>PVJL010000858.1:0-119537 GCA_004026885.1 Lyroderma lyra
CACCCCACCCCCAGCCGCCGCACCCGCCGGGTCGGGTGCCCAGCCGCCTACTAGTGGGAAGGGCGGTGTTTGAGGGCGTGATATGAGGCCCGCGCTCGGGTTTGCGGGCTAGGTTGTGGGAGCTTCGTGGCTTGAGCGCGGGCGGAGCCGGCGGCTGCGGCTGACAGAGGTGCAGCGAGGGCCGCCACGGCCCTGTGGAGGTGAGCGAGGTGCCGTGCGGCGAGGGGGCGGGAAGTGCGGCGAGGGGCGGCACCTCTGAGATACCTAGAGCATTCCTGCCACGGCCTCCTCCCCGAGCGGGCCGGGCTGGGGTCCGGCATCCCTACACGCCTAGAACACCCCCGCGCGTAGCCCACAGCCCGCAGCCCGCCGGCCTTGTATGCGCCAAATCTCCGCAGCCCGTCCTCCCCGCGCACTAGCTGAAGGAGCCCAGCTTCTGCTGGCCCGGCCGCGTCCCGGTGTCTTCCCCTATGTATCTCCTAGCCTCGGCCCTCTGCCGGACGCCTTTGTCCGACCCCTACCCGCTCCCTGCCGCAAGAGTTTCTGGTCCAACAGCGAATGGAGGCGGAGCAGGACACCGCGAAAATCTGAGGTGCCCCTAGGGCGCCTGGCATAGTGAAACTCTGGGCCGAAGGTTTGCAGCGCTCTGGTCTAGTCATCCTGGTTTCGGGTGTGATTTTACTTTTTCCTTCACAATGAAAGCCATCTGGCTCCGTTCTCATTTGGGGTCAGGAAACCTAGTCACTAGTCGCCTCTGGTGCTCCGAGATGACTCTGGGCTAACTCCCAACCTTTGTTATGACAAAGGCCCCTGACCTACCCCACCGGTCCCCCTCGCTTCCCTTCTTACCACTGCCTAGGAAAAAAGTCTGTTGTCCATGAGAGCTTTTTTTCTTATTTCAGAAAAGGAAAAAAATCATGCCAGTCGTGGACCTATATTTGTTCTTAATTAACTGATTAATACATTTAAATAACCAAGATTGCAGGAATGGGGTAGAGGATGTGAGGTGTGTTCGTCAAAAATGTGATTCAAATAGAATTTTAACTTAGGGTAAATAACATGTTTCATCTTAAACATTAATTTTTAAAATACATTTTATGAGTGGGATATTAATAGATTTACTAGTAGTGTTATTTGAGTTTCAAACTTTTCTTATCACAGTTTTTGATAAGTCTACACTTTTTTTCCAGAGCGGGGTGCACTGTGACAGCATCCGGAGAGAATTTGTGTTATGATTATCCATCAGTGCTATGCCTTTGATACTTAAAATTCTAAGAGATTCTGTCTTGGTCCTTAATTTAGCTGGAATTAATACTGGGTAGTCTTTCTTTGCTTGGGATTATTCTGTTGTATAAAGAAAATGTCAACAGAAAAAAATTTATATGATCTAAATAAATTATTCTTAAACATGTGTATTATAAATGATTATCATATTTTAAATATACATATAAGTTTTTATGTATTAAATCTGGACCGTATTTGATTCACTAACGGTGCCTCCACATTGTAGGCCACAATAAATATTTTAGAAATTTTATTTTATTTTATTTTTTGTAGTATGTGGGTAATTCCCCAGCTGGGAATCGAACCCAGGCCACAACGCTGACAACGCCAGCACCGAAGCCTTAAGCCACTACACCACCAGGGAACTCCCATATTAGAAATTTTAAATAAAATGTTTTGGAAATGAAAAGAATAACACCTAGGACCTTGCCCTGGATTCTGTTTTAGGCTGTTTTCTACTGAGGCCCAAACAGTAAAAAAATAGGGAGTTTCCCTGGTGGTGTAGTGGCCAGGCTTCTGAGCTCTCACCGCTGTGGCCTGGGTTTGATTCCCAACCAAAAAAAAAAGAAAAAGAAAATACCCCATGCCTAACATACATCTCAAATTGCGTGGCATGAAAAATGATGTGCTAGGCACACAAATGGAGAACAATGAAGTTCTGTAAGGCAGTGTTTTACAGTTACTAAACTAAATCCTGGAACTTCTTAATGCTGATAATGGCCAAAATAGGAAGAGAAAAAAATAATAGTGCTATGAAATTATTTATTGAGCACCTTTAGTATGCCAGGTGGTGTGATGGGAGCTATATATAACAATTTAATCCTTACAACAACCCTGAAGGTAGGTATTATTTTCTTATAGCTGAGTTAATTGAAGTGATACAGCTGGGTAAGAATCTAGATCTGACTTTTTATTCATTTTTCTTGAGCACATACTTCATTGAAAAGTTGCAGTCTCTCCTTTTATCTATCACATTGATCTATATGAATTTGTTTAATTTGAGAATCTCTGGAATGGTAACATTCCGGAAACATTATAGTCCTTACTGTGTGTTAGTTAGTTCTGCCCATATATCCTCAAAAGTACGTGGGCTAGCTACTATTTTTTATTTTACAAATGAAGAAATTGAGGCATAGAGAGATAAGTAGTAAAACCAGGACAAAAATTTGGGCAGTCTGGTTCCAGAGTCTATACTCATCCACAACAGAATTCTGGCCCATGTATAAGGAACCTCTCTGGTTGCTAGGAAACAGTGATTTTTAGAGTGCTTGGTGTCTTTCTGTTTGTTTGTTTGTTTGTTTGTTTGTTTTTGGTTGGTTCCCTGACTGCGAGGCGAACCCAGGCTGCAGCAGTGAGAACACAGAAACCTAGCCACTAGACCACCGACCCCCTGTTTCTTTTTAATGTTCATGCAGATACATGTAGGATAACTTTATGTCTACTGCCTGATGTCCTATACAGTGTTTTATGTAAATAATTACATAGTACTAATCATAGTTAACACTTACTGAGAGGTTCTACATTCCACTCCCCATTCCAACATTTAAACATCTCGCATAATCCTCAACACAATCCTAGGAGGTAGACACTGTTATTTTATGCTGCATCACATTTGCAAGGTACTTTTATTATCTTCAGAGTGCTTTCACAAAATAATCATTTTGATTCTATGATATCAGAGGTATTATCATCACTTAATTTTATTGCTGAAGTTCAGATGACTAGTATATGTGGAGTTAAAACTCAAACCAGAGCTGCAGATTCCTGTGTACATTGCTTTTTTGTACTGTATGTCTGTCAGTGGACCTTTGCTTTGTACTTCTTGTCCTAAAATAGGTAATATTTTCCATAGGAGAAGCTCCTGTTTGGAAATTATATTCCCAACCCACAACTCATCATCAGTTAAATCATAGACATGACAAGCCATAAACCTTTGTCATTCTTTTCATCTGTAAATTTATGTTCTGACTTCAGATATAATGCCTGGCACATAGGAGTGGGAGGGCTCAGTAAAAGTTTGAATAAAATAACAAATGTCTCATATACATTGACACAAAAAAATGGTCAGTTTTTTTTAAATTTTAGTTCTGTTGAAGTATAATTGACATAAATTCCTAAAAATTTTTGTTTGAATGGTGTAGCTTCTTTTTTCTTTATGATATCACAGCCTTTACCCTCCTCTGCCTCTCAAACAGAAGCTTTCAAAATTGTTTCATTGAATCATAATTAACTTCAAAATGTGTTAGACTCTATCTCTAATCATTCCTGACTTATGTCCCCTCTGCTATGCGTTTTGTTTATAATGGAAATAGCATGGATGTGAGAGTATTTTTACCTTGCTCTGCTTCTTATTAGGTCCGTGGCCCTGTACAAATTACTTAACTTCTCTGAACCTGTTTCTTCATCTTGTAAAATTGGGGAGAGCACCTGTCTTATGGGGTGAAAAAACTTAATGTAAAATACTTAGCACAATTCCATGCTCCTAGTAAATACTTAGTAAATAACAGCTACATGTATCCTTTCTCTTCCCCTCTATGGCTCCCTTCTGCTTTGGCTCTCAGCAAATTCTATTAAAATGATCTATTTGTCTGCTAGTGTCCCTTATTGGACCATAAACTCCTTGAGGACAGGAACCATGCCATATTCACTTTTGCATCCCTGAGGCTTGGCACATAGTTGGGAGTCACTAAATGTTTATTGAATTATGTTCATTTGGAAAGTCATCTAGAGCCTGTTTTCTTGATGATCCTATTGCCTGAAGATTTTGGACACACTTTGTCACTGGGTATGTCATTCAAGGGATCCTGGATTGAATTAGAGGATATGATCTGAGGAAAAATGGGTAGAGAGCCAGGTGAAGAAGCAAGGGAAGCCTGTACTCTGCAGGAGTGAGTAGGTGTGTACATGTGTGTGGGGGGGTATTTTTATATTAAGTGTCAGGGTGTGTGTTTGAGTATGAGGATTAAACTTTATCAAGCCAACTGTTCCATTACTTCTTGACAAGGAAGAAGAGAACTTTCCCAAAAAAGCTGTTTCAAACATATGAAGATAATACTAATTACAGTTGATGTAATTTCCCTATCATTTATAACTAATAATCACATGGCACAATAACAATGATTATGCGTATCTTTTTTTTTTTTTTTTTTTTTTTTTTTTGTTGGTTCCCTTAGCGGAGATTGAACCCAGGCCGTGGTGGTGAGAGCATGGAAGCCTAGCCACTATACCACCAGGGAACCCAGGGAACTCTGGGAACCCCTGGTTATGCTTATCTTAAAATGTCAGATGAACTTGTTTTTAAGTTTCATTGATTACATCAGTAAAAATTAAATATGCTCAGCCTTCCTTGTTTATAGCACAGACATTCACTCACAGAAAATTAAACATTGCTTAGGACTAAAATGAAATTACAATTCTTTTTAACCAGCTGGTTTTTTACAGTTTAATTCTACCATCTATGAATTTCTAATCAAAGTATAAATAAGGCACACTTGAGGATTTTTTAAGGAAGATATATTGTATTCAGCTTTTTGTTACAGTGTTGTACTATGAAAAAGTTTAAACATACAGCAAAGTCAAAAGAATTATTTAGTGAACACTTGTGTACCTACCTCTTCTATTCTACCATTAATATTTTTTTTTTTTTTTTTTGTATGTGGGTAGTGCCCTGGCCAGGAATCGAATCCAGGCCACAGCACTGACAGCGTCACCGACGAAGCCTTAAGCCACTACACCACCAGGGAACTCCTAATATTTTCTTATACTATATATATTTTGGGGAGGGATGGGGGGGTAGTTCCCTGGCTGGGAGTTGAACCCAGGACACAGCGTTGACAGTGCCGAAGCCTAGTCACTATGCCACCAGGGAAACTCCTATACTATGTTTTTTATCACATATTTATCTATCTGTCCATCCTTCTCTTCTATCCGTCCATCCACCAATCCACAATATTGAAATTGCTATTATGTTTGAAGAGTTTGAGTTGTCTATTCTGTGCTTATTTTAGGTCAGTTTTATTTTTCCTTTAAATAGAAGCAAATAATTCTTAGGAATGAAGTACAACTGGTTTATAATGTTCTGCAAACATTTGAATATAAGATGTAAATAAGTCTTTTTGTCTCCTCTATTTCTAGTTCCAAATGATGAGTCGTGGATATTCAGAAAACAACAATTACCTGAACAATAACAACCAAATGGTGTTGGACATGATTCTTTATTCATTAATTGGAATCCATCAGACCATCAACTGGGAAACTGTGGCAAGGCTTGTGCCTGGACTAACACCCAAAGAGGTAAATAACAGTCCCACAAATATCTCCTGGAAAAATAGAAAAAGTAATCGATTTCAAGGAACGGCTGATAAAAGGGAAAAACATATTTAAGTTTTACATATTTATAGAAGGTATAAATACTGAATGTGCATATCATGTGATTTGACTAGATACAACTTTATAAATTATATATTAACCCACGTGGTATGTTTAGATTCAGCCTTCTCTTGCATGTTTGCACAACTGGAAATTCACTTAACAGTATCTTAATTTTAGCAATATAGGTGTTTCTACAAAATTATGAGTAGGTAAAATTTTTATAAATAAGATTTTATGTTATTAAATCCCTAATGCTGAGTACTATACAGAAAAACTTAAAAACTCCCAATTTTGACTTAAATTTTTTTTGTCATAATGTAAATTAAATGAGCACTAACAATACTAGGTTTAAACACACCTATACCACCATAAACCTAATTTACATATTATAGACACAAGTGAAAATGAGCACAGTTCAAACTAATGTTTACTTAGTATAATAAATAATAGTGTTTTGCTGCAATTAAATTGCTGATTATAACACAAATATTGTGCAATATATTGCGACATGGAATTTTATGCATTCAGCAAATACTGCCATGTGCCTTTCAAAGCCTTCATTCTTTTTCCACTTTTCCAGAGAAGCCTTACTTTGAAGTTTTACTATGAAGCCTTACAAAGCACCATGACATTACTTGACTTCCCTTAGCACTAATGCATCTCTTGTCTACCAAGTCCCTTTCCTAACTTTGTTCTTTTTTTAAAATTAGCTGTGGACAATTTAAATATTTCTTGATACAAAAATTACAACTTAATTGTAAACAGACAAGCAAATAGGCACTGAAATATTCTATCATCTGATGATCTAGATGATTTTATTAATGTTGTTACACTCAGAATCAAAACTTAACATGTAGGGGGGTTCCCTGGTGGTGTGGTGGCTAGGCTTCGGTGCTCTCACCGCCACAGCCTGAGTGCGATCCCAGCTCTGGGAACCAACCAAACCAAAACAAAACAAAACAAACTTAACATCTAAAAATTCTTATAGAGAACTCTTAGATTTCTGGTAATTCATCCATGAACCCTAGTTTGAGGAACATTGACCTGAGAATTTTTGCTATTAAAAGGAATCCTGAAGTGGATGAATCATCTCAAGATTTCTAGAAGTTGAAATGACATTAGTGATTTTCCGCATTAGGTTTTAAGCATTTTCACTTCTTCCCATCATATATACTCAGTAAATTCTTATAAAATCAGCAAATGAATCAACTTCCAACCCTCTTCTTTTGTAACTGAGAAACCCAGTACCCGTTGAGAGTACTTGCCCTCAGTTATATTATAGGTCTTTGTGAAATGATGAGGAACTTATGTTTTAGTGTATATTATCACTCCCTAATTTATATATTTTTACCTTTTGGATTTTTACATGTTAGGCTTTTTTTATTTTTTCTTTTTCTTTTTTTATTATTTTTTTTGACCACAGCGTTGACAGCGCCGAAGCCTTAGCCACTACACCACCAGGGAACTCCACATGTTAGGCTTTAAAACAGGACAAACCTGTAAATTCAACAATTTTTCTAACTTTTTATTTTCAAACATATAGAAAAGTTGAAAGAATAGTATAGCAGATCTTTATCTTTTATATAGATTCAGCATTTCTAAGATTTTTGGTTGGTCTCTTTATGTAGTTCTTTTTCTGTGACATATAACTTCATCTCATACAATGCAGCATACATACATCTCCTAAAAGTAAGGACATTATTACATACCCACAGTACCATGATTAAACCTGAGAAAATTTATAATTTTGTCATACCATCTGATATCCACTGCATATTCAAATTTTCCCAGTTGAGGAATTTTTTTAACCAAAAGACAACTACATGGTAAATCAGATTATCTTTAAGTACTACTAATTTTAAAATATTTTTTTATTACTAAACAAACCATGTCTTTAAAGAATACACTCAAAGGAACAGCAAAAATCAGAATTGTAAACCTGATCCTAACTAGAGTAAGATACACACCTGTATATAAGGTCTAACAATTAAATTTGCAAACTTGCCACCACATGCTTATGTTGGCAGCGCTATACAGGCAATTTGGTAAAGGTTTCATAACCTTGGTTATCTGTGACTCACAGCTATGTTTGTGTTGACCTGTAGCAATGCCTCACTGAGTGGCGTTCATTATTATTGCGTGTTTTTGTGTGCTGTTGTAAGAATGTTGGAGCTTGAATTAGAGCAATGAACAAACTTTAAATTTCTTGTTAAACTTGGCAAGGGTGGAGATGAAATCAGGGACATGTTAGTCCAAGTTTATGGGGATAATGCCATGAAGAAAATGGCAGTGTACAAATGGATTAAACTTTCTCCAAGAGGAGAGAATGCATCACTGAGGAAGAGAGGTCAGGGCAGCCAGTAATGAGCAAAACTATGGAAACATTGCAAAAATTCATTGAGTTGTGTGTCATAATCTTTGGCTGACTGTGAGAAGCATAGCAGATGAAGTAAACATTGATAGAGAAACTGGAAAATCTTAACTGAAAATCTTGGCATGAGAAAGGTGTATGCAAAAATGTTCCTGAAGGAGCTCACCCATGAACAAAAGGAAAGGCAAGATGATGTTTTGGGCTGTGTTGTCACTGGTGATGAAACATAGATGTACCGATATGACCTTGAAACGAAGTGTCAGAGTGCACAATGGACTTCAGCCAATTCTCCACAACCAGTCTATATCAAAAGTCAAAATGATGTTGCTGGCCTTTTTTGATATTAGAGGTATTGTTCGTTATTATTTTGTACCAACTGGAGAAACAGTCAACCAGGTTTACTATTTGGAAGTGCTGAAAAGACAAAAACGACCTGAACTTTTCACCAACAAGTCATGGCCCTTGCATCATGACAATGTACCCTCATAAACAATATCTATGAGGGAATTTTTTTTCCAGTAAACAAATAACTGTATTGGAACACACTCTCTATTCGCCTAATCTGGCCCCCAATGACTTTTTTCTTTATCTAAAGATAAAGGAAATATTAAAAGGAAGACATTTTGATGACATTCAGGACATCAAGGATAACATGACGACAGCTCTGATGGCCATTCCAGAAATGCTTTAAAGGGTGGACTAGGCGCTAATGTCAATGTATAGCTTCCCAAGAGCAGTACTTTGAATATTACTTAATGATATGCAGCAATGAGGTATTTAACACTTTTTCTAGGATAAGTTCACGAACTTAATTATCAGACCTTGTATATCCTTCCACATTCTTTTCTATACATATATGAATTCTTAAAAGTGGACATATAACAAATGTACTGTTTTGCTGCTTGCTTTTTGCTTAGCATATTGAAAACATCTTTATGTGTCAGTTAATAGACTTCTATGACTTTGGATGGCAGTATACCATTATTTGATCTATATTGTAATTTGCTGAACCAGACCCTTTGTTGGATAGTTAGGCTATTGTTTTCACATTTTGACTACTACAAATACCACTGTAATAGAGATCTTATTTTCTTTTCCTTAGGGGATAATTTCAGAAGCAGAATTGTTTGTTCAGAGGTCATGTGCATTTTTAAGGGTTTCGTTATTTATTGTCCACGTAAAGCAGCGGTTCTCAACCTGTGGGTCACTACCCCTTTGGGGGTCGAACGACCCTTTCACAGTGGTTGCCTAAGACCATCAGAAAACACATATTTATGCGGACCAGTCACACATGTGTAGAGAGCAGCTACCAATAATTTTATGATTGGGGGTCACCACAACATGAGGAACTGTATTAAAGGGTCGCGGCATTAGGAAAGTTGAGAACCACTGACTTAAAGGGTCATCCATGATATACTCCAGTCAGCATAGCATTAGCTGGGTGCCTAAACCTTGAACTTCCTATATCAAGTATTTATGTGTGTATTTCTTTCTTTTTTTTTTTTTTTTTGGTGGTTCCCTGGCTGGGAATCAAACCCAGGCTGTGGCGTTATTTCTGGATTTATTATTCTGATTCATTGACCCCTTCATCTAATCCTATTGACAGTTTCATACTGACTTATTTTCAATATTATTTTAGTATGTGGTGGACAAAGAGAAAACAAAAGTTGTTTCTTTATAAAGTTTCTTGAACGTTCTCTCACTTAATCTCCTGGATTATAATTTTTTTATTTATTTTGAAGATGACCTAGTGGTATTATGAAAAAGTGGAGAAATAAGAGTCTTTAGATTTAACTTAGCTGAAATAATGTAATTAATTTTTACAAAGGTACTCCTCCATTTTACTTTTCCACCAGCAATATATGAGGGTTCCAGTTCAAATCATTGCCAATACTTTTATCATCTGTCTCTTTTATTATTGCCATCCTAGTAAGTATGAAATGATAGCTTACTATGATTTTGATTTTCATTTTTCTGATAGCTAATGATGTTGAGTATCTTTTCATGTGCTTATTGGCCCTTCATAAATCTTCATTGGAGAAATGGCTATTCACATCCTTTGCCCATTTTTTAATTGGGTTATTTGTCTTTTTATTACTAAGTAGTAAGGGTTCTTTATATACAAGTCCCTTGTCAGATATATGATGTGCAAGTATTTTCTCCTATTGTGTGGGTTGTCTTTTCATTTCCTTGATGGAATCTTTTGAAGCACAAAATTTTAAATTTTGATGAGGTCTAATTATCTCATTTTTTATTTTTCTTTTTTGTGCTTTTAGTGTCATATCTAAGAAACTAATCCAGAGTCACAAAGATTTATACCTGTATTTTGGGGGAAGTGTTATAGTTTTAGCTCTTACATTTAGTCTTTGATCTGTTTGAGCTAATTTTTGTATATGGTGTGAGATAGGATGTCCAGCCTTATTCTTTTGCATATGAATATCATGTAATTTTTATTTAAACACAAAAAAACAATTTAACAGTATAAATTATTTACAGTTTACTTCTTTTTTGCTTAAATAATCATGTATTCATTTCAAATATTAAGAATTTATAATTTTCTTGTTTTTTAACTATTAGAAATCTTTGAGCTTTATTAAATAAGATAAATCTATTTTTGGTTTCCAATATAGCTATTAACTTTACCTGAAAGATACCAGAAGAATCTGTGTTTTAAAAGCCTACCTACCACTTTCTTTGTATTACAAAAACTAAACTCATTCTTTATGAAAAATGGATTTAGTTAACTATCTATATTCTTTATCCTATACATGTACATGTAAACCTGTACATATTTCTAATGATGTTCTAGCATTTGTTTTTTTTAATTTACCCAGAATTTCACCACTATTTTCTGTTTCAGTTTATATATTAATTATTTTTATTTGATTTTTAAGACATTTTTAAAGAAATAATATTGACTACATAATATTTCAATTTACACTAACATGTCTTTTAAATGCCTTTTTAAAAAGTACTGCTTCACTTTCCAAAGCCTTGGTTAGTCATTTCTTTGTAGTAATAGTAACTGTAAAAGCAATCCTTTTCAAAAATAGTGCTTAAGAGACAGCCAACTGAATGGGAAAAAATATTTGCAAATAACGCATCAAATTAGGGTCTAATATCTAAAATATCTAAAGAACTAATAAGACTTAACAACAAAAAAACAAACAACCCAATTAAAAAGTGGGCAGAGGAACTAAACAGAAACTTCTCCCATGAAGAAATACAAATGACCAGCAAACATATGAAAAAATGCTCATCCTCATTAGCTGTCAGGGAAGTGCATATCAAAACCACAATGAGATACCACCTCACACCTGTCAGAATGACTGTTATCAACAAGACAAGGAATAACAAGTGCTGGAGAGGATGTGGAGAAAAAGGGACTCTGGTACACTGCTGGTGGGAATGCAAACTGGTACAACCACTGTGGAAGACAGTGTGGAGGTTTCTCAGAAAATTGGGAATGGAGCTACCGTATGACCCAAAAGACTTGAAAACCTTTGTGTTCAATCCCACTTCTGGGGATCTACCCAAAAGACTTGAAAACCTTTGTCCGCAAAGACTTATGTACCCCAGTGTTCATCACAGCGCTGTTCACAGTGGCCAAAACATGGAAACAACCAAAGTGCCCTGTGACTGGATAAAGAAGCTGTGGTACATATACACAATGGAATATTACTCAGCTATAAGAAAAGATGAAATACTGCCATTTGCAACAAAATGGATGGACCTGGAGATCATCATGCTTAGTGAAATAAGCCAGACAGAAAAAACAAAGAACTGCATGACATCGCTTATATGCGGAATATAAAACTAAAAGCAACAAAGCTAAAAGAAATGAACAGGGAGTTCCCTGGTGGTGTAGTGGCTTGGGGCTTCGGCACTGGCGCTATCAGCTCTGCGGCCTGGGTTTGTTTCCCAGCCAGGGAACTACCCACATACCCCTCCCCCGCCCCGCAAATTAAAAAAAAGAAAAGAAAAAAAAATGAACAAACAAACAAATAACCCATGAACATAATCAATAGTTTAAATGTTAGTTGGGGACGAGGGGGATAGGAAGGAGAGAAAGGGGAGGGGATGGGAGAGGAGGGAGGGGAAGCTAGATGTAGTGATGGAAAGAGAAGTCACAATAGATGGTGAAATTATTATACAACAAGTTGACAATGCACTGTAGAATTGTATGCCTAAAACCTATGTAATTCTTGCTAACAGATGTCACCCCAAAAAGTGTATCAATAAAAATGAATTTAAGGCTCCTGAGCCATTCTCCATGCTCTAGCCTGCTCCTATCTCTTTGGAGTGTACTTTCTCTTCAATAAACTATCTCTTTATTTCACCACTTAAAAAAAAAAAAGAATTTAAGAAAAGTGTTTAATATCTAGTGGGTACTTGTTAAATATTTGTGTAATAAGTGAATAATGCCATTCCTAATCCATTGTTCATTTAATATATATACATATATATTTTTCTCCTTTTGCACCTCCCATGTTACTTGGTCTTCAATAGAATTTGCGATCCACATTGTTGTTGATGGAGATTTAAAAAATTGATTTTGGGGGGGGGGTGGGCGGGTAGCTCCCTGGCTGGGAATCAAACCTAGGCCACAGCGTTGAGAGCACTGAAGCCTAACCACTACACCACCAGGGAACTCCCTAAAAATGGATTTTTAAACAGAGATTTAACAATGTTGTTTGATCGAGATCTGTAGTAAGGAAGACATTTTATGTTGTGACCAAGTGCCTATATAGGAGTGACATTTTCATGAAGGAATTCTAAGTCTTACTATGTGCTTAACACACTCTTGGTATTTTCTAACCTACTTTATTTTGTATTTTCTTTCAATTGCTAATCTAGACCTTCTAAATTGATTTCATGACTTACTATCAGGTTAGGAGAAAACACTGTGCAAAGACAAACTATGCCCAAATATGTAGCCATGAGTGTTACTATAGTTATTTTGTGCAAGGTGAACCTCATTGTTAGTAGTCTCCATTATATTAATAAAGAAAAACTAGTGTCACAAATCAGATATTTTTTTGGCTTACTTTCAATTGTAGGTTAGAATTTGGTCTTATTCCTGATGGAAACTCAGTTAATGTAAAAATATAAGCCAAGTTTTTAACTAAATTATTAAAATCATCAGCTGATAATAGATGCAGATCACAGGGAATTATGGTTGATAAAGGCGTTCTTCATTTTTCTACAAGAACATCAACATGCCTTTGTGTTAAAGTGTGTTAAAAAAATTTCTACCCTGAATTTTATGAAAGAAAAATTTAGAGTCTTTGTATATTAAAATGTGTGCTAATTTTCCAGATGTTACCCAATGGATTACTATTTACTTACAAAATATAATATAGAAAATATCATCAAATAGTAGGCAAGAAAATATCTTCTCATGTCTTAATTTAAAGTAAAAAACCCAGAGTTGCATTTTCTGCCTTTTATATCATTACAGTGTGCAAAAAGGTTTGATGAACTAAAGAGCAGTGGAAGCTCACCTGTTGACAACCAGTATAGTTCCCTAATGGCTGGAGAGAGTCCTGTTGAAACTTTAGCTACGTATATCAAATCCTCACTTCTTGACATACAGGGAGAATTTCAGGAGACTCCAGTTGGTCAGGATATAGTTTCCAAAACAGGTAATGTTTTGTAAACAAAATTCAGTGCTTGTTTTTATGATAATTCTGCAAAATATTAGGTATTTTAATAATCCTTTCATTATTTAAAGGCTAATATAAACAGTAGAAAAATCTATTATATTTGTATCTTACTGAATTTTAGAAACCTATCTTTGCTATATTTGAAAAAAATTTTAAATGATATATAGGTCAAACGCTATTACCAAAAAAAGCTCTTTAGTATATCAAATTTACTTCTCCAATCTATTAGCCTAGTTATACCATAAATTCTAAACAGATTTATCTATCTCTTTTAACTAATTTTTTTTTTTACTGAGGGAATCTTGCTTGTCTCTCTTGTAATTTTTTTACTGCTATCCTTTATTGCAGTCAACAGTATCGTCTGATGACACAGGCAGGGTAGAGGAGATGTTTTTTGCAGTTACTTTGGAAATAATAACTGGTTTTAGAAATCCTCAGAGTATAATGACTTATTTTAATCTCAGCAGAGTACTGATGTAAAAATTTACTTCAGGAGGAGAAAACTGTATTGTTGGCTTTTGAACATTTGACCCCTGTTCATACACACCATATCAGTATTTTTTACATCTTCAGCATAATGTTAGTAATTTGTAATCCCTTTTTTGGACTATTTTTTCTATATACCTTTAGAAATAGTAACAGCAATGCCACCTACAAAATACCATAGTTAATTAGCCTTGGAAACCACTCAGTTACAGTGTAACCATTCAATAAGTAAAAACCCATTCTGAGGTAGAAATGCTAACCTCCCCCGCTTTGTTTTTGTATGTGTTTGTTTCTGTATTTAAGGAAGACATAGTATAGCTTCCACAAGGAATTGTTCTTCCGAAAGTGAAAATTGTACTACTCGTAATGGTGGAGAAAAGACTGAAGAATCTGAAGGGTAGGAGGCTGGTTCTTTGCTAGATAAGATTTACTATAAATATCAACTTTAAATTATAAAATATATGTTTGGTGATTGTATATATCAGTTACCATGATTTAGGAAATTTCACATTACACAATTGCTGAAACAGTTGAAATCAAATTAGTTCATGAGTTGAAATATAATTGCTTGATAGCTAAATATAAGGCTTATTTGTGTTATTTGTAAATTTTACTGGTTTTCCATTTTAAAAATAAATTTTTATTTTTAAATATTAGAAATAACATCTACATAAAACTTTAAAAAGTAACTATTAAAACCTAGAGAAAAATCTCTGCCGTTAGATCTCCAACTTCATTCAAGAAACTGGATATATATTTTAGAACTATGTATTTGATTATAATTACTTACTATAGAAACATTTAAAATTAGAATATATGTTTCAGTATATTGCAAGTTTTGATAGTTTTGTATTGTCTTATTTATTTCACATATAATAAACTGTACATATTTTAAGTTTTCACTTTTATGAGTTTTAACAAATAGGTTCACCATGTAACCGTCACTCAAATGCAGATATGGAACATTTTCATTGTCTCTAAAAGTTTCTTTGTGTATTTTCAGTTTTGATATTTTTTTATAATGTTTTTATTACTATATTAATCACATACCATAAAATTGAACATTTTGAAAAAATTCTGGAGATAGATGGTGGTGATAATTGCATAACAATGTGAATGTACTTAATGCCACTGAACTGTACACTTAAAAATAGCTAAAATGTCAAATTTTATATTATGTATATCTTACCACAATTAAAAAATTCACCCTTTCAAAGTATATAGTTTAGTGATTTTTAGTTTATTCACATAGATTTTTTTAACATAGGTTTTTAAATGATGGGTTTGTTTGTGTGGCACAAAAATTTTATTGAATTATATTTTTACTGGAATTATTTAGTATTTCATATTGTGGTCTGAAAAGCTCCAGAAAGTTTATGCTTCATTATACCAGCCATTAACTGTTTATATTTTGACTATAATTTCTTTGGAAGGACAATTTGTGAAGTTATTTAAATTCCTTTGATTTTGACAGTGTTGATTAATAATGCTTTTCTGATAACCCAATTTTATTTCAATTATAATTTATTTGTATTAGAAATTGATGAAATTCAGTAATTACATGAAGTCAGATATAGATCACACTGATGTTTCTTTTTGAGTTGATATCATTTTCAAAGGAAAATAAATTCAAGGAGCATATAATTTTTTAAAGTCTTTTTGATTATTATCTAAACTTATTCTTAAATTATTTAAAAATATATAAATAAGTACATTGTAGTCTTAAGAATTCTTTTAACTACATTTACTAATTTATGTTTAATGAATGCCTAGAGACAAACTTTCTTACTGTCAAAAATAAATAAGTAGCCATGCTAATTTTTGTATTTTTTTAATGAATAATTTTAACTGGTTTTCCTACTTATTATTAGAAAAAAATTTTAGTATTTATTCTTTATCTCCTTCTCATACCCATAGCCATGTACAAGGGCTGTCATGAAAGTATCTAGCCATGTAATATGAAAAATAGAGGCATTTATGGCTGGATTTTTTCCAGATAGTGCTTGTAAAAGAACCTATTATGTTCATCACAAGAATTGGAATGTATTACTTAATTTTTCTTTGTGAATTAGTATTTTAAAACTTTATAATTTACTTATAACTTGAAAATAATAAATTTAAACCCAGTAAATTATGAGTCTCAGCATAAATATATTTCTTTGTTTTAAGTCAATAGCTTAATTAAAATTAGTCGTAATCTAAAATACAGATCAGATTGGCAAGGTACTTATGAAAAATTCTGAATGTCAAATCCTGTAAAACTGACTGTGGTCAGAACCTTCAAAAACATCTTGTTCTCATACTTCCAATAAATGTCAATATGCTTAGCTCCTCTTCTGAAACTAATAATTTCATTTCTGTGTAACATTTTTTATGAAGGCCAAACATGGTGATCCATGTATGTGATGAAGCAAAAAACTTGAAAGAAGATTTTATTTGCCCACGAGATCTTTTGATATCAGAAATGAAGTACTTTGCTGAGTATTTATCTATGGATGCCCAGCGCTGGGAAGAGGTGGACATTTCAGTTCATTGTGATGTTCATATTTTCAACTGGTTGATAAAATATGTTAAAAGGAACATTAAGGAGAATGAAGATTGTGAGATGCCCACTTTAGGTAAAAGACAATCTATTGCTTATTTTATAGTGAAATTTGTGTGTCACCTGATAGTTGTTTCAGGTCAAACATGAAATGTGGAAAATTGTTTGAACATTAATATTTATGCTCAGATTAGTAACTACCCTTTAGGAGACTGAAACTCATCTTATTTTAGTAAATTAAAATGAATGGACAGATCTCTAGATCAGCATTTCCCACTGTATGGTACATGAGTTACTGGAGTATTAGAGAGCCTTTTAGAGGTCAAGACAATTTGTATAATAATAATACCAAGATGTTATTTGTGTTTCTCTTGTGTTGACATTAGTTCAGGCGGTGCAAAAGTAAAAGAGGGTAAAACTATTGGAGCATTAGCATACATCAAGGCTAGGGCACAAAACTATACTAGTCATCACTGTTCTTCAGCACCATGTGCTCAGAGTGAAGAAAAAACTAAACCAGTTTCACTTAAGAATGTCCTTGATGAAGCAGTAAAAATTACTAATTTTATTCACTCTTTTTCTTTCTTTCTTTTTTTTTTTTTTTGGTATTTCCCTGGCTGGGAATCAAACCCAGCCCGTGGCATTGAGAACGCCGAAGCCTAGCCACTATACCACCAGGGAACCCCCAATTTTCACTCTTGATGCTTGAGTATATATCTTTTTAATATTTTATGATATAAGTACACTTCTGCAGCACAACCAAAGTATGATGGTTCTCTTAAGGAAGAGTGCTTGTACGGTTGTGTGAGTTGCAAGCTAAACTAGCTGCTTTTTTAAAACTAGAAAACCATTTATACTTGAAAGAATGATCAACAGACAAATTATGGTTATTCAGACTTAGGCATATGGCACATATTTTCTTAAAAATGGATTAAGTGAGCTGGTCAATTAAAGAGAAACAATTGACAGTATTTGTTGCCAATGATAAAATTCAAGCTTTCACGTGAGAATTAGAGTTTTGGAAAATTTGTATCTACTTGACATCTTCTCAATATTTAAAGACTTTTCTGATGAGGCTTTTAGTCATATTAATAATACATATTGTACAATGAAATGTTTCAACATTTGGAAGATCTATATAACTCAGTGAACCAATATTTTCCAGATGACCAATGCATTATGTTTTTAAAAATCATGCATGGGTTAAAGATTTGTTCAAAGCACAAGATCAATCAGTGGATTTTGAGATAACAAAATAGGAAAAGTTCATTGATATGATTTCACATCCATTGCAACTAACCTATAAGAAACTATCATTTGTCATTTTTGATGTAACATCAAGGAAGACTACCCACAATTTGAATGTAGAAACAGATATGAGAATCCAGCTATCTTCTAATAAGTCAGACAATGAAGAAATTTGCAAAAAATGTCAGTGTTACTCTTCTCTCTAAACTTTTTTTCATTTTGGAAAATATAGTTATTTTTCATAAAAAATGTTAACATGTAAGGAATTTATTTTTAAATGAATTAATATATATATATTTTCTGTTTTAATTTCTAATGTGATAAGTACTAACAGATATAAACTATATAAATGAAATCTCTTTAGGAATCTCAGTTTTTAAGATTGCAAAGGGGTCATTAGAGCAAAAGTTTGAGAACTAGTATTCTAGATGGTGGGAAGAATAATTACTGAGTTATCTTTCACTGGGCATAAATTTCTATAGGAAATCACAGTTGTGATTTAATAAAGTCTTTCTGTGCACTAGAATTGCTATTTATAGCAGTACCAGAATGTTTCTAAACTCCTAATAGTATAGAAGTCTATACTGACAGTATAAACTTTTCTGAGGAAGTGTATAATTTATTACATTTTAGTAACCAAATTAATGGAAAAGGTTTCTAGTGGTTCTTCGATAAAAATTACAAGATTACTAAATCAAAAATTTCAGACAGAGTCTAGAGATTCCAGGCCACCCAGATATGATATGTATGTGTGAAATAAAAATCAAAATATGTAGAGAGAAAAAATTGTTGCTTGATTCAGCATGTTTATATGTGTAAAAGAAGTAAACCAAAACTCGTCACTCTATAATCTTTGACTTTCAATCAGTGACTAGAAATGTAAACCTTATAAAAGCAAAGCAATCTTTATTTTAACCAGAAAGGCTACCAAAATGCTTAATTGAATCTGATAATTGAGACATTGGGTCTTAACTGGAATGGGTCATATTACAGTTTCCTGAGGAACTTTTTTTACCAGCTCCTTCCTCCTTTCACTATTTCTATTCGAGAACCTTTAATCTAGAATTGTTATTTAAGGAAAGATTGGGATTACATATTTTAATTGTATAGTTCTTTGTTTAGAATTATTTTAGTACTATAATGGTTAAAAAATCACAGTTTTGGGTTTTTTTTCTATTTCTTAAATATACCTCATGGGAGATGACTTAGGTTTATTAAAACAGTGGTATCAGCTGGCATCCCCTTTCCCTGAGTATGCATCTGAAGGCTCACTCAGTCTGCTTTTTGGAAGTAACTTTAGTACTTCTGCAGTAGTAAATCCTGTATTATCTTTCAGAATCTTTTTCATTAAGTATTTATTCATAACAAGCATTGAACTCCTTTTGAAAGAACTTCACTTAATAACAAGTGCTCTCATTAATCATTTAAGGTTTTTTTCTCACTTATATTTGAATATATCCTCAATTTTTTTAAAATTATCTTTTTCCTAGGTTTAGTTAAGGAGAACTTTACATGTGTCATATCTTTAGCTGGAGTCCTTTTACTTTATATGAATCTAATTCCATGGCAGATTTACTGTGTGTTTTCTCTATATCCTAAGTTTTAACATTGTATTTCCTTTATTTCATGTATATAAGCCATAGTAGGTTATATTAAATTGTTCTTATTAAAGTAACATCCTTTTTCAAGGTGAGAAGGAGCCTGGTCTAAGGAGATTGAGGTACAAAGCAAACGGAGAATTTAATTTTTTCTTTTTCTTTTTTAGAGCCAGGAAATGCCATTTCAATTCTTATTTCTTCAGAGTTTTTGAAAATGGATTCATTGGTAAATATTAATAAAAATTCTTCTGTTCACCCATTCCAGATTTAACATATAATATGATTTTTCCTTCAAGTGTCTAGAAAATTCTAAGACATTTTTCTGAAGTAATTCTTAGTACAAGAGTGTGATTCCATTAGAATAAACTGCTCATGTTTGGAGGTACTTTGTTTTGTTGGGAACAGTTGTTAAGGCTACCATGTATCATTTGTATATGATGCCTATAAAGCAAGCAATTTATCCTGAAGGAGTAGCTCTTTATTATATTAGATAAAACTAGAAGAATTAACTTTACCCTAAAAGGGAATTTGCTTTAAAACCAAATTAAATAAAAATTAATTGGAATATATTTGTTTTACTGTTTAAGTAACTTCTTTGCTTATTTGTGTCTTTCATTTATAGTTTAGCAAATTAAGAATACCCAGCTAGTAATAATAATATAATATTGTATGTATGAATGAGATGCTCATGTCTATTGTTTTAAGAGTAGTTGATGAAACATAAAAGCACAATATATACATATATGTATCAATGTCTAACATTAACTATACTTGTTTTTCTTTTTATTTAATTAATTTCTTTCTCATTTAAATGTTTTTTTATGTTTTTGTGGATTTACTTTAAATGGATATTTGCTTTTAGCCCCTGGTAAAACTATACAGAGCAGAATACTCCTTTGCTGTGTTAACGGATGTGAAGTTTGTTTGATAGTTTCCTCTATTCTTTCTACTTTGTAGTCCCTCCCTCATTCGGTTGCTGGTATTAATTACTTAGAGAAAGGTTACCAGGGAAAAAAAGCAAAAAACTAACTAAGAGTCCTTAACCTTTGAGTTTTGAAATCTAAGCCCCAAAGAATAATTTTTGTGCCATAAGCGAAATATTTGGAACAATATGTGACTAGCCAGTACTAGTTTTTTTCAGAACCCAAATCTACCACAAAAAGTAAATAATATACCTCAGTTTGGAGAAAAGGAAAGAAAATCAGGGAGCAAGCACACACAACTGAGAAAACACTGAAGTGACTGAAATTATGTTTTTGCTACTCAGAGAAATGGAGACATAGAATTTTCACTAAGTTTAGTTACAGGAAGTCACATATCCTGTACATTGATTTTGTGGGCTAAGATTTGTACCTGCCACAGCCATGAAGGATGCTTATTGCATTATTGTTTGAAATATTTTAAGAAGGTTGAAACTGATTTTTCTAGCTATGTATATATGTTTGTACATATTTGACCTGATGGAATACTTTGGAACATTGTAGATTAACCCAAATAGGCAAAAACCAGTTAGTGCCTAGCAATACATGAATAAGGCTTTTAATGCATATTGTCTTTGAAAGGTATTAATATGACATTATCCTTCATGCTACTATTTTCAACATTTATTTTCTACTCTGTGTTTTTAGGTTGAACAATGTGTTCAGTATTGTCACAAAAATATGAATGCCATAGTAGCTACCCCATGCAACATGAACTGTATTAATGCAAATCTTCTTACACGTATAGCTGATCTGTTCACACACAATGAGATTGATGATTTAAAGGACAAGAAAGATAAGTTTAGGAGGTAATTTTTAATTTTTAATTTTAAATCTAGTGTTCCTATTAGAAGAAATATTATACATATTACTTCTATTTCATTTTAGTAAGATACTCTATTTTTAGAATATATTTACAAATATATTTCTATTTTATTTTAAATGAAGTAAAATTTATCCAGAGCTGATGGCGCAAGATAAAAATTAGTAATTAAATTAGTTATTTTGTATAATATATATGAGGTTATTGTAGTGAAATATGAGAAAAATTATTGACAGGCCTTAATATCAAAGGGAAAAGTGGCATAAGATGAGGTCAGCAGTGTTCATATCACTTACGGGCTGTTTAGGTCATAGCAAGGAGTGTATATTTTAAGTGTGAATGTAAGCAGAGGAGTGGCATGATCTGATTTGTGTTTAAGAGATCATTTTGGTTACTATGTAAGAAACAAGGAGACTTACTAGGAAGCTAATGCTATAGTCTTGTGAGAAATAAAATGGTTTGGACTAGAGTGGAAGTAGTGGAGCTGGAAGAAGTAGGTGGATTCAGAATAGGTTATTATAATAGAAAAATTTGACAGATTTTTAAATGGAATGATGTAGGAAGAGAGAGAATATTCTAGGGTAATTACTAGATTTTAAGATTGAGCAACTAAGGGTATGGTAGTATTATTCATAGGGAGTGGTAAGATTGGGGTGGGGGGAATCAAGAGATGGATTTGAATCTTAAGATATTTAATATATTTAATTTAATATACTTTTAGACATCCAGGTATGATGGCGGGTAGATGGATATACAAGTCTGAAGCATAGGTCAGAGATTGGGGCTTAAAATATAGGAGTAGATGAGGTTTGAAACCATGTAAATGGATGAAATTTCCTAGCAAGACCATCCTTTCTCCACTTAATTGTAGTATCACCTTTATTATAAATTGGGTGAATATATATGTGAGGTTTGTTTCTGAATTGTCCATTTTGTTCTGTTGATTTCTTTGTCTATACTTGTATCAGTAGCACACTGTCTTAATTATAGTGGCTTTATACTATTTTTGGCATCTATTAATATAAATTCTTCAGCTTTGCCTTTCTTCAAGATTGCTGCCTTCATCATTTTAGGCCCCTGCATTTCCATATAGATTTTATATCAGCTTACCCATTTTCTCTTTCTTTTTCTCTCTCATTCTAACACACACACACACACACACACACACACACACACACACACACCCCTACCCCTGCTAGAATTTGGGGTTAATATAGATTTGTAAAAATTTGACATCTTTTTTTTTTTTGGCGGGGGGGGTGGTAGTTCCCTGGCTGGGAATCGAACCCAGGCCATGGCGTTGAGAGCACCGAAGCCTAGCCACTACACCACCAGGGAACCCCAACCCTGATGGTGTAGTGGCTTAAGGCTTTGGCGCTGGTGCCGTCAGTGCTGCACCCTGGGTTCGATTCCCAATCAGGGAGCTACCCACATACCAAAAAGCAAAAAAAAAAAAAAAAATTGCTAAAATAAATGGAAGGAGTACACCATGTTCATGGACTGAAAGAATTTATTTATTTATTTATTTATTTATTTATTTATTTTTTTTTTTTTGCTTTTTGGTATGGGGGTAGCTCCCTGACTGGGAATCGAACCCAGGCTGCAGCACTGACGGCACCAGCGCCGAAGCCTTAAGCCACTACACCATCAGGGAACTCCCTGTTTTAGCAATGTTTTATAGTTTTCAGTGGAGAGAGATTTTTCCTTTATTAATTAAATTTTTTTCCTGGGTATTTAAATTTTTTGGTGCTGTTGTA
The DNA here is from genome assembly GCA_004026885.1 of Lyroderma lyra. NCBI lineage: Eukaryota > Metazoa > Chordata > Mammalia > Chiroptera > Megadermatidae > Lyroderma > Lyroderma lyra. The sequence continues at coordinate 23,127 of PVJL010000858.1, forward strand.
AATGCTATTAGTATTTATTTCATTTTCTGATTGTTGGCAAGAGAATATTGATAAAGATTATCCAAAATTTAGAGGTTCAGCCGAGGAGTGTAGCTAGTGAGGAGCCTGAAAAAGACAAGTGATGGGTTAAAGGAAAGAGGGTTTTGAACAGGAGCAAGTGATTAAGTGAGCAAATGTGTGGAATGCTGCTACCAGGTAGAGTAAGATGAAGACAGAAATATAACCAGTTGAATTTAGATCATTTTTTTCTCAGATACTTTGCTCTGAACGATTGCTGAAAAATTTAGCAGTAACTAATAAGGATAGGTAGATTCAAGAAAGGATTTTTTTTTTTAAGAAAAAGGGAAATATTAGAATATGTTTATTTGCTGACCAGGATGATTTACTAGAATGGGAGAAACTGATAATGTAGGGGATTATCCAAGAAGTTTAATCCTAAAGGGAAATGAGACAGAGGGGAATTTAAGAGCTAAATACTTGAAAATGACTTCAGGACACTAAATCTGGATCTGGCCTTTAGTAGCACATGTTACATGATGGGAAATGGAGACAGGATGTATACTTGTAATTAAGGACAGATAAATTAGAATTAATTAATTAATTAGAAGATTTAAAGTTCATTTATATTATGCATAATAATAAAGTCTTAGCATTTATTGAATGCTTAATGCTATGTCTGGTACTCTTTAAATACATTATCTTACTTAACCCTCCTAAAACTTACAAGTTTGCAAATATTAACCACATTTTATAGATGATAAAATGAAATTCAGAGAGATTAATTAAGTTGCCAAATCAAGGTATTGGTAGACCCAGGATTGTTAAACTTCCAAAATCTTCGATCTTAAATATTCCAGTAACAAAGGACTAAAAGACAGGTAGATATTTATCGGTCTTGTTTTTCTTGTGAAAATAGATTCTTGAATAAGCAGTTCTCACTAGGAGGTTTATTTATTTAGAACTTAAAACTTCATTATAAATTTACAAAGAGAAGCTCTCTAAGAATTTTATTTTCTACTTGTACAGACACGTCAGTGTTTGTTTTCATCACTGTTTATTATATCACTATTAAGTTTGTTCTCATCACTGTTTAGTAAAATAAATGTAGAAAATTAATTTGTTTATCATTTGCTGTTAATAGTAAACTTTTTTGTAAGAAGATTGAGAGACTCTTTGATCCTGAGTACTTGAATCCAGATTCTCGGAATAATGCGGCGACATTATACAGGTAGGGTGATATGTTTTTCTTTGGTATGTTACATAATGCAGCTAAATTCTTTAATTTTACTACATTTAAAATTTTCTTCTCATATATTTTTAAATCTTTTTTTGTGTTATAGATGCTGTTTGTGTAAGAAACTTTTAACAAAAGAAACAGAAAGAAGAATTCCTTGCATTCCTGGAAAAATCCATGTGGATCGACATGGAAATATTGTCTACATTCATATAAGGTGTAGTGAAAATAAAATATAGCTTTTAAAATGTGAATTACTAGACTATTTATTAAAGCATAATTACTCCTGTAAGGAATAGGATAATATTTTTGCATGTTATCTAACTTTGGTCTAGAAAGATGCCACTTTCAAAACAAAGTTGTTTTAAAGCCTATATTTTATTAATTGGTAAATTTCATTATGTTTTTAAACTTTAAAATAGTAAAAATTGTTGTACATTTATCTTAAAAGATATCTGATCAGTACCATTAAAATGCCTTATTTTCACTAACATATTTTAGCTATCTAAATACATGCTATGTTGAATTTGATAAGAGAACCAAATTTACTCTCAGGTGCATTTTGGTGAATGAGAAAAATTGTCTTCAAAATTAGATTTTCCATAATCTATTTATTCTTCATACTCTGTCAGTATTCCGTTTCTAGATAGTCTTTTTTTATTCCCCTTTAAGTTTAAAACCAGTTCTCATTCTGAGTTGGAGAGAGAATGTTGTAAAATGGTATAATGTCTCAAAAAAACAAAAACCTTAAAACCTATATTTTCTGACAATATCCTACTGCTAGGAATTTATCCAAAGAAATATGTTGGATTTGTGAAAGCACTAAATAAGGATATTTATTGGTACAATTTTTAAATAAAAAAATGAAACACCCAAATGATTAAATGAACTAAAATATGTCCATACAATAGTGTATCTATATAAAACATATCTAATCAATTCTTAATGTGTAAACTTTGAGAATAATGTTATAAAAGAATATCTACTTACATAGAAAGTTGTTAGTGGTAAATTAAGTGAAAAGAAAAGCAAGTTATAAAAGAAAACTAGAAACTTGTTCACTAAAATGTTAATCTATGGTATTACCTTTGCGTGATAAATATTATGGTTTTAATTTTCTTTGTGCGTGTTCTTTTTTCAATATGAAAAATGTGTAGCACTTTTATTAAAGAAAAGAAACCTACAAATATTAGATTTCACATTTTAAACATTAAGGCAAAAGTACAGAGAAACACATTCGACCCTACTATGAATAGCATAATTAACTTTAATATGTTTCAGTTTTTTCACTTGGTACAATAATCAAGGAATCTGCAGTAGTTATTATAATAACTAACTCTTTTTAGTTAGCAGCTTTTATAAAGTATTATATTGTATTTTATACTTTTTGTCTTAAGACTTAATTCACCTTTTGAAAATTATATCCATTCTAATGGCAATAACTATTATATGTATTCTATATATATTTAACAGTGATAACAATGTAAAAAGTTGATACTAGCTTCAACATCCATTTTTGTTGTTTTAATCAAAGTATTTATTGCAAGTTAGTTGTTGATGACATTTTTTAAATTGTCCTTATATATCTTAAAATAGATGGCCTGTGTAATTTGTAATAACATGATGGCATTTTGTGATTTGTTGAACTAAGAACGAGAATAGCAAAATTGTAAAAAGATTAAGGGAGTTGGAAAAAAATAGTAACTTGAGTTACATACAGCCATAGCAAGTACAATTTTAAGCCTTTGCTATTTTTAAAGTTTGTATTACTTAACTTAAAAATGTATATTGTCAATACTTGATTGTGTATATATTACTCAATTACTAGAAAATATAAAGAAATGTGTACAGTCATCAATAATTAATAACTTATTTTATAATATGTAAAATTAGAATGAAAGTTCCATTACTCAATATATGCCAAAGTTTCAACTGTTAGCCTATTCAAACTATATTTAATTTGTAACCCTATATCTAGCTTAGCAAAATAATTTGACATTCAACCTTTAATACTTTTTTCTGTGATCCACAGGAAAAAAAACTAAACTCCCAAATAAAATTTTATCTATTGTTTGGTGTAGTCCATCCCACAGCCATTCAGTTGGGTAATGTTCTTAGAAATAAGCCACAAATTTAAAAACATTTGCTCTAAACAATTGTTTATATTGCTTGCTTATAAAATAGTATAGTAATTGATGCTCTTTTTTCCCAGAGATAAGACTTGGGATGTTCATGAGTATCTGAATAGTCTTTTTGAAGAATTAAAATCTTGGAGAGATGTATACTGGCGCTTGTGGGGAACAGTCAACTGGCTAACTTGTTCAAAATGTTATCAGGTGAGTTTTTTATCCTGCCCTGCAAACACTGAGAGCAGGCTATTTTGACATATGCTGTTTAATTAATATATTTGGATGTGTTTGACAATATCTGACATCTTTTTAAGAAATTAGAGACAAAAACGATGGTGCTATTAAACATTGTTACAGCAGACTTGATTTCTCTTACGTTTTTCTTCTTTTTTTTTTTTGGTTCCCTGGCTGGGAATCAGACAAAGGCCGCAGCATTGAGAACACTGAAGCCTAGCCACTACACCACCAGGGAACCACCTTTTTTCTTCTTTTTTATTTTTATTACTGACACAATCAACAACTTGATGAAAACCGCCAAGTTGTAAGTGAACAAATATTTTTCCAGTGGGGAAAAAAAAGAATCCTCATTACCTTTAATTATTTCCAGCCAAACTGTTTCTCTGCTAACACATAAATTTCTTTAGAAATCTGGAAATAACTTTGCAGATATGGTGCTTTTTTTAATATGTCCTTCTTGTTTTAGTAGTTGTGTTCCTAAAAATGTTCATTTTTTAATAAATGAAGCCTATAATAAAAGCATAAGAAAGCTTGCTGTTTGAAGGTATGTATAATAAATGCTTTTATAGAATAAATAGATCTTTATAGGTCACAATCATTCCTAATTAGACTTGTATATAAATCCAGAGGGTTCCACATTAAATTTACTTATTTTTGAGTTCACTGGAATTTTATTTATGTATTTATTATTGTTAAATTTATTGGGGTGACATTGATCAGCAAAAAATTACACAGATTCCAGGTACACAATTCTACAATACATCGTCTATGTGTTATATGTTCATCACCCAGAGTCAGTTCCCTTTACATCACTATATATTTGTATCCCTGTCCCTTCTCCCCCACTGCCACGCCCCTTATCCTCAGGTAACTACTAAATTATTGACTGTGTTCATGACTTTTGTTTCTTTGTTGCTTTCAATTTTATGTTCCATAGCACATTAAATTTTTTATGAATCTCTTCTCCCAGGGAGGGAAGGACGAGTTGCTTATTAAAATCTTCAGAGTAAGATTTTCCAAACTGCCTAAGTTTGCACCCAGTGGACTCCCTACATCCCCCAAATTTTTAAAAATTGGATTTATTCTGTGGAGAAAAAGGAACTCTCATACACTGCTGGTGGGAATGTAAATTGATACAACCACTATGCAAGACAGTTTGGAGGTTCCTCAAAAAATTAAGAATAGAGGGAGTTCCCTGGTGGTGTAATGGCTAGGCTTTGGCGCTTTCAATGCTGCGGCCTGGGTTCAATTCCCAGCCAGGGAGCTACCTCCCCCCCCCCCCAAAAAAAAAAAAAGAATAGAGTTACCACATGACTCAGCAATCCTCTTCTGGATATCTATCCCCAAAATTTGAAACCCTTAGTCTGCAAACATATATGAGGTCTGACCATTAAATCCGTGAACTTGCTACCGTGCACTTGCATTGGCAGCACTGTACAAACAACTCGGTAAGGTTTCATAACCTTGGTTATCTGTGTCTCACAGCTGTATTCCTGTCAACATGTGGCAGTGTCTTGCAGAGTGGTGTTCATTATTGTGTGTTTTTGTGTGCTGTTGCGAGAATGTCAGCGTTTGAATTAGAGCAATGACAAACTAAATTTCTTGTTTAACTTGGCAAGAGTAGAAGTGAAATCAAGGAAATGTTAGTCCAAGTTTATGGGGATAATGCTGTGAAGAAAACAGCAGTATACAAATGGATTAAATGTTTTTCTGAGGAAAGAGAAAGCATTGCCAATGAAGACAGGTCAAGACAGCCAGTAACAAGCAGAACTGATGAAAACATTGCAAAAATTTGTTGAGTTATATATCAAAATTATTGGCTGACTGTGAGAAGCATAGCAGACCAAGTAAACGTTGATAAAGAAACAGGAAAGCCTTAACTGAAAATCTTGGTATGAGAAAGCTGTGTGCAAAAATGGTCCTGAAGGAGCTCACCCATGGGCAAAAAGCAAAGAATAGAAGTTTGCCAAGACCTTTTAGAGACAGAAGACAATGTTTTGGGCCATGTTATCACTGGTGATGAAACGTGGGTATATCAATACCCATGTTTGATACTGAAGCAAAGTGTCAAAGTGTGCAGTGGAAGTCAGCCAGTTCTCCACAACAAAAATGTTCCATCCAAATCAAGAGTCAAAACAATGTTGCTAACCTTTCTTTTTTTTTCTTCTTCTTTTTTTTTTTTTTTTTTTTTTTTTTTTTGGTTGTGGGGGTAGTACCCTGGTTGGGAATTGAACCCAGGCTGCGATGTTGAGAGCGCCAAAGCCTAGCCATAACACCAGCAGGGAACCCCTGCTAACCTTTTTTAGTATCAGAGGGATTGTTCATTATAAATTTGTACCAACTGGACAAATAGTCAACCAAGTTTACTATTTGGAAGTATTGAAAAGGCTGCTTGAAAAAGTTAGACAAGACTGAACTTTTTGCCAACACCTCATGACTTACATCACGATGATGTACCAGCTCACATGGCACTGTCTGTGAGAGAGTTTTTAGCCAGTGCACAAATAACTCTATTGGAACTCCCTACCTACTTACTTGATCTGGTCCTCAAGACATTTTTCTTTACCCGAAGATAAAGGAAATATTGAAAGGAAGACATTTTGATGACTTTCAGGACATCAAGAGTAACATGACGACAACTCTGATAGCCATTCCAGAAAAAGGAGTTCCAAAATTGCTTTGAAGGGTGGACTAGGCACTGGCATCAGTGTCTAGGGGAGCACGTCAAAGGTGATAGTAGAAATATTCAGCAATGAGGTATGTGGCACTTTTTCTAGGATAAATTTGCAAACTTAAATGTCAGACCTTATATGCACCCCAGTGTTTATCACAGCACTGTTCAGAGTGGCCAAGTCATGAATACCAAAGTGTCCTCTGATGGATGACTAGATAAAGTTGTGGTACATATATACACAATAGAATATTACTCAGCCATAAGAAAAGATGAACTACTGCCATTTGCAACAACATAGATGGACCTTGATATCATCATGCTAAGCAAAATAATCAAAAGATCAAGAACCATATGATTTTACTTCCATGTGAAATATAAAACTGAAAGCAACAAAGAAACAAAAACTCAGGGATATAGTCATTTTCTTTATAGCAGATTGAATATTGATTTGATTTATATTATTTAATATTTATTATGAGTTTATAAACTTATAAAATAGTTTGTTTGCAAAATACTTTGTGTATGAGTCTGTACCTTACAGCTTTTATAAGACTCGAAAAATTTTAATTAAAAACCACTTGAAAATCATAATTTTAAGAACAAAGAATTCTGAATTGTAGACTATTCATTTGTGCTTAAAATTATTAGTTTTTAATTTTCTTTATTTTACCAACTTATAAATATATTTGAAAGCTTACTATTACAATATTTTGTAATTAACCTTGGTAAGTTTCTTCACCAGTGATTCAAAGTTACTTCATATTTTTCATTAATACTGATGCTACATATTTATCTTAAAAATATGTTAAAAAAATAATCAAGTGAGGCACAACTTTATTTCATTTTTTTCATTGGAAATTTTTTTTTGGAGGCGGGTACATAGTTCCCTGACTGGGAATCAAACCCAGGCTGCAGCATTGAGAGCCCCAAAGCCTAGCCACTACACCCCCAGGGAACCCCCATTGGAACACTTTTTATGTGATTGGCCAGTTGTAAAATTAGTTGTGTATCAAGATAAATTGAATTCATCTGAATTTTGATTAAAGTGTTCTTTGTTTTTGCTTTTTAATACTTTTATTCAGGTAGAATTATAGGATATAAAGTTCATTTTAAATGTACCATTCTTAGATTTTTTTAGTAAATTTACAGTTTTACAACCATCACCATTGTTCAATTTTAGTACATTCCTATCACCCCCAAAATGTGTCTATTTGTTGCCACCCCCCAATCTTACCTCCAACCCCAGGCAACTACAAATCTACCTTGTATCTCCAGAGATTTAGCTTTTCTGTACATTTTATGTAAATGTAACATACAATATATGGTCTTGAGTAAAGTATTTTTGAGATATATAATTTCATTATGGAAATGGTAATTGATTTTATGTATTTTTTTTATTCAGACTTTTCTCTGTATAGAATTTTCACATTGTCAGTACCACTCAGAAGTAGTGGTTTATCCTCCTGCAACAAGTTCACTGAGTACTGTGGGAACTGGAATTTATCCCTGCTGTAACCAGAAGGTTCTTCGGTTTGATCCTACTCAGCTTACAAAGGTAAATGTTGAATGTTGCTCTTTTATGGTTATAGTTCTCACTAATACTTTTTATTTAAGTCTTTTCCCCTTTTATTTTGAAAGTACGAAAGTAATTCATTCATGTAGGATTGATGATAATTACAGTGTTGCAGTGAACATCCTTGCACATATACCTTGGTATAATATGGGAGTGTTGCTATAGGTTAGAGTCCTTGACACTAACACTTTTGAAAATGCTATGTAACTAAATTTCCTGAGTGATGAAAAGAATCTAAAGCTCTTCCTCATGAAGCACCAAGGTTGTATCACACACTGTGCAAAGTGTGTAAAATTATATAGTTTCTGCCTTTGTGGATGTTATAGTTTAGGCAATAATATCAAAAAAGGAAAAAATGTGCAAAAAAATACTTGAAGACGTATGCAGGGCCATAAATGTCTGTAATAGGCTGGTCTGACCTGGGTGTTAAAGTCAAGGAAAGCTTTCTTAAGGAGTTGGCATTCAGTTGAGAGCTGAAGGGTGCGTACGAGTATGTGAGGTGAAAAGGAACAGAAAAGGCCCTTCAGTCAGAACAGCAAATCCAAAAGGATCACAGTGAGTAAGAGACCGAAGAAACTATGCTCATTATAGAACACACGCATAGTTCGAGACAGGGCTGGAGAAGTAAACAGATGTCTGGCCAGGCAGGAGCAGAACCTTGTGGGCCATGTTTGAGGTTTGTTTGTTTTTTGTATTTCAGTTTTGAAAATACCAGTTGCAGTGTGGAGAATGTGTTGGGCAACAGGCAGTGGGGTCAGAATCAAGAGGACGTAATTACAGTAGTTTTAGAGGAAGTTGAGGTAACGTGGACTAGGATAGTGGGGCTGACGAGAAATGGATGAATTTAACATTAGGAGGTAAATCTGATGGATTGTATCATAGAGGGGGAAGGAGGGGTTGAGGATGACATCAGTTTCTTGCTTATGCTGCTTGATAGAGGGTGGTACTAATCACTGAGAAGGAACTAACATAGCGGTTCTCAACCTGTGGGTCGCAACCCCTTTGGGGGTTGAACCACCCTTTCACAGGGGTCGCCTAAGATCATGGGAAAGCACATATCAGATATTTACATTATGATGCATAACAGTAGCAAAATTACAGTTATGAAGTAGCAACAAAAATAATTTTATGGGGGTCACCACAACATGAGGAACTGTATTAAAGGGTCGTGGGCTTAGGAAGGTTGAGAACCACTGAACTAACAGAAGGGAATCAAGTTCGGAGAGAAGTTCATGAGTTCTGTTTTGGACATTTTTGCGATTGAGGTGCTTTATGAGATAACCAGGCAAAGAGTGCTCAATAGATGGGTTTGGGTGCTCAGAGAATTTGGTAGGATAGAGATAATAATTTGTAAATCTTCTTGCAAATAAGTGATAATTGAAGCCACTAGGTATAGGTGAACATAAATGCAGAGGACCTATAGTGGAGCCTAGAGAAATTCCAACTCTAGATAGAGAAACCTGAGGCTGCCTAGACAGAGAAGCCTGAAGCTGCAAAGGAGAATAATCAGGAGCAGCCAGAAAAATAGGGAAACCAAGAATGTTGTGATGCAAGGTAAGGGAGTAGTGTTTAAAGAAAGAGAGTGGTCCATGATCTCATATATTGCTAAGAAGTCAAATAAAGTAATGAAGCAAATGTGCCCTTTCGCTTTGGTGACCTGGAAGTCATAGATGTGAAGAACTGTTTTGGTGGGAGTGCTGGAACTAGAAGCCATATTAGTATGGGCTGAGGCTTGAGTGCAAGAACAAGTGAAGGCAGTGTGAATAACTACTCTTTTGGAAAATTTGAGAAAGGCAGAAGATGTATCAGTAATTAGGTTATGGGTATGTGTTTATTATTTCTATTTTACTTTGTTTTGATAGGAAAGACCATTTTTAAAGTCAGGGAAGGATCCAGTTGAGGAGAGGTTAATAGTAAGTACCCTGTATAAGGTTTATAAGTAGGCAGGGTTGAGTGGGATCTTAAGTGCAGGTAGAAGTATTTGTTTATAGATAGGAGGAAGGGTAGCTCCTCTATTGTAACAGAAGAATAGAGTAGGATGGTTGTAGATATTAGTAATATTGTGTTTTTTGTGATTCAGTCTCATGCCTTTCCTGTTCTTTATAAAGTAGAAGGTAAAGCCATCTGCTAAGAATGAGGGGGAAGAGAGAAGGTTCCAAGGTTTGGAGGAAGTATTGAAGGTTCAAAAATAGTATTTTTGGAAAACAAAAGAGTAAATTTTCCAGAGAAATATTGTAGGTTACTAGGCTCATTGGAGATTGGTGATCATAAATTTACAATGAAATCCAACTTTTTGTATCACTCTTAGCAGTTTATAGATTGGAAGACTCAATATTGTAGAGATGTAAATGTTATGTAAATGTTCCCCAAACTGATGTACATAGATCAATGCAATCTCAATAAAAATCCTAATGGATTTTTATGAAGAATTTTGCTGATTGTAAAATGTATGTGGAAATACAGAGGTTCAAGACTAGCTAAGATACTCTCAAAGAGCACAAAGATAGAAGCACTTGTTCCGCCCAATATTAAGATTTATTGTAAAGCTTCAGTAATTAAGAGAGGGTGATATTGGCAAAGAATAGGTGGATGGATCAATAGAAAAGAATAGAGTACTCAGCCACTTGGATACTTGACTGTGACATAGGTGGCATTATAGAGCAGTGGGCAAAGGATAGTCTTTCTAATAAGAGGTACTGTGACTGTGGGATATCCATATCAAGGGGGTGGGGTGGATAAATGGAATTAGACTCTAGTCCAGATTACTCACAATAAAGATCTGTATGTGAAAGGGGAACTAATAAAGCTATTAAAAGGTAATACTATAAAGGAAGAAATTTTAAATTCAAGTACATCAACTACATTAACTAAACTGAAAAATGAAGAGACAAACTCACAGGTGGGAAAAGATATTAACAACACATATCCATAAAGCGTTCATATTAAGATTTTTTTAAACCATTACAAATCAGTAAGAAAAAAATAGGAACTTTACACAAGATAGTTCTTTGTTGTTGTCCAGCCTCATTTTTAATTGGGGAAATACACATTTAAACCACAATGAGATACCACTGCACACTCAATTAGAATGACTAAAATTAAAATGTTTAACCAAGTGTTAGTGAGGATACACAGTAATGAGAACTCTTATACACTGCAGGTAATATATTTTGGTATACATAAACACTTGTGTGCCAGGAAGCATGTAAAAGAATGTTCAGCAATTGCAGTGTGATCTCAGTGGCTTAAGAGGGACTGTGAAGTGAGGTAAAAGAGCTAGTACAGGAAACTCTCGAAAGAAGTTTGGCATGGGTCTTGGCCATGCAGCCTTCTAAGTCAGGCTCTCTGGCCCTCCGACAGATTCAAAGAGCCTCCTAACATCTTTAGACATTCCTTTTCTGCTTAACTAACTAGAACTGATTTCACTGATTAGCAACTAAGAACCTAAACTGCCACATGATGTCAGAACAAAATGTTGGAGTTGCAAATTTCTTGAAAACACAATCTTTCAATGTAGTCACCTTTAATTCTGACCTCAGTGAGGGCTGTGATTCCAGAACATTAGTGGATAATGCAAAAAGTTCCATGATCTCAGAAGAGACCCCAACGTTGCTTTAGCAGATAATTTCAGTTATCTCAAAAATCTAAGAAACAGTAGTTTCTTCCTTCCATGTGTGAAATGATTTGTTGTCAGAACTCCTCAGGATGGAAAAGGAGAAGTCTGGTGATCCCTTTTAAGTCAATTAAAGTTATTTGTATAGAAGAGGCATGAGGGGAAAACAAAGCAAATTGAAAACTTTAGTGTTCTAGGTATTTGATTAAATAATTGGTAGTGCATTTAGAGCTAACATCATAAAGAAAAATATGTTGTGAAATCTGTTATAACAATGCTTAAAGAACAACAAAACAATGTTCATAATGATATTATTTCTAATAGTTCCATGCTGTAAAGAACCCACCAATCAACTGTATAATAAACAAATTGTGTATATTCATAAAGTAGAATATTATACATTAAAGCAAATGTTAGTCACATGCAACAATGTGGTTGAATCATAGAAACATGTTGAACGAAACAGGTGAGGCAAAACTAAACTATAATATTTAGAGATGCATACTTCAGAGATAAAAGAATAAAAGTAAAGAAGTAAGTACCATAAAAGTCAGGATAGAGGTTATATTTAGGGAGGCTGTTACAGGCCCTTGGGGACTCCTGGAGAGTTGGAAATACTCTCTTTAATGAGGATGGTGGTTACATGGATATTCTTAGAGACTTTTTAGATATAGTACATTTATGTTTCATACTCTTTTCTGTATGTTTTCTTTTTTGAGAAAAATTTGTAAAAAATGCTGTATGATGATCTGATCAGGCAAAGAACAACAAAAAGATATAGTCATCTTTAAAGGAATGTTTCTGTAATGAACCAACCTCTCTAATTTAGTGTCTCTTATACAACAGGGTTGTAAAGTGAGGGAACACATGGTTGCTCTTCATGATCTGAGTGACAGTGAAGATTTGCTGTCCTATCCCACGGCTAGAATACTGGATGATCTGCACAAGCACAAAGATGTCATTATTGTGCCTTTTTCTAAAGATACAGTTAGGTGAGGCAGGGGTGGGGAGGGGTAGGGGAAGTGTTATATTACAGCTTTATTCAGTGATTGCCAAATCAGAATCCTCTATCCCCTAGTGTTTCCCAAATCGCTAATATCAGTCCTCAAATAGTTTACATTATTTCAGAAAGCTTAACTGAAATTATATGTCAGCTTACAATAAGAGCAAGCTGGAATTTATTTGATAGGAAAAACACTTCAAAATATTGGAGGTCCAGGGGAAGAAAAATACTTCAAAATATTGGAGGTCCAGGAGAAGAAAAACTAGTAAAAGGAGTCATTGGTGATTGAAAGGTTAGGACCTGCAATCCAATTTTCGAGGTGTTTTTTTTTTTCTTTTCCCAAGTTACTTAAGCCCTCTTAAATGCTTGATTGATACAACTAGAAAAATCGTTGATGATTAAGGTCACCTTTGCATAAATTTGAACTCCTTGCATTCAGTAATTTCTGAAGTCACTTCCATCATTTTGTAATTGCAGCAGGCTGTCAGATTGAGGGTTAGGAGGACCCTTTAATACAGGCTGTTTTCAAAACAGTACCCCTTATAGGAGCACATTTCACCACCTGGCAAGTATGATACCAGGAATACAATGATGTTCCCCATATATGGATTAACTTCTACTAAGCAAATCACTAGATGAATTAAGAAATGTAACGGTTGAAGTGGCATACCTTCTACTCAAGGACTGTATTTCTAAAGAGTGATTTATAAAACGTTTGCAATAAAAAAGATACAGTTTGCATTTAAGTTCTCAAGAAATTAAACACTTCTCCATAAAATGCCCTTTTTTAAAAGTGATTCTGGTATCGGTCCCTCTGATGAGAAGAGTCTAGACTGTGATGTTTTACTGGAGCCAAATACACCATGGGGCCCCAAAACTGGGGAGCTCAATGCTGTGAGTAGCTCGTTTCATGTATTCTTTATTTATATAAAAAAGTAACTATGAAAGAAATGAATGACATTTAATCTTTGACAGAAACTTGGTTTAAATTGAAATTAAAATTTCTAGTAAGTATTAGTATTTATTGACTTCCTGATCATAAGGTAGTATGCTGAGTTAATAGCACCATAAAGGTAATAAGACACATTCCTTGACCAAATAGCTTTGATTAACATTTATTTATGAATTATATACAAAATAGCAAGTTAAACTTTTTCACTGTCCATATATAATTTGGTTCCTTAACTTATAATAAAATATAAACATTAAAAAGTGATTGAAATACTGTATTTTTCTGGGTATACTGTGCTCCCATGTATAACACACACCCATATTTTTGGCCCAAACTTTGGGGGAAAAAAATCTTTCATTTGAATTTTTCAAATCAAATTTTTTGTTTTTTTTAAGGTACTTTTTGTATTATAAAGAAGTATTAGCATTTGTTTTTTAACATATTATGGATCAAGAAATTTTATGTAATACTTTTAATACATAAGCATAAATAAAAGAATTAGAAACATTTATATAGTAGAGACAGAATTAGTACTAAACATATATAATGCACATCCTTATTTTTTCCTCACAGATTTGGGCAAAAAAGTGAGCAAAATACAGTAGTTCAAAAAATAACTAGAATTTTATTAACTCTACATGTGATTTACTTGTCCTTTAGAAACGACACTGGGAAATACGGTTTTTTTCTTTTTTTTAGGTAAACATACATGAGGGCTGTCCTGAAAGTATCCATTCATATAATATGAAAAATAGAGGCATTTATCACTGGATAGTTTCCAGATAGACTGCATACATTTCCAGACAGGATAAAAGGATTATAATACATCATCATCAGCCTGAATTTAAAATTATGTTTCAATATAGAAGGAAACTACAGTTGTAACTTTTTTCAGCTCTTCTATAATGTCCATATGAAAATAAGGAGCTGCAATCTGGGTAGATGCAGATTTGTGAATCTCTTATTCTTTTGTCTTTTTTATGTAGTTCTTGTCACTGAAAACCTGGACTTTACAACTGGTAAGTAAGCAACTATGTTCCATTTCCATGGATCTCTCCCTTCCTAAATTAAAGTTTAACTTAATAGAATCTTATCAGAATCTTACTTTATAAATTTTAGTAAACATATGTTATCCTTTTTAGTGTCTACAATTATACTTACTAAAAATGTCATTGTAGAAAACAGACACATACTCCATTATCTGGCTGCATAATTCATCTGACTCCTTCAGTGGTTTTTTTAAAAGTCACTTTTAAATCTCATTTAGGACATTGAACAAAGCAACAGATCCATTAAGTTCCAAGTGTTTCGTTGTTTGATTGGTTGGTTGGTTGGTTTTTATTTTACCTGTTTGCCATTAGTATGCCATCTGCCATCAGTATTCATAAAAATGGAATAGGAAGTTTGGATCGCTGATGACAAACAGTAGGGTGGGTAGATGCAGGAAACTGATGTGAATATGTTTAAGTAATCAAGGGCCATAGTGACCCAGAAAATGTGCCATGTGCTTGTTTATGAGACTCCTTTAATATTGACAATCATTATATTTTAAATTAATCTTTACATCACTCAACATATGTTGAGTGATAAAGGCACAATTCGGCAAATAACAACAGCATATTAGGTGCCCATCAGTCTGCTAGATTGTGTGAAGGAAATAAATAAAAAAATATTTGATGTAATGTGATCTTGTCCTAAATATAGATATTCTTATGTCTCCTGAAGATGGTGCTAGGCAGTAGTCATTTTATCAGCTCATCTGACTCATTTACCCAAATAAATTTACATAAATGTGTTTGAAAAAATTCATTCAAGATGTGATAATACTACATTTTTACCAGAATGTGTTTGTTTGTTTTGAATTCAGAAACAGCAGTCATTGTTTTCAGAAGAAGAAGAATATACCACCGGATCTGAGGTCACTGAAGATGAAGTTGGAGATGAGGAAGAAATCTCCAGGAAACAAAGTACATTGATTTCTAAGTTAAAAACATCTCACTTTTATGAAAGAGTTGCATTCTGAAGAAGGGCTTTATTGCAAAGGATAAGGAATGGGCTTTTTAAGTCTATGTTTGTAGGTTATAACATGGCAAAAATAAATAAATTAAGGAGGTTCCATCAAGATTCCCTAACCCTGGCACTAACATAGAATACCTATAAAGTTGTAAAGAAAGTGCAATGTACTGAGAAATAATCCTCCAGGTTTTCATTTGAGGTGTAAGCTAATGGGTTTCTCAAGATGTATGACTCATATTCTATATGTGAGATGATTTGAAGTGACATTCAAATGAAACATTGAATAATAGTCATCAAAGTGTGACTTTAAAAAAATTAATAGGGAGTTCCCTGATGGTGTAGTGGCTTAAGGCTTCGGCGCTGGTGCTGTCGCCGCTGCTGCCTGGGTTCGATTCCCAGCCAGGGAGCTACCCACATACCAAAAAGCAAAAAAAAAAAAAAATTAATAACATGATTTTGTATGATGAGAGAATGAACTTATATCAAAATTTTCAACTTATTAGTGAGAGAAATAGGGAAAATTGGTTCAAAGAGCATTTGAAGATTCAGGTATTTATAGGCATTTGAAAAAAGTTAAAAAGAGATTGCAAGTTAGATACAAAACTCATTAATGTCCTACAAGGCAATAAACCCATAACCTTGGGGTTAACTTTGCTACTAGACAAATTATTTGCATTTCTATTAAAAAATCTGCAAGTTTATGTGAAACTTCACAGCATCTGCACCTTCAGCAATGATAGATAGGAAAGTCAAACACAACGACATTCTCTTAGAGAATTAAGTAATTCTTGGGTGGGCCTGTTAAACAATCCTCCAGTGTGTCCCTGATAGGACATGAAATCCTTTCTTTGTCTTATTTCCAAGTTTTATATAATTTTTCTTTGCATGTTAAATCCCCTAATGAAAAAATTAGTCTTTTATCAATTATTTTTCTATGTTAATTAGGGAAAAAATGCTACTATATTGTATGTTTCTCTTTTTTTGGGTAATTAAGGTATAATTTACATGTAATAAAATTCACTCATTTTTGAGTGTACACATTGATGCGTTTTGGCAAATAGTTGTTTTAACTACCAACAAAGTCAAGACCTAGAACATTACTCTAAAAAATTACTTCCTGCCTCTTTATTGTCAGTTCCCTTTCCCCCCTCCCAAACCTAGGCAACCACTAATCTGCCTTTTGTCACCTTTTCTAGCATCTCATATAAATGGAATCCTGAGTGGTCTTTTGTGTCTGGCTTCTTTCACTTACTTAGATGATGTTTTTGAGACTTATCCATATTGTGTATATAGTATGTGTTCCTTTTTATTATAGAGTAGTATTCCATTGTATGACTATACCATAATTTGCTTATCCATTCACCATTTCATGGACATTTGCCCTCATTATTTTTCCCCAAAGGTTTTCACCAAGTAGAAGAAGCAAAGTAATTAAAATAAACCCCTGTTAAGCTCTTTCAGTTTGACTTCTCCACATATTTTACTTTTTATCCAGAGGTAATTTGTTAGTTTAAAAATATAATTTTTTAATGCTTTTATTGTTGGGAAGTAATAAGACATTGGAAAAATATGTGGAACTTATGCTCATAACATTGATTTTCTGTTATCAGGGAAAAAGGAGAAGCCAAAGAAGTTCACTAAACAACCAAAAAAGCAGATGTCTTCACCCTGTGGTCAGAAGAAAGAAAAGGTTTTAGAGAAGGTAACTCTAAATTATCTATTACTATTGTAAAGTTTATATTGAGAAATAAGCAAGCAAGGATAACCAGGAAAAATTTGAAAAATGAATAATGAATACCACAATGGAATACAAGCAGTGTAAAATGAATGAAGTTCTATAAAGACTGATTTTAAAGTTCTCTAAGGCATATTGACAGGTGAAAAAGGAGAATGCAAAATAGTATATATAGTGGCTTATTGTGCTACCATTTGTGTAGAATAGAATATATATGAATTTCATTGTACATACATGGAAAGCTACACAAGAAAGTGGTCAGATTGGTTGCCTTTAAGAAAGGGAACTAAATGTCCAAGGGATCTTTTTATAATATCTTCTGTTTGTACCTTCTGAATTTTGAACCAATACTAGTTACTCAACATACTAAAAAATTAAGATACATAAATAGACTATAAAATAAGAAATAGACTTATGAATAAGATAAATAGACCTAAATTTTTCAATAATATTTCATGCTCTTTTAAAATAATTGCTGGGAGTTCCCTGGTGGTGTAGTGGCTTAAGGCTTCAGCCCTGGCGCTGTCAACACTGCAGCCTGGGTTCGATTCCCAGCCAGGGAACTACCCACATGCTACAAAAAATAATAATAATAATAATAATAATAAATAAAATAAAATAATAAAATAATTGCTATTTCCCTATGACTTTAAAGGAAGAGGTAAAAAATCAAGTAGGAATAAGAGGACAGTAATAATCAGAGTTGGCTAAAAGAGAAACCATTGATTCCAAAAATGTTAGAAAGGCTGAGGTTGAGACAAGTTCCACACAATTACATTGGATGGGTTGTACATTCCTCCTCATGTACCACACACACACAAGTGGGTAAATTCTAAAGGGTTGCCCAAGCTGGAGCTTCCAGGTCAGACAAATAAAGCTGGGTTCAAATACTAGGTCTGTTTCTCTTTGGACAAGTTTTTTAACTTCTCTGAACTGGTTTTATTATAGAGGTCATAATAGCACCTGTTTCACATGATTGTTTCAAGGCTTGAATGAAATAATACTTGTCATGCTCTTGGTACAGTATCTTGCACTCAATAAATGAAAACTCTTTTTATTATTAACTATAACACTGATCAGTAAATATGTTCCAATTGGGCCTTAATGTTGTCTTTTTTTTTTTTTAGTCAACTTCTAGAGATGTGTCTCCTTTCATGTGAGTATTGCTCCTGAATCCAATCCACTCTTCACTCTTTAAAGCATCAATGCTGATTTTTGTTTAATTTTTTCAATAGTGTAAGTATGCAGAAGAATAAGTGGGATGCCACAAGATCCTTGAGATTCAACCAGGATGCACAAAGAGAAGATGGTAAGTTTTATTATTTGGGTACAAATTAGGTATAAATAACAATGATAAGAATCTTTTATGGGGAGTTCCCTGATGGTGTAGTGGCTTAAGACTTCGGCGCTGGCACTGTCAGTGCTGCAGCCTGGGTTCGATTTCCGGTCAGGGAACTACCCACATACCAAAAAGAAAAAAAAAAAAAAGGAATCTTTTATGAAGTATGCTGAATAGCTTTAAGCTTTCTAACTGGAATAAGGCCTAGAATTAGTACATTCCCTTAGGCATCAAGCAGTTTAAGTTTCATTTTTAGACAATCCCAGTAGATGATGTATTGTTTCATGCATCTATGGTTTTGAGGTTTCTCAAACTGACTTTTGCCCACTACTTTCACTCTAAAAATGATAGAGTATGACTTAGGCTGATTTACAATAATCTTAAAGACAGTATGGTTAATCATGGATGCGCCATTTGCCACTTGCTGCCTAAAATCCTTCAAAGATAAATAAGTGTATGTATCTGTAAAATAATACCTAATGATAGTTTCATAAACTCTTGATGATTGCAATCTTTTTTAATAAATCATCCTCATAAAAAGTAAAGTTTAGGAGTTCCCTGATGGTGTAGTGGCTTAAGGCTTCGGCGCTGGCGCTGTCAGCGCTGCGGCCTGGGTTCGATTCCCAGTCAGGGAGCTACCCACATACCAAAAAGCAAAAAAAAAAAAAAAAAAAGTAAAGTTTATTAATTTTTACCTTCAGATCAGCGGCGGATGTCTGAAATTACAGGGCACCTAATAAAGATGAGATTGGGTGATTTGGACCGAGTCAAATCAAAGGAAGCAAAAGAAGTAAGAGTTATGTACTAGTGTACTGTGCTTGCTTAGATATGCCTTCTTTCTTTATTTCCATCATGAAGAGTGTAAAGATGTTTTACGCAGTATTTTAAAAGAACAATTTAAATTTTTGTATATATTTCTATATTTTTTTATCAGTTAACCAGTTTATTCATATAAAAGTTTTCCACCACCTCTTATTATCCATAGTCCCTGGGTCCTCTATAACCCACATAATAAAGTACATTGTCACCAAAAGTGTAATGTCATACCAAGAGTAGGTTAGCTGTGCGGCTGACCATATGCTGACTATCCAGAGGGTGACTTTCTGCAAGTTGCTGATTTTAATCAACACTCCATGCAGTGTTTAGATGTTATCTCTAAAGTAAGATGTTATCTTGCTGAAAATGATGATGAGAAATACCCATATTCTTACTAGAATTACATTAGTAATAACATTATGTCTTATCATTAGTGTTTGTGTTATGTAATTATAACTCTTGCCCCTAATTTTTTTATTTAAAAATTTACTTCCCTATAAAACTTCTTAAAGAAAACATAGGAAATAATCTTTGTCACCTTAAGTTAGGCAAATATTTCTTAGTTACAACACCAAAAGCATAATCCATAAAAGAAAAAAATTTAACAATTTGGACTTCATCAAAATTTAAAATAGCTCTTTTTGAAAGACATTATTAAGAGAATGAAAAGACAAACCATAAAGCTAGGAAAAAATATGTATAAAACACTTACACAGTGAAAAATTTGTATTCAGAATATATCAAGAACTCTCAAAATTCAGTGATAAAATTAACAACCAGTAAAAAGAAATGGGCAAAAGTTTAGCCATACACTTCTTGAAAGAAAGATACTGGTGGCAAGTAAGCACACAGAAAGATTCAACATCATTAGTCATTAGGGAAATGTAAATTAAAACCTCAATCATATATCACTATATACCAACTAGAATATCTAAAAGAATTTTTAAAACATGCTGGCAAGTATGTGGAGCAACTGGAACTTTCATATATGGCAGATAGGGATGCAAAAGGAGCCGCCACTTTGGAAAACAGTTTGGCAGTTTCTTATAACATTAAACATTTACTCACAAAACATTTACTCACTATACAGATAAACTCACGCATATTTATAGTGGCTTTATTCAGAATCACCAAAAACTAGAAACAACCCAAATGTCATTCACCTGGTAAAAGATTAAAACTGTATATATATAAAAAAGAATAAATTACCAATACATGCAACAACATAAATGAATTTCCCACACATTGTAAGTACAAGAAGCCAGATTCAAAAGGCTACAGAATGTATGATTCTATTTCTATAGTGTTTTGGAAAATGCAGAACTCTAGGGACATAAAAATAGAACAGTGGTAGTATCAAATTAGTTGACTTAAAAGACACACAAGGAGATTTTCTTGAGGTGATGGAACTATTCTATTTCTCCATTGTAACAATGGTTATACAACTGTATGCATTTGTCAAAACTCAAGAAATGTTTACTTAAAAAGGATAAATTTTAATGTAAGTAAAATTATGCATGTAAATTATAAGTAAAAAGCCTGAATTATAAAGATAAAATTACTTTTAAGTTAAAAAGTAATGCCTTTTTAATAAAGCACAACTTTTATTGATTCTACAAAGGTAATTGAATTTTACTCCCTTACTCTGCAGTTTGCAGGAGGTATTTATTCCAGGCTGGAAGCACAAATCAAGGCCTCAGTGTCAGTCAGTTCACGGCAAGGCAGCTCAGAGAAAAACATGAGGTAAATCTGCATAAACGAATTCAGAATGCCATCGACTTGGAAGTAATTTTTTTTTTTTTTTTTTTAGGGAAAATCATATGACACTTGAACCACAGAATTTGAGTTTGGTTTTGTTTTATTTCAAGGATTAGATCAAGACATTAATAAGAACCAGATTTTAACTTAAAAGTTAAGACCTACAAAAGGTCTTAAGCACAAAATTTAATGAAAGTATAGTTTTTGTTTTACATTTTCCATTTGTTGATTTGGCTCTGTTCTGACCCATCTGCTGATAAAAGTAAGCTACAGTGCTACTGTGAATTTACTGTTTATAAATTATACATTAGTACTTTATATAAATCATTGAAGTCATTTTGTTCCTTGTTTAAGTTTATGTCTCTTAAACTCTAACTTGTGGGCCTATGTCATTTTATATCACAAATTTTCTTTTAAGATTACGAGTTACTGAGATTTCATCATTAATACTACAGATCCAAATACTTTATCTATAATTCTAAAATCCAGAAAGCTCAGAAATCCACAAGACTTTTTTATACATCTGTGTCAGTTCAAATCTAAACTGAGCTATTATAATGTTATTTATATTAATAGTTTTTGTTTATCCCACTCAGTGTAAATGTTCATTTCTTTCACTAAAGAAACATTAATATATTTGATTATGGGGCACTGATCCAAATCCGTAATATATAATATATGTACCATGTTATCTCCCCAAAATTTAAAAAAAAAAAAAAACTGAATTCCAAAATACATCTCACTCCAAGTGTTTTTTTAAATGGATTATGAAGTTTCATTAAACATTTTGATGCTGTCAAGCCAGCATAACTTAAAGCAGCCGCAACTTCCTATTGTTTTAGGAGCACCTCTGACCTTCTTTTCTGTTCTAGGTCTAAAAGCCGTTGTGGTCCAGGGCGTCCAGCATAAAGTACTTTAATACTTAACTAAAAAGACAGAAGACACCTCTGGACATCAGAAATTGCTCACTTGAAGATCTTCAGAATGATGACTTCTAAATGTTTTAAGTTATTTATTCGTTAGTCCTGTAAACCATATAAAGCATAATGCTAGGGGAAGTGTATAGTCAGGTCTTATGAAATCTAATTGTAAATATGAAATTTCTTAAATCTAATTTTCCTTTAGTGTGATGCTAGGCTATGTAGAAAATTAGTATTTACACATTTGCAGAGTTAAGACTCCTAATATTTGTTATATTTAATTTATTTATTTAAAAGAAAAGAAATCTAAACTCTGAAGAAGCTAGGAGTTTTTAAGACCTTAAAAAATTGAGGGAACACAGCTTGTAGTAGTACCATGCGTGTGCACTGATTATAGTGTGTCTTTTGGACTGTACATCTTGGGACAACATTGAGAACTATAATTTGTGTGATGAAATTCTCAGTGATGATGCTAATTTTAAGTTTGCATGAATATTAGTGACAGATCTCAACACTGTATTAAATAAAGTTTGATGATGAAGTATTTCCTGTGGTGGGCAGAAGTGTTAATTTTTTTTTACTCCATGGAAAGCACGATGTTAATCCAACTTTTTTCTTTTGGTTTTTAATGCTTATCTATCTATTGGTCATCTGAGCTGGAATTTCTAGTTACTACCTCTCCTCTGTGAAGCCAGTGCCATTCTGAAGTTCTTAAAATAACCATTGATAGTTTTAGGATAGTAAGTCATTTCAGTTGTCTAGAGACACCCAGTGTACAATTCTCAGGGCTCTAAAACCTACCCACAGTTCTCTAACCATTCAAATAGCCCTTTAAAATAGTTATAATTACTACTTTAGAGATGTCTTGAAGGAAAGATTCCCAAATACATTAGAGGAATGAAAAAGTGCATATATTCAAGAGAAATCAAAATAAAATTCTAGTCTATAAATCCTGTTTTAATTTTTCTAACCAGGCAGGAAGAGGAGTGATCAGGGAAAATTTGTTCTAAACCATAAGCATATAAAAAATTACATGTTTAGAAATTACTTATATGTAGGTCTCTAAAAACTCTAAGATGCACTATTTCTAATTTTAGTCTTTCCTTGCCTAATAATTGATATTTCTTCAAATTATTTAGGGAACAGATTCATAATGTTAGACAAAACAGCAATTTCTATTGAAATTTTGAACTGCTACTTTCAGTATGTACATACAGAAAACATTATTTTTTAAAAAACTTTAACAATTTATTAGTCTTATGTTCCAGTAAAATAGTCACATAATGTCAAAAGAATGGAATGATAGAGATGTAACTGACTACCTTTAATTAATTCCACATAAATATTTAAAATCTAAAAACTTCAGGAGATCATAAGACTGAGTAGAAATTTTATTCTTCAAAGCAAGTATTGCTTTACTATTGTCATTAATCCAGTCAATAATATGACCAATAACCTGCAGAGGTAAACGAAATGCTTGCTGAGTTGTTCTTTAAGTGTCGGCAGGCCATAATGTCAATCCAAGAAGAATATGTTATTGAACTACGTTGCACAAAGTTTCTTTACCTCTTCGTTTACTTCAATCAGGTTTGCATTTTTTTGATTCAAAATAACATATAGTTCTCGCTGATCATACTTTTTCCCAACAACCCAGTAATCACTCATTGCTTTCACGATGATTTCTTCATCTTCGTCCACTCTAGTAAAATCACTGTTGATGTCACCCAGAATCTTCATTAAATCTGGATGAACAGAGGTAAGTGACACGCTGAGCGTTTTCCTCATGTGAATTGTAATTTTCTCTGCTAAATTCATGTGGTTGAAGTAGATAAACTTAAACTGGGGTTCTTTTTCAGACCCAGATGCTCTCTTGTTGATGTTAAACTGCTCACAGATGTCTGATGCCAGCACCAATGCTGTCCAGTCTTCAGCAGAAGTCCAGTGTAGGCTGCTCCGAGGCATCGATCATAAAGCACACAGCTGCACTCATGGCCTTGTAGACTATTAAATGGAGTGCCTCGTAAGTGTCATCTGTATTTACAAAGATTTTGGGGAATCTGCATTTTTGCTTCTGGATCATTAAGGTTCAAGGGTCCAGTCAGAAATCTTCCATAGTGTTGAAGATTTCCTGGCATTTCTGCCCAAACGGGAGAATCCCTTCCTGCCAACTCAGGTTCAATATGCCTAGGAAACAGAGATGTGGTGAGGTATTTGTATAAAATTCTCATGTCATCTTGTTCTAGTCCACTCCAGATTAGTTGGTCGTTACAGAGAAAGGCAGTGTATTTGACTATGCTCAGGCTTTCCTCCATTCTATTAATAAAGGACTGGATTTTCAAATAAGTCATTTTATCCAATGGGAAGAAGCTGATTCCACCAAAAATGTCAAGTAGATCACATGACTGCAAGTGCAACGTTTGGAAATACCGATGGAAAAATTTCTCTAATCTTTCTTTGAGGAGCTTCACACCTCCATCTTCCATGGCTCTCAGAAATGTACCATTGAAAAGCTTGTACATGCTGTAGCACTGTTGGAGCACTGAACTATAAACTTTGTCCAGTAACTCCTCCTCTTGGTATTCAACAACTGGCTTTCCATCTTTACTTTGCTTTTCAATTATAGGATTCCTAACAACCATGACCATCCAGTAATTTTCTTCTGGTTCATTGAAGAACTGTCTGTTCTTCTGTGTATGTAAAGACTTTGCAGGTTTTGATGGACTAACCGTCCTTGTAAACTGTACAATAGCTTCACATAATCCAACATTTCTAATTTTTTCATTCTTCTCTACTTCATTTGGATAATAGAACAAAATTTTATTTTCCTCCTCACCCTCGCGCGGCCGGAAGCGCGGGTTGTAGATGAAGAAGCTCAGCAGCGCCGGAGGGAACTGCTTCTCCTAGGCCGCCCCCGCCGCCGCTGCCGCCATCCCGGCCCGGTCCCACACCTTGGGAGCCTCCTTCTGCAGTCCCAGAAAACATTATTTTTAGTGAATGTTTCCATTGATAAATTAAGCTAAATGTTATTTGATGTTACACGTTTGTGTCCAGGAAGCTCAAGTGATGTGGAATTAGAAGGATATTAGGCCTGGAGAAAGCACCATTAGGAACTAAGTTGATTACAGGCCTCAGGGTTATAGAGAGGGATTTTTAAAATTTTTTTTTATTTTTGGTTGGTTCCCTGAGCGAGGATCAAATCCAGGCCGCAGTGGTGAGAGCACCAAAGCCTAGCCACTACTCCACCAGGGAACCCCCCCTAGAGAGGGATTTTATAAGAAGGAAATAGACTGATCTTTCATGGTCAGTGAAAGAATCAATAATTTAATCAAGCTTGGGTTAAGAAAGGAAGGATGGTGTTTGGAGAGGAGGAAGAAAATCCTTGTTTGAAGAGTAGCCAATATGGTGCCAGCGACCTCTACCCCACCCTCTCAGAAGAGAGCACAGACAGACATTAGTCCAGAAGAGAGTTTCATGGTTCTGACTCCAGGTGACGGATAGGGTTGGGCTAGCGCTCAGGTCCCTCTAACTCAATGGTTCCATAATTCTATGATGTCACTAAAGAGAAAAGAATGGGGAGCTGTGCTCATCTTCAACTGTTCCAATTCTTCTCTTTTTTGGAATCTGATAGTTTTTGGGATGAGGGGAGATGACCTGAGTGATCTCATGTATCCCAGCTCAGTCTCCCCTCTAGCACCCTTAGCCTCCACCACATTTATGGAGAGAAATTAGCCTGCGTGAGTCAACTTAACCGAAACAAGCACAGCATCTTTTCTGAAGCTGGTCAAAAGAACAACAATAAAAATAGCCTTTTATTCTTCTGTTTTTAGAAAACTTAAAGAACAAGAGATCCACCGTCAAATTGAACTAGAAAAGAATATTTGGACAAACTGTGATTGTGAGAGTGGATGAGTCTTCTAGCTAACCCTATGAACTTTGAAACCACAGCAATCACTTTCTACATCATC
The DNA here is from genome assembly GCA_004026885.1 of Lyroderma lyra. Classification (NCBI taxonomy): domain Eukaryota; kingdom Metazoa; phylum Chordata; class Mammalia; order Chiroptera; family Megadermatidae; genus Lyroderma; species Lyroderma lyra. Next base: position 49,091 of record PVJL010000858.1, read on the forward strand.
CTTCTACTTTGCTTCATTTGCATCCTCCTTTTATTGGTGGTTTTTTTATATAAATGGTATAAATCCATGCTGATAAATTGGGATCAGATTTCAAGTCTCACTAGCAAATGTGTCTATCAATAATATTTTAAAATTTAAAACAGAGCAAATAATAATGCTGAAACTATCTATTTTTTCCATTTCAGTGTTTTAGAAATGCTAATTTCATGTTTAAAAGTGAGGTTCCATACCAAGCCTTAAAAACAAGGTCATTCTTCCTTTTTCTGAATTTTTTGCTTGTTTGTTTTCAGTTCCCAAAGCAAGAACGATGATGAGACAGAAAAGGGTCCTTGTACAGATGCTAATGGAGGTAAACATTGTTTAGCTGCTAATGTGGAGATGAACAAATCAGGAGACCAAGAAAAGTAAGTTTGTATCAAGTTGTAGAAAGCTATTTTTGCGTGTGATAATGTGGCTAATATGCATGAATTTTCAAATCTCTGATTGATTTTCTAGGACTTTCATAAAGCAACTCATGAGGCCTGGCATTCTTGTCCACAGACGGAGTAAAGAAATGGTGGCCACACACTTAGAAAACAGAGAGAACACAGAGGAGAAAGTGGAGGGCAAAATAAAAGAGAATCAAGATCCTAAGAATGCTGGACAAGACGGTCAGGAGGTGATGGGCTTTACAACACTCAAGGGGTAGTATGGAATTTGTTTGATTGAAAAGGAGGTAAATTATTTGGTTAGGTATAATGAGGGATTCATCTTGCCTGTACCTGTAAGGAGTACAATATCCATAGTCATTGAAACCATTCTCCTTAGCGTATTGGTTTGTTATTAAAGCATTTACATATGCCAAACCCAGACACTTGCTCATTCTTCATTTCTACATTTGTTTTTTTCTTAGTAATGCCCTTTCATTTTGCTGCTTTTCTCAGAATCTTAGAGCTAGCGATGGGTTGGAGATCTAACGATCCAACCCTCTGATGTTACAAATGAAGAAATGTCATGAACTTTTCAAGGTCATTCCTCCACTGTGGTGGAGCTCAGGACCAGACCCTGTGTCCCTGCTCTAGTCCAGGATCCTTCTACAATAGCACACAAAAGCTGCCAGGACCTTTTTGAGCTGCATGTTTGGGGCTCCCTAATAAGAACAACTCACATACCCTCCCAACATAGGACCTATACCCAGTTGAAGACAGAATGATGGTCCATGTGGCTGTTGCATTTGACTGCTACATAGAAAGAATAACATATATTACCAAATGCTATTTGAATGTATCAGTGTATGCTTTATAACCATAGAAATATGAAAATGATGGATTATCACAGCTTTATCACTTAGAAATACTTTTTCCTGATTTTCACTAACACTGTATGTATAACCTATATTTTTTTTTATATTTTTACCTATATTTTTAAAAGCAGGACTTGTCACATTCATAAATTGAGCATTTATGCTTTTTGCCCCGTTCTCTTGCAGAATGATGATTTGCAAAAATCACACAGAGTTGTCACTGGAACTCATTCAGCTGTTGATAACCATAAAAGACCTTTAAAAGGAGTGACATTTTCTAAAGAGGTAATTGTTGTGGACCTTGGGAAGAAATATCCTATACCTCAAAGCTGTACTCGAGAACATAAAGAGAGAAAATGAAGCTCAAAAAAAGGCTGAGAGTGAAAGAAATCTAACAGACTAACAATGAAATGATTGGGGGATACAAAATCATATTGATACAGCAAAATAATGGAGAATTAAGTAAATACAAATAGTATTTTACCTTTGTGCAGAAAGAAGTGGGCTACAATTCAATATTCTGTAAGTAAAATACCTAGAGATTGAATATAATTTTTTTAAAACTCAAATCTGACTTCAAGAAATTGATTGTATTGTGTCCTTAAAACTCAGTTTACTCAAACACTGTCTAAAATGTGAATAAAGTTACTTTTGTTTGTATAGATGTCTGTTAGGTAAATCTATTCAAGGGGATTTTAGAAACAGCAAGGTCTCCTATTACGTAATTCATACTGAACTCAGTCCTGAAACCTTTCCTGTGCTGACAAGTGCTTTTTAAGGTTGATAAACAAACAAACCAAAAATAAACTACCAGGGGTTCCCTGGTGATGTAGTGGCTAGGCTTTGGCATTATCAACGCCGCAGCCTGGGTTTGATTCCCAGCCAGAGAACTACCCTACCAAAAAAAATAAATAAACTACCATTACCAACAAAACATTTTGTTATGTTAGGCAAGTTCTGAGATTATATTGTTCTTGATTTCAGTAGTTTAAAATATGCTGTCTACATGGGAAATATGACAATTACACCATCATCCAAACCACTGCAGTAAAAATTTGTAAAATTGCATAAGGGGTTATGAGAGAGATACAAAGCAGGAAATAGAGCATTTGATTCAGGGCCTATCACACTGTCATGTATATGGCATATTGAATGATTGAAAGAATTAATGATAAAATAATTTAGAATATGTATGCTAAATGAGGAGTAATGACACTCTTTGATAGGGAGAAGTCCCTGTGGTCTGGGACCATCCCAGTGTGAGGAGGAGAAGGGACTTAACCAATGAAAGGATTGGATAATGCAAGTAGAAGAGTATATTTCAACTTGGGAAAGGCACAAGCCAAGGCAAAGAGGTGAGAATGTATGTTGAGTTTGGTGCATACCAGTTAGTTGGAGCTGCAGGTTGGCACTGAGGAGAGTTGATAGGTAACTGTGAAGTGTAGTGAGAAGTCAGAGTGAGGTCACTCTTAGGATTCCATGTCTAGAGGTACAGGGTGGAGAGCGGATTAAAGCAGTATAGACTGCAGGTGGTGGAGGTCTATAAAAATATTCACTCAGAACCCATGAGTTCTCTACCAGCACTTAAAAATTGGGGTCTTTCACCTGATGGAAATATTTAAACATTTTTAAACTGTGATAAAATACACATTACATAAAATTTACCATCTTAACCATTTTTAAGTTTGCAATTCAGTAGTGTTTAGTACATTTACACTGTACGACCATCACCACATTCATTCACAGAACTCCTTTCATCTTGTAAGACTGTAATTCTTTACCCATTAAACACTAACTCCTCCTCCCCCAACCCTGTCCCAGCCCCTGGTAATCACCAATTTATTTTCTGTCTATGAATTTGACTGCTCTAAGTAACTCTTATCAGTGGAGTCACAGTATTTGTCCTTTTGTGACTGGCTAATTTCACTAGACATAAAGTATGGTGTAGTTGTGTTTAGAAAAGGTGAAAATGATTTGGGTGTACCCCAGTGCAGATTGGTTATAAGAAAAAAACGGGGGTTCCCTGGTGGTGTAGTGGCTAGGCTTCAATGCTCTCACTGCCGCAGCCTGGGTTCAATTCCAGGCCAGGGAACCAACCAACAACAACAATAACAAAACAAAAATGAAAACAAACAAACAAAAAAACTATACTTAGAGCAGCTTTTCCCAAAGCCTGTCAGTGTCATTCATCACCCTCACTTTGCTGCAGGTAAGATGCCTCCTAACATTGTCCAATTTACTATCTTGTTCATCTACTCTTACCCTCCCCAAATCAAACCAATCAAAACCAAGCCTGGTATAGAAACATCCATTCTTATCCTTTCTCCTTGGGTCTTCCTTTCCCAGGTTGGTACTCACCTGTCTTTGGCCTCATCTCCCATTGCTTTCAGGGCTTTGCTCTACCACCTGTCCTTTTCATCAGCTAATCCCCATCAGCACATAAAAACATTTAAAGGGAAAAGGCAAAATCTCCCTTCACTCCATGTCACCATCTAGCTACAGTCTATTTCTCTTACCCATTCTGTTGAGCATTTTAAAAGCACTGTTTCCACCTGCTCACCTCTCACTTATTTTTTTCCTTTTTTTTTTTTTTTTTTTTTTTTTTTTTTTTTTTTTTTTTTTTTTTTTTTTGTTGGTGGGGATTGAGCCCAGACCGTGGTGGTGAGCGTGCTGAAGCCTAGCCACTATACCACCAGGGGACCCCCGCCCCTTTTCATTTCTTTGTCAACCGTGACTTGGCTTCTGCCCCATCATTTCCTGAAACTGTTCTCTGCAAAAGGCCCATCGACCCTCCTACTGTCAAATCCAAAGAACAACTTATTATCCTACTTGCACTTTTCCGTATCTCACACTGCTGACTGCTCCCTCCATCATGAAACTTGACTTCCATGATGAAATGTCTTCGTTTTCTTTCTCCTCCCTTAGTTGTTCCTTTTCAGTTTCCATCTTCTCTGCTCACCCCTTAAATGCTGATCTCCAGCCTCTCTTCATTCTGTTCTCTTGGGGTGATGTTGACCAACGAAGTTGAAAGTCACTGAAAAACAATTCCTCTACTACATCCCAATATCTGATCCACTCAGCGATTCCACTTTCAAATACCTTGTATCTGTCACCTCTTTTCCACCCTGAAAAATCTCCCTTCTTCTAGTTTTTAATCCCATTCCTGTCCATTGTTCAAATTTTCACAAGAATGCTTTTTCTAAAACACAAGTCCAATTATGTCATTTCTCCATTTAGATCACCTCAGTTGGTTCCCCATTGCCTACAGAACAAAGTCCAAGCTTCTCAGCAGACAATTGATTTTCATGAGTAAGCAATTTGCCCTCTTGTAGCCCTCATCTTTTGCCCATCATAGCCACCTTGGTGCAATATGAATACTTTTCCATGCTTCTGTATCTGGGCACCTGCTGCTCCTTCTGCTTGGTATCCCCTTTCCTCTATTAAAGCCAAGAGTCCTACTCACTCCTCAAGCCTCATCTGAGACAAGAACTACAGGAGCACCACCCTCCCCAATGCAGAATTAGGCACTTTCTCCCCTGTGCTCCCAGGCACATGTATTTACCCTGACAATGAAATCACACTGGTGTCCTCGACTAGCACCTGAGCCCTGTGTCTTACTTATTTTTGTAGTCACTTCAGCATAGAGCAGACTTGGACACAGTAGATGTTCAATAAATGTCATAATATAATTTTACCTACCCATTAGAATCCCAAAGAGACCAGCTTGAATGTTCCCTGAGCAGATAAAACCAGTTTGGTCATTAATTTAGCTTAATTACCAATCACTGTGAAGAGGTTGCTTTCTCACTGTATAACACCTGAGCCTCATTCCATACTTAAGTTTGAGAGCTTTCAGTCTGCAAACTGTCTTTTTGGTGTGTGTGTACAATAATTTTTAAATCAAGTACTATTTCAGTGATTCATTGGTTTTACACCTGGCTATTTCTAAATCTTTGACAAACCCTAGTGATGAATGGTTACAAAGAACTGAAACCCATACTTTGATCCTGAAGATGTTTTTGATTCAATTTTCCCCCCCAAATTTTAATTTTGAGATAATTTCAAACTTACAGAAGAGTTGCAATAGTACAAGGTGCCCTCAGATACTCTGCACCTAGAGTCACTGGTTGTCAACAGTTAGCCCCACTTGCTTTATCGATATTTTCTCTCTGAATTAATTAATTGCAGGGAGTTCCCTGATGGTGTAGTGGCTTAAGGCTTCGGCGCTGGTGCTGTCAGCACTGCGGCCTGGGTTTGATTCCCAGTCAGGGAGCTACCCACATACCAAAAAGAAAAAAGAAAAATGTCTAATTAATTGCAGACATCATGACACTTTACCTGTAAATATTTCAGCATATATCTCCAAAGAACAAGAATATTCTTTGTAACCAAATTCAATGCTCAAAAATTTAACATCGATACACTATTATCCAATACATAAACAGTCTGAAATTCAATTTAAATCCCCCCAATTATGTAATTTTTGTTTATTTTGGATCCAGGTGCTAATTTACGATCATGCATCACATTTAGTTTTCACATCTCATCTTCTTTTGACATTCATGAAATTCTTATTTTTGAAGAGCTAAATCCATTTTGCAGAATTTCTCTCCATTTGTACTTTTCTGATTGTTTCTTCATGATAAGATTCAGATTAAGCTGTTTTGTGTGTGTGTGTTTGGTTCTTTTTGTTTTGGCAGGAATACTACATAGGCGATGGTGTATCCATGTCAATTTGTTCCATTATTGGTGATGTTGAGTTTGATCATTTGGTTAAGGAGGTCAGTTGCCCGATTTCTCCCTTGTAAAGATCACTTTTCCCTTTTGTAGTTAACTCTCTCTCTCCCCCCGCTCTCGCTCTTGCTCAGCTCTCGCTCTCTCGCTCTGTGTGTGTGTGTGTGTGTGTGTGTGTGTGTGAGAGAGAGAGAGAGAGAGAGAGAGAGAGCGCGCGCTACACCTTCATACTGCATGAATATCTTTCCAATAATCTTTTACTCATTTAGTTTTAACAAAATTTTTTATTCCGGTAAAAATAACAAACCTTACCATCTTAAACATTAAGTATACAGTTCAGTGGTATTAAATACACTCATAATATTGAGCTATTATCACCACTGTCCAAATCCAGAGGATTTTCATTTTGTAAATCTGAAACTCTATACCCATTAAACAATAACTGCCTATTTCCCTCTCCCCACAGCCCCTTGCAACCACTATTCTGTCTGATTTTGACTATCCTAAATACTTCATGTAAGTGGAATCCTGCAGCATTTGTGTTTTTGTTACTGTCTTATTTCACTTATATAATGTTTATATGCTAAGTTCATATTAATAGCATAATGTGAACCTCAAAATTCATCTATAGTTTAGCATATGTCAGAATTTCCTTCCTTTCTAAGGAAGAATACTATTCCATTGTGTGCATACACATTTTGCTTATTCACTCATCATAGACTAGCTTTTCCATTTACATTTTAATAAAATTATTTCCACTGAGATGATCTCTTTTTGAATAAATATTAAAACATTTTTTGTCCACATAAAATTTAGTGATTATAGCTTCTGCCTTTGTTAAGTTTTCTGGTGAAGTCTTATTTTCCCCCAGGTTCCAATTATACATATCTAAATCTAACCATGTTAACATTCTATCACTAATACTCCCTATGAATTGAGTAAAAGATACACAGCTAATCCACAAGAAAACGGTACCCAGTAGTACTGCCATTGAAATTCTTTTCTATTGATATGGTTAGCTGTCCATACCTTTAGAGAAGTAAAGTGTAAAATGTGAAGTCAAAATGTTATTTTGTTTTGGGGCCAAAACACTTTGAGGCAGTCTGTTAACATAACTGTTGTAGCTTTTTGGAAAATGATGGAATGTAGTAGCTCCTGTAAGTGAAGGAGAAAATGTTCTCCACCAGTTAATCCCATTGATGAGCAGAGACCACAGGCAAAGGACAGGTCAACAAAAGGGAACAGAAGTCAGGTACTTCCACCCTTCCATCGTCATACCCATTTTCTTTGCTAAATAAATATCCACAGACCGCTCCCTCAGTAACATCCTCCAAATAGTTGGTACAGTTTTTGCTGGAAGGTGAATATTTGTTAAAGGAGTCATTAATATCCACTTACATATAAAATTGCATCATGCTGCAATAATATGCGCTTGCAAATACGTTATCATCTAAAAGGTTAATGCATGAATAAAATGTTAACATTCTTTTAGTAACCAGGAACTTGGTAGCTCGTGCTACTTGGACAGGAGACATCTAGAAAAAAACACAGTGTACCAATTCTGCAGGAACTTTCAAATCATGAATATGGTGTAAAGAGCCCGCGCACAGCGGAGATCGCACGCACGGTGGGCGCGCTCCGACCTCAGAAGTCGGTTGTTCAATGCGGGTGATCAACCGCTTGGGTTATCGCTGACAGAACCGAACTGGCGCGGCCGACGACAGCCTGGACAGCTGCTTCCGGTCTTCATCGCCAATGCCGCTCGCTCTCAGGCACTCCTTATTCACTGCCCGCTTGCCAGCACTGAAACTAACCATTGCAGTAATAATGACTCCTTGAGAGGTGTTTTGGCCTTTCGGAGGCGGCCGAGGTTCCGTCTTCCTGGTCCCTGCTCTAGTGAGTCGTCAGCGGGGCCCAATCCTCGACCTTCAAGACCCGTCTCCGTACACCGCCCCAGCCCCCTGACGTGTCCCCACTTTCTCGCAACCCCCGCCCCCGCTCTCTGCCTCGACCTCTCCCAGGCCCTTCCCGGTCTCCCGGGCCCATACACTCCCCATCGCCCTCCGGGCCGCTGTCTCCTCCAGACCCCCGCCCCACGAACCGCCTTCCTGCAACTGAGCCCCGCGGTCTTCCTCAGCGCTTCGCAGCGGAACACGCTGCGCGAGGCGGTGGGCGGGGCGGCGCAGGCGCGGGGATTTCCTGCACTTTATAGGCGCTGTGAACTCTGATCCTGGGCTGTGGGGCCGTAAACGTGGGTGGCGGCTCCGCACCGCTACCCTGTCAGCCTTCCCCTCGGTGACCGTTGCTTTTTCTCCGCGGAGGCCGCACCGCCAGTGTAGACATGGCTAAGTGGGGCCAGGGCGACCCACGCTGGATGAGGAGCGGGAGGACGGGACCAATGTGAACAACTGGCACTGGTGTGGCCGGGCAGGGGCGAGGGCTGCGGTTTCCGGACGTGCTCCCTCTGGAGCCTCTGGGCGGGAGGGTGGGGCCCTTCTGCGAGCACCGGGTGCCCTGTGCCCTGGAGGTGGAGGGTGGCCGGGTCTTAGGGCGCCTCCGCGGCCGCGGCAAGCCCTCCGAGGGCAGAGGTACAGAGTATTCCCTTCCATTCCCCCGCCGCTTAAAGAGCGGCTCATCTGTAGCCTCAGGGCTTCGGACAGCCCTCAGAGTCTGGACACCTGCCATCTTATTTGCACTGCCTCTGGGACTTAAGTTTTCTTATGCAACGTGGGTTGGGCCCCAAGAATGGCTTCTGATTTACCTCTTGAACTTGGACAGTCTGTAACCTTACGAGCTTCCCTTCCCGCCTCACTACACCCAGTCTCTTGATGTTTCTGGAAGTTAAAATGAAGCTAGAAAGGGTGGTGTGTGTGTGTGTGTGTGTGTGTGTGTGTGTGTGTGTGTGAAAGAACAGGAATGTGACCTCTACATTTAACTTGATGGGCTGCTGGTGAGCCCTGCCTTCGAGGAGTTTGGACACTTCCTTTCTGTATCTCCTTTGAAACACTAGTTTATTTCTGCCTTCCTCTCTTCCCCAGAGCTTCAGGAAGTGATGTTCTCTATCCTGCTCTTCTGAGAGTTGTGGTGTTAAGGTGCTGAGACAGGTGCAGGGCAGAGCGACGCCCTCACCTGTGAAGGGATCATTTACCAGGAAAGCCCTGGCCTGGGGCTCAGAGGAGCCATTTCCCACACTTTCCTAGCCCTGTCACCATGGACATAACATGGACTTCTCTGAGCTCATTTCTGCTCCCCCAAATATGAACATTATTTGGGGAGATTTCTTGAAATAATATGTGTGAACACACTTGATAATCTGTCTTGTTATTAGAATTATTTCAGTTATTACTACCTTTTCTTAATGGCTTGGCTTTGCTCATCCATTTCCAACTGGTCAGATTGTTGGACCCCCCCTTTTTCCAAAATATGCTGGTGTTTTTAAGACAAAATATTACTTTACATAGTGGTTAATAATATCTTAAGGAACCAAGCAGGAGGATTAAAAGATGCTTGGTAGAAATGTGGTTTGAGAAGCATACTTACAACTTTGAGGGTGGCAGGTCTCTCAAGGTCCTTTGAGAGGAATCAAGCAGATCTGAGCTGGGCATTACCCTGACAACTCAGGATGTGTGTGTGATATCACCTGGGGCTTCCATTCATGGCTCTGCCCTTTTGGTCCCTGGCAGGACAGAGTGGGATGCCACCAGCTGGTCCAAGGGGAAGCTCCATATGAGTTTCTGGTGGGCATCGTTGTGGAAAATGAGGCTGGTCATTGCCAGATCAGTGAGCTGAAGCAGGTGAAAGACGAGGCTTCCTGCAGTAGCCGCAAAGGAAAGCTGATTTTCTTCTATCAGTGGAACATCAAATTGGGCTGGAAAGGTAACAGAGGCCTTAAGGCAGCAGTTCTCAACCTGTGGGTCGTGACCCCTTTGGGGGTTGAACGACCCTTTCACAGGGGTCACCTAAGACCATCAGAAAACACATATCAGATATTTACATTACGATTCATAACAGTAGCAAAATTACAGTTATGAAGTAGCAACAAAAATAATTTGATGGGGGTCCCCACAGCATGAGGAACTGTATTAAAAGGGTCGCAGCATTAGGAAGGTTGAGAACCACTGCCTTGTTTTTGTTTTGTTGTTTTTGTGTTTTGGGTTTTTTTTTTTTTGTATGTGGGTAGTTCCCTGGCTGGGAATCGAACCCAGGCCGCAGCACTGACAGCGCCGAAGCCCTAAGCCACTACACCACCAGGGAACTCCCATAGAACCACTGCTTTAAGGGCTGGAGGCAGCCTTGGGGCAGACTCCCTTGATTCATTACTCATTAATTCAGCAGATATTTTTATTTAAGGGTGAGTACTTACTGGCCCCTGAATTGGTGTTGGTAGTTCCAGATACCCCCTTACCACACTTGGAGTTCCTTGTCTGACAAGCTGGGGCTTCCCTTCCCCCCAGCACTCAGAGCTGCTTTTAGAGCTCTTTGCTTTCAGCTGGACTTTTGTCTGCCAAGCACTTGTGAGCACTAGAATTTCCAGAGCTGCTCCTGGAGCATTCTTCCCCCAGATAGCTGCCAGCTGGCTCTTTGCGTCCTTCAGGTCTTCATCCTGAGTGAAAACATCTGTCTTCATCCTGTAAAAATTGCAGATGCCATCCTTGTACTGTCTCCCCTGCCTTATTTTTCTCCCCCACACTGACACTTGGTATTACTATCTATGGTTACCTAAATATTTTGTTCATATTGTTCTGGTTCCCCCTCTTCTCCCAGTTAATTAGGGCAGGGATTTTTTTTAAATATCACCTTTATTGACATATAATTCACATACTATATACTTCATCCACTTAAAGTATACAATTCATTGGTTTTTAGTATATTCGCAGAGCTATGCAGCCATCACTACAATCAGTTTTAGAGAATTTTTATCATTCCCCCAAAACCTATAGCCATCAGCAGTCACTCCCCGAGTCCTCAACAACTACTGTTTTCTGTGTCTCTGGATTTGCCTATTCTGCACATTTCATATCAATGGAATCATATAGTATGTATTCTTCTGTGATTGTCTTTTTTCACTTAGCATAATGTCTTCACGGTTCATCCATGTTGTAGCTTGTTTCATTCATTTTTATGGTTGAATAATATTCTTTTAAAGCACATTTTGTTTATCTGTTCATCAGGTGATGGACATTTGAATTGTTTTCACTCTTTGGGTCCTTTGGTCAGGGATTGATTGGTTTTGTTTCAGGCCCAGATCACTATCTGGATTATTGTGTGTTTGTTGAATGAATTAATTTCTCCCACGGTGCCTAGTTCCTGGCAGGGTAGATAGTTTATGCTTAATAAATACTTGTTGAAATAACCATGGATGTGAAAACAAAGGGAAAAAGGAAGAGGAGAAAAGAGTGAGATCTTGTTCTAGAAGATTTAGCTTTGTTAAAGTTTGAGCCTCAGCCCAGGAGTCACCCAAACTCTCCTTTCTTAAGAGTTTGGGTTAGAGAGCCACCCAGTAAGCTGGCTTTGGGCCTCTGCCCTGGTGACCACCTTGCTAGCTGGAGCCAGGCCAGAACCTACGGAGATATTCAGCCAGGATCAAAAGTGGTCCCACTTCTATCTTGGAGCCTTTTGGCTCAGGGTTTGTTATCAGTTGCTCCTTCAGTGGCTGCTCTGGCTAGATCACAGCAGGGTCTGGTTCCTTTACACTCACCTCACCCCCATCCCCACGAAAGAGGGTTCTGAGGAGCCCAGAGGAAGCACATGGCCTTGTGTCCCTTCCATTTCCCTTAGCTCAAAGCAACAACCAACTCCTTCAAAAGATTAAGACCCAGCCACTCCCAGGCAGCAGCCAGAGGACTGACTGAGCAGGGCTTGCCCTGACCTCTTGTGGTTTCTCCTATAGCAGTGAGTACCAGAGGTGGCAAGTAGAACCTGCTGGGTTGGACGCAGCACTTTGGTCTTTTTTTTTTTTTTTTTTTTTTTAATTTTTTGCCAGCTCTATTGAGTTATAATTGACTTACAGCATTGTAGAAGTTTGAGATATACAGTGCGATGATTTGATATATATATATATGTGTGTGTGTGTGTGTATTGCAAAATGATTTCCACAGTGTTAGTTAACACATCCATGACTTCAGTTACAGTTATTTTTATGTGTATGTGGAGAACTTTTAAGATTTACTTGATTTATCAACTTTCAAATTTTGTACCCTTTGTATTCTTTGACTGCCTTCATTCCCCATCCCCACTCTAACAACCAATCTCCTCTCTCTCTTGTTTCTATGAGTTTGGTTTTTGTACATTACACACATAAATGAGATCGTACAGTATTTGTGTTTCTCTGACTTACTTCACTTAGCATAATGTCCTCCAGGTTTATCCATGGTGATACAAATGGCAAGATTTCCTTTTAATGGTTGGACACTATTCGTGTGTGTGTGTGTGTGTGTGTGTGTGTGTGTGTGTCTCTGTCTATGTCTGTGTGTGTCTGTCTCTATATCATGTTTTCTTTATTCGTTCATCCACTGATGCACATTTAGGTTATTTCCAGGTCTTGGCTATTATAAATAAAGTTTCAGTGAATATGGGGGTACAGATATCTCTTTATGATAATGATTTCATTTCCTGTGGATGTAAACCCAGATGTGGAGTTGATAGATCATATGGTACTTTTATTTTTTTTTATGGAACCTCCATACTGTTTTTTAGAGGGACTGTGCCAATTTATATTCCACCCACTGTGCACAAAAGGGTTCCCTTTTCTCCACATCTTCACCAACACTTGTCATCTTTTTTATAGTAACTAATCTAACAGGTGTGCGGTGATATCTCAGTGTGGGTTTGATTTGCACTTCCCTGATTATTGATTTTGAATAACTTTTCATATACCTCTTGGTCATCTGTATGTTCTTTGGAAAAATGTCTTATCTATTCAGATCCTCTGCTCATTTTCTAATTGCATTGTTTGTTTTTTTTGTTGCTTAGTTACATGAGTTCTTTATATATTGGATATTAACCCTTTATCAGTATATGATTTGCAAATATTTTCTCCCATTTGGTAGTTGCCTTTTCATTTTGTTGGTGGTTTTCTTTGCTGTTTAGAGGCTTTGATGTAGTCCCACTTGTTTGTTTATTTTTTTTTTTGTATGTGGGTAGCTCTCTAGATGGGAGTCGAACCCAGGCTGCAGCACTGATAGCACCAGAGCCTTAAGCCACTACACCACCCGAGAACTCCCACCACTTGTTTATTTTTGCTTTTGCTGCCTGTTTTTTTTTTTTTCTGGTTTTTTTTTTTTTTTTTTTTTTTTTTTTTGCGGGGGGAGGGTTGGTTAGTTCCCTGGCTGGGAATCGAACCCAGGCCGCAGTGTTGAGAGCACTGAAGCCAAGCCACTACACCACCAAGGAAACCTCTGTTTTTGCTGCCTTTGCTTTTAGTGTCAAATCCAAAAAATCATCACAAAGATTGATGTCAGGGTACTTAGTGACTATATTTTCTTACAGGAGTTTTATGGTTTCAGGTCTTATATTCAAGTCTTCAATTAATTTTGAGTTAATTTTTGTGAGTGGTGTAAGATAGCAATCCAGTTTCATTCTTTGGCTCATGCTACCCAGTTTTCCCAGCAGCATTTATTGAAGGGACTGTTCTTTCCCACTCTATATTCTTGGTTCTTCTGTTGTTGATTAACTGATCATATGTACATGGGTTTATTTCTGGGCTCTATATTCTGTTCCCTTGATCTGTGTGTCTGTTTTTATGTTGGTAGCATACTGATTTGATTACTGTAGCTTTGTAATATAGTTTGATATCCGGAAGTATGATGTCTCCAGCTTTGTTCTTTCTCAAGATTGCTTTGGCTATTTGGGTCTTCCATACACATTTTAGGATTGTTCTATTTCTGTGAAAATTGCCATTGAAATTTTTTTTTTTTTTTTTTTTTTTTTTTTTTTGGTATGTAGGTAGTTCCCTGGCTGGGAAGCGAACCCAGGCCACAGCGTTGAGAGCGAGGAAGCCCAGCCACTGCACCACCAGGGAACCCCCACCATTGAAATTTTGATAGGAATTGCATTCAATTTAGATTGCTTTTTATTTCCTTTCTTCTGTTACCTTTTGTCTTAGTTTGTTCTTTTTCTAGTTCCTTGAGATATAAAGTTAGGTTCTTTATTTGAGATCTTTCTTTTTTCTTGATGTATGCATTCATTGCTATAAATTTCCCTTTTAAAACTGCTGTTGCTGCATCCCATGAGTTTTAGTTGTGTTGTATTTCCGTTTTCATTTGTCTCAAGATATTTTTTTAAAATTTCCTTTTGATTTCTTTGAGTCATTGGTTGGAGTATTTTAATTTCTATGTATTTGTGAATTTTCCAGCTTATTTACTGAGTTCTAGTTTCATACCTTTGAGGTTGGAAAAGATACTTATTGTAATTTCTATCTTTTTTAATTTATTGGGACTTGTTTTGTGTCCTAACATATGATTTATCTTAGAAAATGTTCTGTGGGTGGTTGAGAAGAATATGTGTTCTGTTGCTGATGGATGAAATGTTCTTTATATGTATGTCTATTGGGTCCATTTGCTCTGTAGTGTTGGTCAAATTTGCTATTTCCTCTGGCTGGATAATCATCCTGTTGTTGAGAGTTGGGTATTAAAGTCCCCAAATATTATTGTATTGCTATTTATTTCTCCTTTCAGTTCTGTTAGTATTTGTTTTATATATTTAGGTACTTTGATGGGTGCATAAATATTTACAGTTGTTATTATATATCTTCTAGATGAATTGACCCTGTTAGCATTATATAATGATCTTCCTTGTTTCTTTTGACCATTTTTAGTTTAAAGTCTATTTTGTCTAATATTGGCATAGCTACTCCTTTTTTTGGTTACTATTTACTTGCAGTATCTTTTTTCATCCCTTTACTCTTTTGTTTTTTTAAATTTATTTGTTTATTTATTTATTGGTATGTGGGTAGTTCCCTGGCTGGGAATCGAACCCAGGCCACAGCGTTGACAGTGCCAGCGCCAAAACCTTAAGCCACTCTCTTAGTTAAAATTAATGTGAGTCTCTTACAGGGAGCATGTTGTTGGATCTTGTTTTGTTTTAATCCATTATGTCTTTTCTTTCTTTCTTTTTTTTTTTTTTTTTTTTTTTTTTTTTTTTTTTTTTTTTTTTTTTTTTTTTTTTTTTTTTTTTTTTTTTTTTTTTTTTTTTTTTTTTTGCTTTTTGGTATGTGGGTAGCTCCCTGACTGGGAATCGAACCCAGGCCGCAGCGCTGACAGCGCCAATGCTGAAGCTTAAGTCACTACACCACCAGGGAACTCCATCATTATGTCTTTTAATTGGAGAATATATTCCATTTACATTTAAAAGAATTATTGATAATAAAGTGCTTACTCTTGTCATTTTGTTCATTTTCTTTTTTTTTTGATAGTCAAATTAATATTTATTTTGAAAAATGTAAACTTAATAAATGTTTTGAATTGAAAAATTATATCCAAAAAAGAAAGAAAGAAACTTAGAGACATTATAGAACAATGAGACAGTATGTGGAATATGGGAAAATTTTAAATAATTCATGTTTCTTTTTTTTTTTTTTTTTAATTGGGGTGACATCTGTTAGCAAGGATTACATAGGTTTCAGGCATACAATTCTACAGTGCATTCTCAACTTGTTGTATAATAAGTTCACCACCTAATGTGACTTCTCTTTCCATCACCTTATATTTAGCTTACCCCGCCTCCTCTCCCACCCCCTCCCCTTTCTCCCCTCCCTAACCCACTCATCCCCAAATAAACATTAAACTATTGATTGTGTCCATGGGTTATTTGTTTGTTCATTTCTTTTTTTCTTTGCTTTCAGTTTTATATTCCACATATGAGTGAAGTCATACAGTTCTTTTTTTTTTTCTGTCTGGCTTATTTCACTAAGCATGATGATCTCCAGGTCCATCCATTTTGTCACAAATGGCAATATTTCATCTTTTCTTATAGCTGAGTAATATTCCATTGTGTATACGTACCACAGCTTCTTTATCCAGTCATCTGTCACAGGGCACTTTGGTTGTTTCCATGTTTTGGCCACTGTGAACAGCGCTGCAATGAACATTGGGGTATATAAGTCTTTGCAGACAAAGGTTTTCAAGTTCTTTGGGTAGATCCCCAGAAGGGGGATTGCTGGGTCAAATGGTAGCTCCATTCCCAATTTTCTGAGGAACCTCCACACTGCCTTCTACAGTGGTTGTACCAGTTTGCACTCCCACCAGCAGTGTACCAGAGTTCCTTTCTCTCCACATCCTCTCCAGCACTTGTTATTCCTTGTCTTGTTGATAATAGCTATTGTTCATTGTTTTCTGAGGGTTTTGCATTATAGCTCCTATGTTCCTTGCTTTCTCTTCTGCCAACTTCCTTGGTGATTTGATGTCTTTTTGTGGTGGTATGTTTTGACTCCTTTTCGTAATCTTTCATGTATCTATTACAGGTTTTTCTTTGTGATTATGTTGATGCTTACATAAAATATATTTATAACATCCTGTTTAAACTGATAACATTTTCAGTAGCATATAGAAATTTATACTTTTCTCTTGCATTTTAGGTTATTGATGTTACAATATATTTTAAATATTTTAATTGATGTTATAATTTACTTTAAAGTTAAAAACAAATATATTAAAAATAACCATAAGTTACTATATATGTTAGTTGTTTTTAATATATGTGTTTAAACTTTTAAAGTAGAGTTGCACATGAATTGTGCAGCACCATTGCAATGTTACCATTGTTGTACACATTCATATGTTTTCATGATGCTAATTAACATCCTTTTATTTCAGTGTGACAAACACTCTTTAGCATTTCTCAGAAGCAGGTTTAGTGTTGATGAATACCCTGAACTTTTATTTGTTAGAGAAAGTCTTCATCTTTGACTTCATTTCTGAAGGACAGCTTTGCTTGGTATGGTATTCTTGGTTGATAGTAAATTCTTTCAATATATTGAATATATCATGCCACTCCTGACCCAGATATTTGTTGAGAAATCCTGCTATATATCCTGTGGAAGCACCCTTGTATGTGATGAGTCACTTTTCTCTTGTTGCTTTCAAAATTATATCTTTGATTTTTGACAATTTAATTATAATGTGTGTTGGTATAGCTCTTTTTGGATTCAACATTTTTGGGGGTCCTTTGGGCCTCATGAATCTGGATGTCTATTTCTCTTACCAGGGTTTTTTTTTTGTTTTGTTTTTTGTTTTTTACTATTGTTTTCTGGTGGGGGGGTGGTTCCCTGGCTAGGAATTGAACCCAGGTCACGGCGTTGAGCGTGCTGAAGCCTAGCCACTATACCACCAGGGAACCCCATACTATTATTGTTTTAAATAGACTTTCTATCACCTTTTCTATCTTTTATCCTTCTGGAATTTCTGTATTATATATATTGTTTCTTTGGATGGTATCCCATACGTCCCGTATGTTTTCTTTACTTTTTTTCACTTTTTTTGTTCCTCTGGTTAGATAGTTTTAAATAACTTATAGTTCACTAATTCTTTCTTCTGCTTGCTTGAGTTAGCTATTGAAGATCTTTATATAAAACACACCTCTAGGATTTTGTTGTTTTTTTTGTTTGTTTTTTTGTTTTTTTTTTGCTTTTTGGTATGTGGGTAGCTCCCTGACTGGGAATTGAACCCAGGCCGCAGCGCTGACAGCGCCAGTGCTGAAGCCTTAAGCCACTACACCATCAGGGAACTCCCAGATTTTTGTTTTTAATGGTTTGTATTTTTTTCAACTTCTCATTTTTTTCTTTCATTGTTATCCTAATTTTGTTTAGTTGTCTCTGTGGTTGTAGTTCACTAAACTTCTTTTAGAGGTTTATTCTGAATTCTTGGTCACATAGATTATAGATCTCCATTTCATATATATATATACACACACACACACACATACATACACACACACATATATATATATACACACACACACACACACACACACACACACGTGTGTATATGTATAGTAGGTAGTTCCCTGGCTGGGAATTGAACCCAGGCCACACCATTGACAGTGCCGAAGCCTAGCCACTACACCACAAGGGAACTCCTAGATCTCCATTTCTTTAGGGTTATTTATTGAAGCTTTATTCGTTTCCTTGGGTGTGGTCATATTTACCTGACTTATGAGCCTTGATTCCTTGCATTCATGTCTACAAATATAGGTGCCGTCATCTGCCAGACTTTCCAAGTTTGCTTCAGCAGGGAAGGACCTTCACCATTCAGCTCAACTTGGGTTACTGAGTGGGTTAGCCAGTAGTGTCCATGGTCTGGTAGGGCTTGCTGTCTGGGTTTCTGTGGGTAGTGTGACTAGCTATGCTTTGAATTTGGGGAGTAGGTTGCTGCTAGCTGGTTTACATGTTCAACCAGGGCCATTGGATGGGCTTCTTGACTGGTGGGGCTGCTGGCTGTACTCCATGGTTACATTGGCTATTAGCTGGGCTCTGCAGTTACCTCCAGTCAGGTGGGGCCACTGGCTTTGTTCCCTGTCAAGTCATGCCACTAGTTGGACTGTGTGATTGGGTAGATCTGTGGGCTAGTCTCCACAGTCACTCCTGGTTGAGTGGGTCTCAGACTATGCTCCCTGACCAGTACTGTTGGCTGGATTCTCTCTAGGTGGGGCTACATGCAGGGCTTCGTGGTTGGTCTCAGGCTGTGCTCTGTGATTAGGGGGGCACACAGAATGTGCCTTAAAGTTGGGCAGTTCTGCAGGCTTGCCTTCCTGATAGATAGGCTGCTTGCTATGCTCTGCTATTGAGCAAGGTTGCTGACTGCACTCTCAGTCAGGGATGCCTCCAGTAGTTGGGTAGGGCTAGAGACTGCTTTGTAGTTGGGTGGGTTTACTGGGCTCCTTGTCTGAATGAGGTTGCAAGCTGTGCTTAGGCAGGGCTGTAGGCTGGATTCTGTGGCTGTGTAGGATCACTGGTCAGGCTCCCTGGTTATGTGGGGCCAGAGGCTATGTTTAACAGTTGGGCAGAGCTGCTGGTTTGGCTCCTTGCCTGAGTTGGGGCTGTAGGATGGGCTCTGTGGCTCCCCAGGTTCCCTGGGTGGTTGGGACTGGAGGCTACATTCAGGAGTTGATTTGGGCTTCAAATTTGCTCCCTGCCCTGGTCAGGTGGTAGAATGAGCTCCACAGCTGGTTATGGCCCATTGACTGGGGACCCAAATCAGGCAGAATTGCTAACCAAGGTCCCTAGCCAGGTAGGGCTACCAGTTCAGCTCTTCAGTGGCTGGAATTTCTGCTCATCCAGTGCTGCATGCGGTCCACCAAGATTTGAGTGCTGGTTTGCGAAAGCTCTGCCCTTCTACTCCGTCTTTGATTCCCAGTGGTCCCTGTGAGGCAAGTCTGAAGCAGGCCTCCCAGAAAGTATTCCAGAATTTGGAAGGACCTGGATGTCTACTGTGTGCTCTTCTTTCCCTCTTGAGAAACCACAGTGGTGCTCTTTCAGTGCAGCTCTGTGCTGGCCTCGGGGAGGGCAATTTGGTCAGACTGTTACTCTGCTTATCCTCCTAATGCAGTCCTGTGTGTCTGGTCCAGGAGGGTGCTTCAGCCTTACTCTGGGTTCTGGGATTTTCACACTGCTCTTTTTGTCTGTGGATAGCTGCTAGTTGGCCATTTTGTGAGGGGAACTGCAGTCGGGAATAATAACCTATGTTGCCATATTGATATTGTCACTGAAATCAACACTCTGGTGTTGAAAGAAATTCAGTTGCATGGAGTCCAAACAGAACTTCCCCAAGCCACAGCCTCCCTCGCCTCTTCCCATGATCAGAACTCATTGTCTCTTTTTGTTCTTCCATCCCTTTTTTAACTCATCAAGATGGACCATTATCCTGCTTTGATGTAGTAAAGAATATTAGGGGATGAAAAAAACATTTGTTACAGACTCACTCTAACCCCATGCTCTCACCTGGGCCCCGATTTCGTGTGCATTTTCACTGACCAGGTTCTGCCTCCACCTTTCTTGGTTACTTGCTTCGGATGTGGGCCAGGAGAACTGGGTCAATTTTAGTACCTATGTGGTCGTAAAACCTTGAGTCTGCCTTGTTGCCAGCTGTGGCACTCTGTGAAGAGGGTTGGCTATTCAGTTATGCAGGACAGTTTTGAATAAACCAGCTGTTACTTTGTAATTGAAAAACACATTTTGTTCATTTTAGGTGTAATGAAAGAATCTGGTGCAAAACACAAGGGATTGATTGAAATACCCAACCTTTCTGAAGAAAATGAAGTAGAAGACACTGAGGTGAGGTATCTGATGATGATTTTTGTAAATCAAGTTTCTGCTATAGATGTTGAGCATTTAGAAAAACAGTTTATTGGACTGTGCAATTCCTGTGCTGTTGTCTTGGTGAATCATGGAGGGCTCATTTGCCAAGAACTGCTGCTCTGTGGGGGCAACATGGGGTTTGAAGCAGAGTAGTATAGGAAAGAGGAAGCCAGGGAAGCCTTTGACTGCCCTCATGGACCCAGTGTGGGCCTAGCAAGTGACCCTGTGAAACAGGGTTAATTCATCTTTCAGGGGTGTTACCAGGTAAATGTGACATTCATGTCCTGTAAAGGGCTCAGGCAGCATGCGCAGCTTGGTAAGTGGCATTTTCTTTCTCCTAGATCTTTGCTGTTTCCCTTTAAAAAGTGGAAATTCTCAGCTTTCAGCTGTTACCTTGCTGACTTATAGCATGTGTTTTCTGTAAACTAGTTAGTAAGTGTTGCTTTTGACTAGTCTCTGTTAAGTCCTAAGCTTGGTTTTCAGTTAGTACCTTTTGTAAGCTGAAAGCTTGATTCCTGGGAGAGACCATTTGCTCAGCAGCTGTATTTTCTAAACCAAATAGTTTGACAAAAGGTCTTTTTGATCTGTGAATGTATTCAATGTGAAGGCTTTTAAAGATATAAAACTTAGATCATACTGAGCAGCATGTCTATAACTTGCCTTTATTAAAGTTCTAAAGTCCAGAAAACTGGGGCTGTCAGATACAGTTTCCAATGTGGTTTCTGTCTTCGTGGGCTGTGATTTTACTTTGAAATATTCAGATCCATCAGCTGAGAAGTTTTTTTTTATCAGCATGTTAAACTGGTCTTAATAGATTCAATTATTGATAGCATTGTAGAATAAACTTTAGATTGGAACTGGGACCAGGCCCAGCTTAACTGAATCATAGGGACACTACATGATTTCTAACCAACACTTTTTTTCACTGAGAATACCACAGAGGCCTCCCCAAAGCAGTACTTTGATGTTTTCCTTTCTCTGTCTCTCCCCATCTCCTTCGCCTTCCTTGTCACTTTGCTCACTTTTTTCCCCTCCCCTCCTTCTCTTCCTCCCTATCCCATCCTTCCCCTCTTCTCCCTTTTACAACTCTCCTCCCTTCCAAAAATGTGTAGCTCAAGGCCATGTTATTTGGGAACTTGTTTTTCCTAATTACAGTGGCTTTGGGGTTCTAGACCAGCGCTGTTCAATAGAAATATAATACAAGCCACATGGAATTTAAAATTTTCTAGTAGCCATATTAAAAAAGTTAAAAGAAACAAATGAAATTAATTTTAATAATGTTTTTATTTAACCGAATATATAAAAATACCATTTTAACATGTAATTGATATTAAAATTATTGAGATTATTTTACATTCTTTTTTGTACTAAGTCTTCCAAGTCTGGTGTTATTTTACACTTATAGTACATCTCAAATCAGACCAGTCACATTTCAGGTGCTCAATAGCCACATGCGGCTAGTGGCTACCATACTGGACAGCGCATTTCTAGACCCTGACAAAAGCCATGGACTACATCATCAGTATAATACATATACACATAAAATTCTGTATGCACATTAAGGGGTTCACATTCTAAGAAGTCCATTCAAGATTTGGTCAACCAAATCAGTGGAGCCTTTGATTAAAAAAAACGCTTGCATCTTTTTAAATTATAGGAAGAAACCTGTCATATCGTTTTTTGTTTGTTTGTTTGTTTGTTTTTTTGTTTTTTTTTGGGGGGGGGTAGTTCCCTGGCTGGGAATCGAACCCAGGCTGCAGCGTGGACAGCGCCAAAGCCTTAAGCCACTACACCACCAGGGAACTCCCAAAACCTGTCATATCTTACCGTCACTTCTTTCCCTCCCCTCACAATCACAGTTCTCTCATCCATATGTTCCAGGGTTGTAAAATACATCAAACCAGGTTTTTCTTAGGTTTGTATTTTTCTGATTTGTAGGCGAACGTGAGAAAAAAGAAAGGAAATGGGGATATACTGAAGGATCTTATGAAAACTGAAGGCACCGCCAAGGTCAGGGAGGCCATTGGAGATTACCTGAAGGCACTCAAGACGGGTAAAGAAGGCATCCCTTGTGAACTAGAAGGTTCTCTTTTCTGTTTACTCAAGTTACACTCTGCACTGTGGTTGGGGTTCCCAGGGTAGGCTGATGTCTAAGACTCCAGAGACAACTCTTTATGCTGCAGGATAAATTATAGATTGGAGGTTCAGAGCTAGTTGTTAGTAAAACCATAATTAGTTATTATTGTACACAGCATGAACGAACTATTTTGCCTACAGAATTGTTAATAGTTTTCTGGAATTGTAATTATTTAACCAGTCATTTGTATAATTACTTATTTAATGTCTGTCTTCCCTGCTAGACCATAAGATCCATGAGGGCATGGAAGGTGTCTGTCTTGTTCACTGCTATATCTCCAGCATCTAGCACAATGCCTGGCACACAGTAGGTGTTTAATAAATCTTTGTTGAATGAGTGAATGTGACTGCAGGTATTACAGGTGTGGTTGAGATTTACCTAGATAATTCCTACACTGTGTGGAAGTGAGGATACTTATGTTTTCTTCCCTAAATTAGAGAAGTTACTTGCCAGACAAAATGGCCAACAGGGCCTTGTATGTTTGCACATCATCCTTGAACTCTGCTATGTGTCTAGGTGTTGGCATAGATGGGTTTGGGCTTACCACCTTTGCTCTGAGACCACACATATGGCTTGAATAGTGTGAGGCCGGCTAAGCTTTGTGAGGTGGTGGTGAAGCAGTGAGAAAGTGTCTGGTTTTAACAGTAGGTGAAGGCCATAACGCTATTAGTATTTAATTGCATAAAACTGAGCTTTTTGGTAAAGAACATTAGAAATTTTGGCTGTTTTATCAAGAATTAGATAAAAGTGAAGCATTTGAAAAAAGGCATTTGTTGCTATGACACGTTAATAATTAGTTGTATGTTTAAAAACATGCAATAGTCTTGAAACTCAAAATGATTTAGGAATTCTTTTATTATATGCTGTTTTGGGTTTTCTGCCTATTTGAGCTGAAAAGGAGTAAGTTCCTTATTAAAACCATTTCCCATGTTTCATTGTAGAATTCACAATGGGAATGATTTTACCAACAAAAGCTATGGCAACCCAGGAATTGACTATTAAAAGGAAACTGAGAGAGAATACCTTGCAGGTAGGATATCTGGTGGCCAGTATGTAGGAAGGGGAAAGGAAGTGCTTAATGAAAGTGTTTCGAAAATCTCAACAGCCTTTCGATGATGGAGAATTGTAAAGGATAGCGAGGCCCAGTTCATCCACCCTTGCATCCTGTCATTTTGGGGGAAAATGATGAAATAAGACTTTCATCACTGATGGGAGGGGATGTGTACACAGGCCTTTTTGTGGGATAAATAATGAATTTAGTTTAAGACAGTGTTCTAAAGGCACTGTTGCTGGTAGGCAGATTACAAAACCCAATGATTTTGAGGTTCACATGCCACAATAGAGAACCATCTCTCCAGAATGGGGAATTGATACCTTTGTGCTTAAGTGCTGTTGTCCTTCATTTGCTTATCTTTATGCCCTTTGGGCTGTATTTACACGTCCAAGTAGGATGTGGGGTATTAAGTCACAGCCCAGAGCTAAAGAGCTCAGAGGAATAATGATGTGTTACCAAAATAGAGTTCAGCACAAATAACACCCCTTTTTTATGAGCTGGTAATCTATGCCAAATCTTTTATTAAGAACAGGATTGGTGGTGCTATAAAGCCTCTTCATGCTATTTTCATGTGTCTGGAATGGGTAGTATGGAATTTGGAATATTTTGATGTTTTATTAAGACTGGAAGACTGAAAATTTCAAACCTACGCGGCTTTCTCTCTGGCATACTGATTACCCTTCAAACCTCTTCTCGACATTCAGGGCTCATGTCCAGTGCTATGGGGTGTAAGGATCCCCACGGTGGTGCTGCACATGACAGAAATGTTTGACACAGCTGTAGAGCAGCTGTACAACATCTTCACTGTGAAAGAGGTAAGGAACTTCAAGCTAGGATCTCAAATGCCGACACTGGGGGGAAATGTGCTACTAAGAACTAGAACTGGTTTTTGGTTTCCCTTATGGCCATATTTTTCTGATTGAAGGGATCTAGAATTGTGGTGATAGAAGTCTTTTGGCTAGCTTTTGAAACTATAGAGGGGGAAAAGATGTTCATTTTGGGGTGAGTGTATCAGCATGTAGGGGAAACATTAATTTACTGGGTTTTCTCCCTCTGCAAGGAAAAGAAAAGACAAAGCTCTAAGTATTATAAAAGCTATAAATTCAGGATAAAACACCCCCAAACCATAGTAATTGTTATATTAGTACTTTACATTTAGGTTAAAAATGTGATAGCATGTGCTAAAATAATGTCTACCATATATTTTGCTTTGTTAGTTGGTACAGAAATTTTCTGAAAAGGGAGGGAAATTCATGTTTGATGGAAACATAACCGGTGAATATATAGAACTGGTAAGAAAGCTTATGGTTAAAGTCAAGTACTGGGGACTGACTCGTTTCCATTAATACTATTTTTTTAACTTGCTTTAGGGCTTTTATTTGCACTCACAGAAACTTGGAACTTAAAAAGTTGGTTATACACATGACTGTCCAGAAAGTATCTAGCCATGTAATATGAAAAAGAGGCATTTATGGTTGGATTTTTTTCTGGACAGCCCTCATATACCAAATAATAATAAAGACTTATCTTTGTTTTACAGCAATTGTGCAAATGCTTATGATTTTAGAAAAAAACAAGTATAAATTCCTCCCAACTCTTAGTCTAGAATGTTCAGCTTTCTGCCACCTAAGTCATGGGGTTCTGTATTGCCAAGTGTTAGTTGCTTCACTCTTGGCATTAGCCCTGTTCTGGTTACCAATATTACACTTCTGTCCTTAATGTTAACTGTTGTTACATTTTGGCACTAGAGACAATGGCACTGGCATATAAACTGGAAGATAGGACTGTATGTTGTGGTTTCAATGAAAGAGTTGGTGTTTTTCTGTATAGGAAGTTTAAAAAATGTTTTCAGTGGAATTTCCCTTTGTTTTTAGTTAACAAATAAAAAGATCGTCATGAAATGGAGATATAGGAACTGACCAGAAGGTATGTTATTAGTACCCTTTGTTATAATACACTCAAGCTGTTCCCCCACCCCCAGGAAAAGCAGGTATTAGTACTTAAAAAATTTCCTTTTTATAATGCTTTCTATTATTTTTCTTCCAGAACACTATGCAACAGTTGTACTGAGTTTTATGCCTACTCCAGGGCAAACAATTACATTTGGATTGTAAAGGAGTTCCTGTCTATAAAGAAGAGAACATGATATTCTGTTGGTAGAAGGAGCATTTTGAAGAAATAAAACGTTTACTGCAGTTGACCAACTTAAATGCTTGAATAGTTAGAAGATTTTATAAGGACATTACTTTTTGTAAGCAGAAAAAGTGTCAAGTTTATGCTTTCCCTATTATTCCTTTTAAAAAAGAAAACAATTTATAGTGGATGAGATCCATGAACTTTTACAGAATTTAAAGTGTTGTTCGAATTTTTACTACAACTACACTCTACATTGAGTTAGGAGCAGCAAGCAACCTGATAGTAAGTATTAACCTTACCTCCCATAGATGCTTCTCTGGGAATAGACTGAATCCCTGAGTACAGATAGTTGGTGCTTCCCAAGCTGAAGTTTGTCCTTGTAGCAAGCTTACTTTCAGCTGTAGTTTTAGTTCAGGAAGACAAATAAATGGCATGATGATACCATTCTTTTATTTTACTTTAGGTTTTTTTAAGGTATGTTGCTCTTAGCTAGTGAAACAGTGGCACGGTTGCATTCAGAAGCATGTTGAAGTGAGGGTGAGTTGGCTGCATGTTACACTTTTTTCTGAAGCAGTATGCACTTCGGGGTGGATAGGACTGAAAAGTCTATGGGAATGAAAGATTTTTGGACTGCCACCAACACTTCTGATATAATGGGTAAGTAAGTGCTTCCTCCCATTCACAGTTTTCTCATTACTTTCATCCTAGAAGACTTAAGCAACGTATGTAAACAAATGAAAAGTCATCACAATCAGTTTAATTAAGTGCACAGAATAGCAATCAGTCATGTCAATAAAAATAAAACAATTATTTTTACATCAAGTGTGCTTTATTTCCTCCACAGGTATTCTGTTAAATAAAGCACCATTTATATACTGCCAGGCCACAGCTAAAGAGGATTCTTTACAGAATCAAATTTCTTGTGGTTGTTCCGTACAAGTAAACTTAATTTTGATAATAAGAACCACAGCGATTGGAGGCAATCTGCCTCTATTATAAGGTACAAAACTGGCACAGAGGACACCATATTATACACAGTAAAAATGCTGTAAGTTTAAATTACATCGTACAGGGCCGGGGAACCCTGTTCCTCCTAGACAGCCATATTAAATGAAAGCCACTACAGTGAAGTCTTAATTACATAAAACATCCATTATCTGATTGCCCTTTAGAAAGTATACTGAAGATGCAAAGTTTTTTCATCTGGAGTTCTGCCTGACCAAGAGTAAAGCCTATAAATCTATCTTGCCATTCAAGCAGAGAGCACTGGACAAACTGAAGCACAAAAACAGAAATAAGCAAAACTTATACAAACAGCATGGGGGGGGGGGGCTTAAAAGTAGACATGCTACATCTAATGTCAAGAAGCAGCTTGGTTTCCTTTGCCAGATATCCTTGTGACCACATGGATCGTAGATTCAATGGTTCTACATAGGGTATCTAAAATGTCGTGTTGCTGCATGTGACTAAAGAGTCCTCTGGAATGGCCACAACTGAGTGATAAAGCAGCCTCAGGGTCCTGGGAGGGTAAAGCTTGACCGTCACAGCTTCTCAAATCAGCTAAGTCAGACAGAACTGCAGAGATAGAAGTAGAAGGGAACTCGGATTCTTCCTCATCTAGGTTAGAATCCTTGGAACAGTGGAGGTCTTTAAATTCTTTACAATCTTCAAATCTACCATTGTTGGACTGTTCTTCTGCATGCTGTGACCTGGTATTTGACATGTCTTCTGAAAACGAAGATGGAACTTCCATTCGGTATTCTTTAACAGAATTATTTTCAGGGGAAGGAAGATCTTGCTCAGTTCCTGGGTCAATAATTGAGGAGTCTCTTGTCTCATTGTCTGAAGTGCTAGTTGGGGTCAGGACCTCCCTGGTTTCTGTTTTCATATCTCCGATGCAGCTGTCTACAGTGTGCTCCTCATCACTGCTAACGCGCCTTCTTTTAACAGGAGTTGCCCCTTCATCATCTGAAAAACACCAAAACAAATTTCTCTGAAAGGAGTCATTAAGATCACAATGGAGGGTGTTTGGGGGAAATTTCCTTTCTTTTTATTATTTATTTTTTGCACAGAAATCTTGATAATCTTTAGTGGTGAATGAAGGACAACCTCATGAAACCAAATACCATGGAATTTCCTTTTCAGCATTTATATTTAGCAGCCCCAATTGAACACAACAGATATTGTACAGTCAGTTACATCAAGTGTATTCTTCCCTTCTCCCACCCTAAAAAAGGTAATACTGGTCCATCAGACTAACCTTTAGTTTTTCTTTCTTTGGCTTCTTGCTCTTGGAGTGAGTTTCTCTGCTGTAGACAAGTCCTGCACTTGCTTAAAAGCTCTTGCAGAGTTGGAATTAGAGCTGGGTTTAATTGTTTGGGAGTGTGTACCGACAGGAGCAAAGCAAGTGCCCGCAGATCCTACAAAAACCCAGACATGAACATTTCAAGTTTGAAAACCAACATTTCGACATACTTTGTTTACTGTTCAGTGCACCTTATTACTTTTCCAGGAATCCATCCTGGTTTCTCTGACATGTTTAGAAGAATGGTGAAATTAGAACACTTCTGCTATGATACTACTATATCTCATCAATTGTAAATCAGTAATAACCATTATTTTATGTACCACACCATTAAGTCAGACTGAATACTCAAATAGTGTTTTCTGAAAATGGAAAAAAAAAAGACCAAAATACCATAGATAGGAATTTTATTAGGGAATGCTAAATGGTCTCTGAGAAAATTAGGCCTTATTTATCTAGAAATCAGTTTCTCAAATACTCTAATTTAAGGTGGATGTCACACAAACAGTAAAGTCGTACTACTTACCTCTGTAATCTGGCATCTAAGCACTTTGCTATTTGGGAGGCTGCTGCTGGGTGTGCACTAGCTCACATTTCCAAGGGGTTCCATTACTCTATGACATAGCCATCGTGGGAGTCTATACAAGGCAACTTATTAATTCCTCCTAGTTTTAACTGGCTTTATAATTGGCAGATCATTGTTCTGTCTTTTTCACTTATCCATGAGTCATAGGTAATAACAGAAACATCATAAGTAATGTTTCAAAAAAATGTAAACAGAGATAAAAGGAATGTTTCTCCTCTTAGTGGTCTTATTGCCTCTAGCATTTAATGACAACACATGTCTTCTACAGTAATAATGTGTTACATATATCACAGGTATATAATGAGTACATTATATTTTTAAAAATTTGATCAGTTTTTTTCATATTTGACTTAAGCTAAAAGTTATGATAGTAAAATCATACTAGGCCAAATTCAGAGTTGACTTAAGGAAAATTCTGAAGTACATGAGTATTCTTTTCCATAGTTCTTACCCCATTTAATGAAGCACTTGCTTTGGAAATTTCAATTCGGTTGGTGAAATCAGATTGCAGGTTCTGATACTGATTTATCAAGTTTGTAATAAGGGTGCTGATCAAATTGGCACAGTTTGCTTCAGAAAATACTTGACTTTGAACCTGAAAAAAAAAGTTAAAAAAAAAATCTCCACAAGACCAACATAATGAAAACATAACCATTAATTAATTTGAAGTAGTAAAACTGAATTTCTGAAGTATAACATACCTTCAGAAGAAAATGTGTCATGAATGTGTAGACAATGTTATTATTTAGAAAAGTTCTTTCATCCATTAGGATACATTTTATGTATTCTGCAAAAACAGGATCTTCACACAAAAGCTTGATGCAATTTTTTGACATCGCAGACTAAAACAGGGGGAAGAAGTACTGATGGTTGAAAACTGAAGTAACAAATCTTACACATACTGCTCATGATGTACACCAAAGTCTTAAAATCACATTGGAAAGGTCACTTTTAACTTGGTCTACTAAACTTACAGCAACTGTCCTAGTAAATTAAAATATTACTAATTTGGATTTTATCAGGGAGTGCTAGAGGGAGAGACTTGTAAAAGGTTTGAATGCAAAATGGAACAAATGTTTTTTTAAAAAATGCAGTTAGGGAGTTCCCTGGTGGTGTAGTGGCTAAGGCTTCGGCACTGTCAACGCTGCAGCCTGGGTTTGAGTACAAGCCAGAGAACTATCCACATTAAAATATATAAATAAAATGCAGCTCTACTATTTTGTATTAAGAGAGTTAGCAAGGACTGGACAAGTAAATAGGATAAGAATGTTTTCAGAATGGATAATTAACAGGTAACCCAAAGCACATGTAGAGAAAAGACATATTTTAAGAATTTATTCTCTAAAATGAGTTAAAACTTTTTCATTAGCAGTAATTTGCTTGGTAAACACCCTTTCCCTCCTATAAATAGTGCAAAAGTAAACAGCAAACCTCTTTTTCTAATTATTTCACACACAGAATTAGTGGGTCCTATATTTGAAAATTTTACTAAAATTTGGTTTTCCTGTTTTCAAATGGTCATGGCTCTTAAACACAAGTAGTATGTCTTTAAGTAGATATATTCCCTAGATTATTTATATGTGTTTTATATGGAACATGAAACACTTTTTTAAAAAATAGGACACAATTTAGGTAATAATGTACATTACATACTTAGATATTTTATTAAAGCAAGCAACCACGGTTAAGTAAAATGCTCGAGGTCACCCAAGAAATTAAGAGTTGAGCAGGACCAGGACCAAGGTCTTCAGATCCTTGGTGTCAGGAAAATCTGCCTTATTCTACCAGTCATAGACTGTTTGCCTGCTGCAGGATTGACGGCAGGGGCAAGAAGCCTTAGTTGGTTGGCAATGTTTTAAGGGAAGTTTTTTTGGGGATGGCAAATTTTGTGAGGAAAAAAGTCAAGTAAAGATATTTAGTAGAGTACAAAGTAATAGGGAGGCAGTGGCAGAGTATAGAAAAAAAAGGAACTACCCAAATGAAGAAAAATGAAAGATCAACAGCAGCAGTAGAAAGGGAAAAAGCAGAGATTTGCTTCAATTTACTGAATAGACCATTCAGCTCATTATCAACCAGCAAGTCATTTTCTGAATGTCTACTATGTACTAAGTGATGTGATTAATGTATCCTATCCTTTCTAAGACTCCTACTACAGAAAACAAAATGACATTTCTTCAAGGAGTATGGATGACTCAGGTAAAGTCTCTACACTTGAAGGGCTCACAGTTTCAGACATGGAGACAGAGCAACAGCAATTATAGTACCATGTGATAGACATTCACTAGACTACTATATATATAGAGCACTACAGCCTGGGCAGGAGATGAACCAGAGTTATAGTATTTCAGATACTATAATGTGGGTAAAGGTTTATGCCAAAAGAAGCTTAACAAACTCATCTCTTCCTCTGGAAATGGGCAGATGGAACCAGGTAGTAAAACAGTTTTTTCTAAAGAGAGTGGGGATCCTTATACCCGATCTAAGGAATGAGCCAAACTGTAGGACCAATCTGGTTTCTCTACCTCTCCTTGCCATTTTCTCTCCACAACTTAACAAGCATTATTTAAGTGTCCACTTTATTTTAAGGGGATGTCTCTTACATACTTAATGTAGGAAGGGCACAGTGTTTCCTCTTTTCAATGAGATTGCCAATAAGAAAACAAGTGCATCAGACTTGAAAAAAACTACTCTGAGGTAACATAAAAAAGAGGTAAAGGACAGACTGATAAAATGGGTTCTGTTACAGCTTTTGGAATGGTGGAGTGTGGTGGGGGAGAGCAAGAGACAGATGGGGAGGCGAGGGAGAGCAGAAGTGGCATATGCCTTCTTCCCCTACGATCTCCCTGTTTTGGACTTCCACCACAACTGTTTATATTGACCTATAAATGAGGAAATGAATTATAAACAGCTTATTTAAAATATCCTGTGGTATAAATTTACTGACGTAAAAAAACCTCAAAGGGCAACTAGCTTAATACTATTATTTCCTTTAATCATATTTCATCTACCAAGATTCTAAAACATGCCCAATGTCCAGCCAGTTTTCCATCCATTGTTCCTGAAATTACTGACTGCATGGGTCAGATAAGACAAAAGACCAAATCATCTAAAACTCATTTTCTTTACCTGAGTCTGGCATAGCTCAGTCCAAAGTTTGGGGAACAGTGCAAGATGAAGTGGCAAACCTTCATAGGCAACTAGGATACCTAGTATTTGAAAAGAAATCAGAATAGGTTATAAATTACACTACTAAGGTATTCAACTGCAGGTACAATATTACTATGCATTTTTTCTATGTTTTAGAAATATGTAAACTACTTCAAGGGAAGAATTCATTCCAGTGTTTTAACCAGTGACAATTTAGAATGCCATACACTTTGAATTTATTTATATCCCACACCTCATCCCCTGAAGGATCTGAGGCAACTTAAACCAATTCTGCTTTTTTGTGTATTGGAATTTTATCTGGGGTAATTTAATAAAAGTTACTGCAAGTGGTTCCAAAGCTTTCTTGGATTAAGGTACCACTGCCTATTAGATTATTTTCATGGAATAGCTAGACTACAAGGTGAAGGTGGGGGAGGGGTTGTACAAGGTCAAAGAGAGGATGTGGAGAATTAGAGAACATACTGTTCATTACTCTTTTACCCTTTTTCCTCCAAAGATAGGGAGAATTTCTTTCTGGTTAGATACAGGTAAACACTGCTCTGAGACTAACAACTTCTAAGAGCCTTGTCCCAGGATCTTTTGGGTGGACCATACTTAACTGTGTATCAATCAGTATCCTATCTGGAACCTCTATTGTTTAAACTTTTTCTCTTCTTGACTATTCCAGAATCAAGTATGTCCTTAAGAAATCTGTTCCCCTACCCTCTGCCCTCCCACCTCTCAAAGCACAGAAGTTGCAATACCACAGTGGTAAGTAAATTTCCCACTGTCCATACTCCCACCCCCCAGGGAAAGTATAACCATGGAGGAGGAATACAATAAAAGCTATCCCCCACTCCACTTAAGGATAAATTAGGAATTAGACCTGAAGTCAGCAGACTTTTTTCTGTAAAGGGCCGAATAGTAAATATATTAGACTTTGTGGCCATATTATCTATGTTGCAATTATTCAACTCTGCAGAGGTGGTGTGAAAGCAGCGACGATTTTATTTAAGGGTACTGAAATTTGAACCTCATAATTTTCATGTGTCACAAAATATTGAGAATTTAATATAATCTAGTTTTTGTTTTTTTAACATCTAAAAATGTAAAAACTCTTCTTAGCTTGCAGGTAGCTCATTGTTTATATAGTAACAGGCAGCATGGAAGCTACTGTTTGCCAACCTCTGGGTTAGACCAATTATTAGAAAGGGAAGTCAGATTACTCACCCAATTTTGTCATCCAAAGATGCATAAGACTCCCTTTTGTGGGTAAGCTCATTTATTTTCCCATCAGGATTAATCCCTTTATAAAGACCCAGGGAAACTCTTACATTTCTACTTTATACAATATGCATAAACAAACAAGGACATGCCACCAAAAATGTTGTCTACAGGGAAGAGAGTCTCTATGTCTCCATGTCCCCTATCATAATTACCCATGAAAGTAGAGGAGGAGTTTGCAAACTTTGGCCCATATGCTATTTTTACATTGTCATGTGAACTAAAACGGGCTTTCCACATTCCTAAAGGATTTAAAAAAACAAACAGCCAAACAAAACCTACGTGACAGAGACCATATATGACCTGCAAATCTAAAATATTGAATATCTGGCCTTTGCAGAAAGTCTGCCAACCCCTGAACTAGAGGCTGTCCTAACATAAACCATCTCATGTGGAAAGTTAACTGTATACTACAGTTTACGTTGTCTGGTCTTATTCTTTTTCTCCAAATATCCCTCAAAGTAAAATAATCCTTATTCCTTTCTACAACTACCAAAAAGTCAGCACTACCAAAACAAACAAACATGGAGGCCTTCTATGATCTATAATAAGATCACTTTCAAGTGATATTCTGATACAAATATCTTTACAAGTGAAGAAAGAAATAAACACGTACTGGCATCTATTGTGCTAGGTTATGTCAGATAATCACAATTTCTCATCAACTTTGAAAGGTCTTATTTTATCCCCATTTTCACCCCTTTTTTGGAGAGCTTATGTAATCTGCTCAGGTTTCTCCTAAAAGCCAGTGTGCGGTATGGTATAGTTGTCTCTACCCTAGATTTATCTAATTCTAAAGTCCACAATCTTTTCAATAACCAGGGTTTCCCCAAACTTCAGATATTCATATATCATTTTCTTATCTGTCCATCACCTGTACTCTTTTGTTAATACTGTTCTTTAGATTTACTTAGGCTAATACTACATTAGCCTCATCTTAGATATAACATCTGGGAAATCAGGGGTTTGGTGTACTAGTTATGTATTTTTGTAATATAGAAAGGTCCACACATTTTTATATAAATATTATTTTCCCTGGATTATCTTGTATACCACACTCAAGAAAACACACCCATAGTGAGTTAAAGATACCTCTTTCATAGCCTATCAACTCCCTCTCTGAGCTGCACCTCCTTTGGAAAGAAGGCCACTCTTCAGAGCCAGTTTCAATTTCTAACATTTTCATAAAGCACCAAGGATTAGGTGCATCTTGGCTCTGTGACTCAGGGTAGAGGCCAATGGACATCCTACTCCACACACTACTCCTCCAATACTTTCTGGGGAATCTCACTTACTGGGTGTAAAACACAGGGAAATGCAATCAACAAAGTTCTCAGACACATGTCCAAGCTTTGTCTCAGTAAACAGGATGGGTAGGCTTAAAACATAGTGGCTTTTGTACATTTATCTTTCCTTATCCCCACCCACAAAAAAACTAATATACAATAAACAAAACTGTTGTAAGCATGTATTTTCTTCATTAGTAACACCCTATACTGTAGAAGCTGCTGGGTGTGTTATCAGAGGAAAAAAACTTTTTAAAAACTGCTTTTGTAGGTAATTCAGATGATTTCTGTAAGGATGAAATATTTCATACGTATATTTACTAGTTAAGGCTTCTATCTGAATTGTGTTATGATTCTTATCTAGTTTTCTGTAGTATTTATCACATCCAAGCATTATCAATGGAAAGAGGTATTAGGTTTAGCCAATGGATGAAAGCCCATGACTAATGCTCCTCTGTGAGATTGACTCACATCTTAGCCTGTGAGTATCGCACATTTGATTCTTCTAATTCCCCTTGATCTGAATTCATGCCCTTGATCTGACTTCATCCCCACCAATCAACCTACTTTGTTTACTGGGCTTCCAATGTTGGTTACTAGAAAAAATCTTGCTGGCCCTACCACGAAAGGTTTACATTCCCATGCCAGGGCTTCCTCTTTGTAAATTAACAAATTGGTGTAATAAGTAAAATTATAAATGCCTATTAAAGGTAACTACCATATATTAGCCTAGAATAAATGGATTTGCCCTTGGTGGACTGGTAAAAGCTGGCTTCCCATCTGCACTAAATCATTGGCACTGGTCTGAAGAATATTCACCCCAAGAAGCCTTTTGGAAACAGCTAGCCAGCTTTTTCTCCAATCGGTATCACCTTGACCCACAAAAAGTTGAACTATGAACCAGAGCTGTGCTTTTTATATAATCTATTTACTTCTATCAAGTATATTTTTTAATTCTAGAGATTTTAAAGATTCTGGATTTTCTAAGTACATTATAATGTAAAAACTTTGAAAATGTTAAATAAAGGTGATAGAGATTCTTATTTTCTCTGAAAAATTATTTAATTCAATGATGAAATCTAGGGATTTGTTATTAAGTTTAATTCTACTTGAGCAGCTTGTTAATTCTGCATGAACTGTGGTACCTAAAGAAAATGGTATTAAGAGTTTGCAGTACCAGTTTTCTGTATTACTTTAAAAAGCTTTTTTTGTTGTTTTTCCAAATACAAAATCAATGCATGATTATTTTGGCTTTACAGATGTTTAACCTAGAAAATGAAAACACCCCATTAGTTTATCCTTATGCAGTTGAATATAATCCTCTATGTTCTTTTTTGAACATATTAAGTGATTTTCCCCTTTGTTTAATTAAAAGAAGTAGTAATATTCTGCTTAGTTTTCCAATTTGCTTTTTTCATGTAATCCAAGGTCAATTCCTATCTTTATTTTAAAGACTATATGATACAGATCAACTATGGTTTATTTAACTATGCTTGTATGGACAGACACTGGGTTGTTCCTAATTACTTAATACAAACCAATTGAAAATAAATTATCTTATGTATGTTTTTGCACACTCTTACGAGTAGAGAAGGGTGGATTCCCAGATCTAGCATTGCTGGATCAAAGGGCATGAACAATCTCAATTTACAATGCCAAACTGCCTCCCCAAACTGATTCCATTATAACAACTCTTCTTTCCCCAAATTGTTTAAATATGCCTATCATCTAACATCTAATTCAGAGTTGGAAAAATAAAGGAAAAAGGTCATTTTGTTTGCTTTCTTTATTAAGACTGGACAACTTCTCATATGGTTACCAAACATGCACTGTTTGTGTATTGTCTGTTCATATCCTTTGCTTATTTTACTTTATGTTCTTTACTATCATATCAAATCCTAAAAATTCTTTATAATTTGGTAATACTAGCCATTTGTTAAGAATGCAAACATTTTTCCCATTAGCTGTTTGTATTTTGCTTCAATGTAGTATGACATTTTGAAACATGTGGTTTTCATTTTTATGTACACAAAATTTTCAATTTCTTATTTTACTGTTTCTGGGTTTTGTGTCTTGCTTAACATGGTCTTTCAAATCTCAAGGTGGTATCCACATAATCCTACATTTTTCTTTAACATTTCTATGATTTTACTTTTCATGATTAAATTGTTAATTCTCTTGGAATGTGTTTTGGTCTAGTGAACCAATTATCTCAATAGCACTCATTCACCACTAATGTAATGTCACCGTTATTATCATCTACCAAATCTTCATGCATCCTTGTTTGTGTTTGGGCTGTTTTTCCACTGTCTGCCTATTAATCACTATAGTTTACATAAGAAAGGGGAGAAAATAAACTCATTATTTGCTATTTTCATGCCCCCAAATAAGGATAAACAAAGAATGAATAAAAGTGGTGGAGGGCAGGTCTGTGAGTGATATGATGATATATCATTTATTGTTTTTAATTGTGAACTATGTATATGGGTTAAATACTAAGAAATAAAATAAATTATGTATCTTTAGTAAGTATTTTAGAAATCAACAGTGCCAGTTCCTCTTATTATTATTCTTTTTCAGAATTTTTCTGGCTAAATTTTGTTATTTTTTTAAGTATAAAAATACTATGGTTTCAGACACAATGTTATTTCACATGGCAGTCAACAGTTGTGTTCACTCTCCGTGAATTCTCTCCCCAGCTTTTTTCTTTCTTTTTTTTTGGTGGTGGTGGGGTAGTTCCCTGGCTGGGAATCGAACCTAGGCCACGGTGTTGAGAACGCCGAAGCCTAGCCACTACACCACCAGCGAACCCCCTTCCCCAGCTCTTTCTGTCTTCTCGAAAACCCTATATGACTGACTGTCCTTACTTCAAAAAGCACTTCAACCTTCCCTTTGTTCACTATTTAGTACTTGAAACTCTATCTCCTACCATTCTAATTCATTTTTATCCCCTAAGAAATCTTAAAATCTGCTCAGTCACCCATACAAGAGTTACCACAAAGACTATCTTCAAAACTGCAAATGCCTTGGAATTTAACAGAGATCTTGAGCCAATCCCATCTATGGTCATAATATTCTGGCCCTTGGACCATTTAACCTCAAGACTCAAATGATTAAGGACATGACCAATTTAAATTTACCCTTTCCTCTCCTTGTTGCCAAATATTATTTCCTGAAGAAATAATACAAATTAAAACTCCCTGTCAAGTCCCTGCTTCCCATTACAGTCATTAATGTGGGCTTTGCTTTTCTCAAGACTTTTCCTGGGTGCCTCTCCCTGGAAATAATCATTTCAGCTGAAAGGAGTTAACTTCAAACACTGGAACATAATCTCTCCATTTATAAGAGGCAGAAGGAAAGCACTGTTTATAGGTCTTTATCATACCATCATATCCAAAATAATGTCCAATTTTCTATTATTACCAAAGATAGAACCATGAAAAATTTCTTTCCTACTCAATTCACAAAGGTTTTGGTTTATATCTAGAGATGTGCTACTGAATACAGTAACCACTAGATACATCTATTTAAATTTAATTACAATTAAATAAAAATACAGTTCCTTAATCACATTTCAAGTTCTCAACCCTCTCATATGACTAGCGCCTATCATACTGTGGATGGTGATGCAGTTGGAGAATGTTTCCATCCTCGCAGAAAATTCGACAGAACTTGTGTAGAGAAGCAAACACTATGAGGCAGCATCAACAGTGCTTCATGATTATAAGATAGGAGTTATGAGAGTTTAAAATATTATGAAAGTTGATTTGGCTAATGTGCATGGCTAAATGTGTTCTTTCCTTCCCTCCTCCTCCTCCTCCCTCCCATGTTTAACTTCCCTGAAACTGAGTATTTGTGATGATGAAGACAGTTCCAAAAAGGGTAGAACATTCATTATTTGGTCAGAGCTGTTCAAGTAGGTAAAATAGCTCCTCACGTAATTTTTATTTTATCATATGAATACAAATACCAAGGACTTTTCTTAAGGTCAGCATCTTCATAAGTCTTATCCTTATCTAGGAGTATCTAGGAGCAAGGCTGTGTTACTATATCTCCTGGATATTTTCTCATATCTGATCATTGCCATTTCTAGGTTTTAGCTTTTTACCAAGTGCCATGACCTGATTATGTAACCATGAAATAGCCAATCTGAGCATATCCTCATCCCTCCTACCACTATCCATGTCAGCACTTCACACACACACATATATAAAACCAGCTAATGATAACAGGTGGAGGGAACAGCCTTTCAAATCTGAAGATGCTCTAATCACTTACCAATAAGATGGTTTTTCTGAAGAGGAATTATCCCTTACAGCTGTTACCACTTCCTCTTTCTTGTATAATAAAACCTAAAGTAGGTTCACATCTTTTGCCCTACCTATAATGGACTAAAACCTTTTTCACAGGAAGGAAGGGGTTGTGACTGATAAGGAGCACAAGGGTGGATTCTAGGGTATGGTAATATTCTATTTCTTTATCTGGGTGATGGTTCCATGAGCATTTCACTTCCCATACTATAAAACAATAGAGAGGACCCTGGGCCATCTCTAAAGAATTAAGACACACAGAGTTGGGAACTCTGGAGGTTCTGAGATAGGGGGTCATCTGGAGGAGGGCTACATGTCTTCCAAAGACTTACTGGTTAGAAAAATCCCCCAATGGGAGTATTCTCCAACAGCTCTCAGGCACATACTTGAGAGACAATATTACTTATTAAATAATTTGAGTTTTCTTCCCCCTTCATAATTCACTGATGGTTTTGTTCTCTATTTCTTATCTGTTCCTTTTCAAATTTTCCTTCTTATTACTCACTTCACTATTTTACGAGACTTACCTCCTAATTTACCATATATGCACGTCTGCTTCACCCTGGCAAGCCCACTCAGCTTGCTCTTAGTGTTGCCAGCTCCAAAGCACAGCTGGCATTACAGATCCCATCTTACCCTCAAGATCAGGGCTGGGGAAGTCCATCTAAGCCTGTTTCCATAAGCAGGGCAGTTTTTGGTTTTTAAATTCTGCTGGGCAGAGGGAGGAGAATTTGGGCTTCTATGTACAAATATGATCAGCCCTACTCCACACTCCTTTATAGGCCAGCTGAAACTCTAGACAGAACTATTCAATGGAAACCAGTAAGTTGGTGTTTTCTTAATAAAAATAAAATTGTTCCCAAGAATAATTAATATTTTTAAACATTCACTTTAAAAAAGAAAAAAAGGATTGTCTCTTTTTTTTTTTCCTCTCCCCTTCCTGAATGGCTAGGGGCTTAAAATAATTCAGTGGAATTTACTGCTCATCTTTTATACTTACTCAGCTTAACTAATGTTTCAGTAAATTTTTCACAGTTGATTGCAACTCGGCATAATAGATGGATGAATTGATGATAAGAAAAGAAGTAGTCTAGCAGCATACGATCATAAACGTCATCTTTGCCCTGAAGGTTAAAGATGATAAAATGGTTGCACTTAAATTGTATAATAAATTAAAGAGCATATTTTGTGCAAATGTAATAAGTTTAACTAAAAAGCTGATTAAATATTTAAATTCTATAAGAACTTAAGTTTTAAATTCCAAGTTTCTAATAATGTTATTAAGATCTTAACTGTCACAAGTTTATTTTCAGTGTGCAAATGCTGTCAATTAAAATTACCCATTATTTCTATAGACTTTAGTAAAGTTAAATTACTGTAAGATTTTAAAATGTGACACTTTAGCTCTATAGACATATCAAGAATGAATTAAATTTTATTTGTGATATAGATTCCAAATTATTTCTGTAATGGTCACTACAGTGTTAATTACTTTTAATATTTTATCTTAGAAGAACTTAAGTATGTCTAAGATCCAAAGACAGCAGGCAAGGAAGAGTGTGAATGAAGTGAGGTGAAGAAAGATAAAGGGAAAAAAATTGTTTTAAAAATGTTGAATATTATTCTGTGTCAGTGTACCTTCCCTCTATAATTTAGAATTAGCATGATTTTAGAACAAGTGTTAGAGGACAAAAATCACAGACTACAAATGATGATAAATCTATCAATTGTGATATAATGCTTAGGTCAAAGGATTATAATTAAAGGGCATTAAAAAAAAGTCATTGATTATATGGCCAAATTTAAACAATGGTAAGTACCTAGCTTGACTTTTCAGATTTAGATATATAACCCAGTTATAATTTAGCTTAGTGACAAATACTAAAAGGCTTTCTATTAGGCTTTTTTTTTTTTTTTGAGGGGAAAAAAACTTACTACTTGTGCTTATTGTTGATTTTGCAAATATTTAACCAACATTTCAGAGCACTAAAAGGAAAAAGTCCAAATGAGTCTAATCTTTTTAGGATCCACAAAATAATCATTTACGTCTAATATACTCGTAACTGCTAGTGGGGTAATTTCAAATTACTGTGTACTACAGAAACATGGTTTTCCTGGCATCCCAACATACCTTACTGGTTTCCACCATTGTGGGCAAGAGGCACATATTGAGTTCAGGGCGCGGAGGCCGAATATTGCTTTTCCCTCCTATTAGCTTGATATTTTCTCGACAAGGGAAATAAGGTCCAAGAGACACTAAGACATTAAAAGTAAGTATACAATAAGAATAAATGGAAAAAATAAATCTCCATGCTTCAGTGTGCAGAAAGATTAAATGCCAACCATATTCATATACTGTGCTAGATGAATACATACTTGGTATATTACTGTGATGGTAAGTACAGTGGTTGTGTTGC
This sequence comes from Lyroderma lyra, assembly GCA_004026885.1. Lineage (NCBI taxonomy): Eukaryota > Metazoa > Chordata > Mammalia > Chiroptera > Megadermatidae > Lyroderma > Lyroderma lyra. The sequence continues at coordinate 90,059 of PVJL010000858.1, forward strand.
AGAAATGGAACCAGAGTATGAAGAAAGTCATGGGGACTCAAAAGCACAAGTTCCTTGAGGACATCTGAAACCAAAAACACAATTTGGGTATTAAAAAAATGGAGTATGTCTACCTTTTACTTTCAAACTCACACAAACCTTGTTGGGGTAACTAGGTGAAGTGTGGCAGCTGTAAAGTTTTAATGAGTCTAAAACTGTTTTAGCCCCTGACACTAGGAGAAATTTTGTCTGACAATCAAATCTGGATCAGCAGAATTACTAACCAAAAGAGGGCCATAATTTAGAAACCAAAGTTTCAAACTATTTGTATATTATTTATCCAAGAGAAGCATCATGGAGAAGTACACTGAGGGAAATATTTAATGCACATTGGTATGTGTCTTCATAAAATCTAACAAAGGCAGCTTAAAAAGAAATCTAATATTCTAAGTTCTTCAGATCTGAGGGATAATCCTGAATCTACTTCTATGTTTCAGGACGCTAGCTGGTCTGTTTCTCATCCTCTAATCACACAGAAGTAAAACTCATGATGACAGGCTACTGGCAGGATTTCTGGTAATCAGAGATTACTGCTATGGGCCGCTCTCCTCTTGCTAGAGCAGAGTAGGCCAGTAATTCCACAGAATATCAGACCAATGTTTACCAAGACTGACTACTTATCCATGACAGCCAGTTATTCATGTCATTTTGAGAAACTGTAAATAAACACCTATAATCTCTAAAGATGTCTTTTAAGTGGCTTCTAAGATAGTAAAAATTTCAATATAAATTAAAAATGGGGGGTCCAGACACAAATTATTTTACTATAAATATGTAATCAATAAAAAGACTATTCAGAAGTCTAATACACCTACTCAGAAGTATCTTTAGGCAAAACAGTTCACAGTGAAATAATCATCACAACTCTTTTACAATGTCAGTTTTACTTTGTAAACATATGCATAATTCTACTTTGCTAATATAGAATTAGAATTAGAGCTGCAAGAGATCTAGAGATAACCTGAGGTCAATGATTCTAGATATATTAAATGACCTGCCTATGACCAGAAAGGTAATTTATTGCCACGTGAAGAAATAAAACTCATTTTTCTCAGGACCTGATGGCCAGTGTCAGGTACACATACAAAGTACAAATGTGTTCCAAACCCTGAGAAACTACATTGTAAAAAAAAAACAACCCGGGAGTTCCCTGGTGGTGCAGTGGCTTAAGGCTTCGTCGCTGGCGCTGTCAGCGCTGCAGCCTGGGTTCGATTCCCAGTCAGGGAACTACCCACATACCAAAATGCCAAAAAAACCGAACAAAAAACAAAAAACAAAACAGAAAAAAAAACAACCCCACAAAAATGTTCTTCTAAGTCTCGTTAATCAGGGCTCTGAGCCATTTTCCTCCTCATTTTCTTCCTTGAGCCTGCTCCTACCTCTTAGGAGTATACTTTCTCCTTGCCATTGAGGCCTTTGAGCCCACTCCTGCTTGGGCCCGCTCCTATCTCTTTGAAGTGTTTTGTCCCTTTTAATAAACTATCTCTTTGTTTCACTTCTTAAAAAAAAAAGTTCTTCCACTAGGTTTTTACACAGGTTTATTTTCTAAATAACTTACCAATACAGGCATTTCTAAGTTCTGGAGGGCTATAGGAATTAAGAAGAGTTAAGAGTTTATGGGCAAATTCAATTCGCTCCTGCCACTGGATTAATGCTTGTTTCACATCTGCAAATACAAAAGCATACATAAATAGGCCATTTAAGATCAAACTTCCTCACAATTATTTTCTATTATAAACTACAGAATGCTAATACTAAGAAGTTCAAATTAATTACACAAATGAAAGATGTGATTATTTTCATGAGATGGCTACTACTGTTAAACCTGCTAGATTTCTTAAAGCACATTATTTTAGTGATGAATATATCCTATTTTCTAGGAATTTATACACTATGTTACAGGGACACAAAAGAGATGTTTCATAGTTATTTCTCTTAAAACTAAAACTGGTCTAATCTAAGCATTGAAATTTCCAGCTTGGAGAAACTGCACAAAATACTCATATAGTTATTGTGCTTGGAAATGTTTTCAAATCTCCTAAATCTTGACACTTACAGCATGCTTGTCTATTTTTCAGATAGGGATAAAGAAAATAAACAAGAGCATGCCATCCTTTTATCAGGAGATCATGATAAACATTTTCTCATAATTGGCTACCATTAGCCCCATCTTCTGTACATAAACTAGAGATAAATACAAAATCTCTAAGTATGTGGTTTAAAAGCCTTATTTTGCTCTTTAATAGTTGAAAAAAAAAAGAAAGGAATGACCAAACCTTTTCTCTGAAGATATGGGCGTGTAGACTTCAATACCGAAAGGAATATGGACAGAAGTTCTACTAAGTCTCCAGTCACGTGGCAAGCTGTGGCTTCATGATACATCATGTGCAGTGTGTTGAAAGACTATAAGTAATTTAAAAAAATAGAAAACTTCATTTCATTTTTATATACTAAGCCACAAAATGGCAGTGTTCATCCTCTATACAGGTTTTCAGACTCAGATTATATTTGCATATGAGCACAAAGCAAATATTTTTGCTTTCTATCCAAGTCAAATTCTCTCATTCAGCTCTTTAAATACAAAATAGTCCTCACTCTTCAGAGCTCTGATACTCTCTGTACACATGTGAGTCTGAAGGAATAATTTGTATAATCAGATTTTTCTTTTTTGGGGTTCTGTTTGCTCTGAGACTGCAACACTTAGAGATGGCAAAGCAGCAGGCAACAACAGAAGATTGGGAGGAATAGGTTAACTGCTTTAACTAACTTTCCTGGGCTTCTAAAGAAACACAATGGTAACATGGCTGTCGGCCATACTCAAAATAGTGTAAGAGATAAGAGCTCAAAAAGGCAGCAATTAATCATTGGCTTGTTAAATCTATTAACTCCTTTAAAAGTATTAGCTTTATTAAACCCTTAACGTTTATTCCTATTTCATTTTACACCAAAGCATCTTTTATCTATTCCTCTCAAATCAGTTCCCCAAGCCTATATACCATTCACAATTCGAACAAAATTTGTAGCCTAGAATCTGTGGCAGTACCTTAATCCGAACAATGTACTGTGTGGCACTTAACCTATAAGGTGTGAAGACAGGAACTTCTGTCTTTTCCCTAGTACCTAGCACAATGGCTGGCATACAGCACACATTTAAATATCTGTTGAATGAAAGAATTAAATTCTCACTACTCCTCTCTACATACCTTTTCTTTTAGTCAAACTGAAATACTTGGCATTTCTCAAATACAGTTTTCTGTGATGATTAAAGTCATTTATCTAAATTCTCTCCCTCTTATCATTGCAAGTTCAAATTCTTCAAAGTGCAGTTTTAAACACTGTATTCCTCTTCTGTCATACCATTAACTGAAAAAACCATCCTACCTCTTCATCTCATGGTACTCTTGGCTCATACTCTTTCATCTTATCTCCATTAGCCGACTAAAGGGTACAATGAACCTCTGTGGCCTTAAAATCATCTCATAGTTGTGGGTGTTCAAGAATTATGGGAAGACTGAATAGCTGATTTTAATTATCTGTAACGGTGTCACTGGCTTCCTCTGATGATGCTAATTTGAGTTTCTGTAACTCTGTCAAATAAGTGAGCTCTGGAGAAATTGCATGACCTTGATTAAATATGAATTTCTTCTGTTTCTACCCTTACAAATGAAACAAAATTAATCTATTTCAAGTGGTTGATCTAAATAAAAAAGGGGGAAATTATGGAATTATTATGGAAAAAGAAAACATCTTAAAAACTGACCTAATTATTCTTGGAATATACATGAGTATTTACTGATCTGTAAAATTAAAATCCAGATACCTATAAAACAGTTTACAATAAATTCTTCCACAAAACAAGAAGTCTTGGTGAGAAAATTAAAATGAAATAAATCTACAATAAAACACAATAAAATATTCACCTCAGTCATCAGAATCAGCCCTCGATTAAATACAACGAGAAGTCTGTCTTCATCAGATTCTAATAGTATTCTGAAGGCACTAGAAGAATACATAAAGGCCAGTTTGAGAACTCTGAATCAGAACAAAACACTTAGTTGATAAAAAAGAGTGGTAAATTGTCATTTAGGGTCTCTCCTCGTCTACCTACAGAAGAGAGACTGTTGTATCTATTTTTTAGCAATGCAACAAAAGGAGATAATATTAAATAAGAAACCTAAGTAACTTAGGGAAAAGTTATGTTTATTAGTATCTAGTCAACTCCTACTTATCGTATTTTGCTGGGTATAATGTGCTCCCATGTATAATGCGCACACATGTTTTGGCCCAAACTTTCAGAGGAAAAAATACTTCATTTTAATATTTTTAGTCAAATTTTTATTTGTTTATATTTAGGTACTTGTTTTCTGTATTAGAAAGGAATTTTAGCATTATTTTTAAACATAGTATAAGAAATGTTATGTAACAAATAATTACAAAACACAAGGACAGATACAAGGTACAAGAAATATTACGTATAAAATTTTTTATGTGAAAAAAACCAATGATCATATTCCAGAGTATTATTTTGCATATGAATCATTATTGATTTTTAGAGTTACACTTTTAACTCATAAGCATAAATAAAGGGATTAAAAACATTCATAAAGATACGGAATTGGTTCTACCCATGTATACTGCACATCCTTATTTTTCCCTCACAAATTTGGGCCAAAAAAGTGCACATTATACACGGCAAAATATGGTATCCACAATGGTGGAATAGAGGCGTGATGGGAATATTTTAAAAGTTTCAATATAAACAATGTTTATTTTTATAATGGGTTTATCTTCTAAATTATGTTAAGTTCTGGATAATAATAACATATACTTTTATTTTCAAAGCACTCATTAGCTGGTTATTGGGAAGAAAAGAGTAACATGAGGGGAAAAAACATTAAAAACACATGTTGGCCTTGTAAATAATTTTAAAAAACCGCCAAAAGTAGTTGTATTACTCTTGTTAACAGACCTTATTTCACTGTTAGGTACTGGAAACTGCTGTTATATAGTATGACTGAAGATCCTTCCACTTTAATAAGATGTTTTCTTTCCTTTTTTCAAAAAAGAATTAAGAAAACTCCAAATCTTTTATTTTTAAAAATAAACTTTAAGTAATACATAAATATTGGGAAAACAATGCATTCAAGATTAATGTAAAAATTTTTTAAAAAATTCCTTTGAAGAGTCCTGGCCTAAGTATAGTTTATTTCATTTTATGTACTAATAAAGATTCAAATGGAAAATTCTTTTGAAGACAATAATCTGAAATAACCTTATCTTGGGTTGAATAGCTTAAGATACTTTAGTGTTTAAAAAACAAAATTAAAAAAAAAACTCAGAGATAAGGACAAATGGTGGTTAGTAGAGAGTAAGAGGAGTAGGGGGAGGATGAAGAGGATTAAGTTGGTTAAATAACATGCTGTCAGAAGGAGACTAAGCTTCACATGGTAAGCACGCAATAGATTATACAAATGTTGCAATAAAGGTATACATCTGCAATTTACTTAATGCCATTAACCAATATTACTCCAGTAAAATAAAAAAAAAAATTTAATGATACTATAGTGTTCACGAAAGTACTGCCAAAACATATGTGCCTAATAAAGGACATTACCTCCAAGACTTACATGTAATATATAGAAGCATTTTAAGATATTAACCTGGATTTCTACAGTTAAAGGGAATTAAGTATAATTTATAGCAGTTCCTTTATAGTCATTCAATACACTTGTTGCTCTGAACAATTAATTGTAAAGATCATGTTTTGTTATTCTGCCTAATTCCTATGGTTAAAAAAAAAGTTTATATAGGGCTAAATAGAATGAAAAACATTAGCAGTGAGATTCATCCAAAGATGAAGAAAGCTGTTTCTGGAGGCCTATAGAACTGAATTTCTTAAGTTTGGATGATTGCTATAGAGAAGAAGAGTCAAACTTTAGGTTGAAGATTTTACATTAAGGTTCCTTCCAACCCTAAGATTCTATGATCCTGATAAAAATACAATCCAAAACAAAACAAAAATAAAACCTGTTCAAAAGTAGCTCATTAAATTTCAATATATAAATTCTTCCAATGTGACTAAATGCATAAATGTTTCCCCAATAACCTTGAGGAACTGGTTAACTTTCAGTTATAAATAATTTAAATTATTCCTCTTTAAGTATCAAAAGTATGGTCCCCATCCCCTTACTTGGAAAACCAAAGTAAACACCAGAACGTGTATTTTTACCTTATTAAAGTAGTCCAGCAGGAGCGGCCATCTAAGCAACGTAAATAACAACTTATAGTTGTTTTCTTAAACTGTTTGATATCCTCTAATTCTTCTTCTCTCATATCTGGCCTCTGAGCTATAAACAGCTGCATCAGGTTAAATAGTTCTTCCACTGCCTAAAAAGGAAAATAAGCATTACAGTGATCTTTTAACCCTACCCTACAACATTTTAGAATGTCTGCTTCTCATTTCTAAATGTTAGGCTCATTAGCCAGCTCTTAAAATTATGCAAATAAGTTAGGTTACACTGCCATTCAAGAATAGTTACAAAATTAGCAATAAATCGTACTTTAAAATTTTAATATATAAATCACTATAAAAAAATCTTAAAATAGAATTTTAGAAAGATTAAAAAACTGCAAGTAAATACAGTTCATTTTTAGTCTTAATACTGTTTAAAGTACTAAATTTTGTAACTTTAAATGTGTATCCAGAGACATACTACAACAATCCTTTGCCCCATTTTCTTTAATAAATGAGAGATCATTACTTTGCCACAAAGATATTACACCCCTCAATTACACCTGAATTAAGACTGTTTTTGAGGAAACCCTTTGTGCCAACATTTGGAATGATCTTTCTTGATTGTTGTTTCAAGTAACCTGGCAAAAACTAATTTAAGCACCATTTTCATTAACATGTCCAAGGGCAAGAAACAACATTAGGGGATACTCTCACTCATTCAGCACTCTTCAAAGGTATATAACTATGGACATGTTTAGTAACTAAATCAGAATCAGATATTATTTATGGGAATGTAACAGAAACAAATCTACTGAATTTTAATAAATCCTGTCCTGATTCCTAAATCATGCAGACTTTCTCATTCTTTTCTGCTATATTCTTACAACCTTGGCTTTTAATTTTGTTTGGTACTTAGTACAATCATTTTCTTTCCTGTATTATAAGCATTCTAACTTTCTTCACTTGAAGTTAGATTATTCCTTCAGGGTGAGAAATGCTTTTTTTGGGGGGAGGGGGGGGTGCAGGGGGGTGGTATAGTTCCCTGGCTGGGAATCAAACCCAGGCCGTGACGTAGAGAGCGCTGAAGCCTAGCCGCTGTATCCACCAGGGAACTCCTGTGAGAAATTCTAAACAATTCACATTATGTTTAAAGCACAGTAAAGTCTTTTCTTTCAACAGGAAAAAGAATACCAATACTTAAAATACCCTTTATAGTATTCTTTTGATTAAATGCTTAAGTACATTTTGAATGCCTTAAAAAAGTTCCCACTCCAAAATAATTTCTCATACTAGCAGTTTGTAGCCTCTGGGTTGACAATAGCTTTAAAAAGGGTTCTGCATTCTCCTTCCCCCACCCCATTCCCTCTTGGTGTAATCTTCTATTAACAACAGAGGGCAAGGAATGAGAGTGAAATGAAATACCCAGGAAAGAGAGCCTTAGGTGGAGGGGTAAATTTTAATATGAAACCTACAAATAGTCTGCAGAGAAAAAAGGACTGGATTCAGATTGCATATATTTGTATTCTGACAGATTCCTTAACCATTTCATTTACTTGAATGCAGTGTCAGAAAAAAAATGCTAGGGAGTATTACAGCAAAGATAAAGTATTGTCTAGCTCACAGCTTAATATAACATATAGATCTTGTTAATAATTAATACCTAAATAGTAAATACTTCCCTAAAACTTTATCACCAAATTGACTTTTTTCATTAGGTACATATGAATGACACATTTACAAAACCACAAATTAAAATAGTTAAGTGCCACTGGAGAGAAAATATGAACATAAAGCTAAGATAAACTATCCATATATTTACAAATTTTATAACCAAACAGCATTTTACACACATATTCAAAAAAAAAACAGATGCACGTGAAGTCTTTAAGAAAAAATGGTTTAAGTAGGCTATACTCCTATATTTTGTCACCACTTCCCACAAAAGGAAAAACAGGTATTTCCAATCAATTTGAGGATAAAGATATAAAAATTATCAATTTTACTCACTCCAGGGTATTGGCTGGCATGTGGTGTAAGATTCTTAAAGGCCCACTGGATGTTCTGGTGAGAAGCCAGTTGTCGTGTGAATGCAGGAGACTGCTCACAGCAGAGCCTCAGAATGCCGTAGTAGGCAGGCAGCATCCCACGGTTAAAAAGCACCACATCCTGATCATCATGGTCAGCAAGGATGTAATTGAAGGCAATGTTCTTGGTTACCACTGGGTTCTGAACAATAAGGCGGATATTCTCTGGACAGTCAGCACACACATTGTACCAAAATGAAAGCAAAGCCTGTTTATTGTGATTTGTAGCTATTGCTGGCTCAGAAAGTTTAGGCTGGAAAAGGTTCCACAAATCCATGAAATATGTGGAAAACATCAGCTTCTCAGTTTTGGAAATTAAACAGTAAGTCATAAAGCTAAAATAGGGCACAAGCTTTGTAGTGCCATGAACAGCAGCATCAACATAAAGTTTGGCTCTTGAGAGCAAACCAAGGAGCACGTTGTAGACCTGATGCAGGACTACTGTTGTGTCTGGACTGAGTGGAAGGTCACGGGTTGGGATGTGCAAAGACCTTGTTGACCGGAACATCTGGCGGAATGAATTGCTTGGTATAAGGGACACCAGAAGATAAGCTGCAGCTATAAAATGTAAAACAAAACTGTCAGATCCTTACAAGATATAAAATAGACTGAAGAGCAGTCATTAAACACAAAGCCACTCTTCCCTTTAAAAATTAAAATAAATCAAAATTAAGGGATATGAACATCTCTTTTAATATCTTTCTGATCTACCATTGGCCCCACAGAAAGATACTAAGGAAGGATGAGAACAGACATTTTCCATTCTGTCACTGTTATTTTTTACGTGGAGACAACAATCGTATTAGCAGAAATAGGTTTCACCTCTTTTGTTCAGCTTTCCCAAGATAAAGAATTTTCCAACTTATTTTATCATTTCATTTCTTCTCAGGAAACAATATGGTTTAACAGGAAGGACACACATTCAGAGCCAGAAGACCTAAGACTGACTGACATGGTCAAATCATCTAATAAAAGGTTTTTGTTTTCTTTTTTACAAAATAATGGTAAATTATTTTGCAATAATTTACAGATAAAATTTACATTATAAAGACAGAAAAGATCCTCTATCTAAAAGCCTGTGGTAATATATAAAATTATATATATGCGCCAATTATAGAACATTAACTTTGGAAAATCTTTAAAAGTCTTCTAGGCTAACCTTAACCTTATATACAAAGAAAGAAACCCTCCTTCAATATACCTGGAAAATGTTATTAAGCCTATGCTATAATTCTGTAAAAGCAGTTACCATATTTTGCCATTTATAATGTGCACTTTTTTGCCCAAATCTGTAAGTGAAAAATAAGGATGCGCAGTATATACAGGTAGTACTAATTCCATATCTACATAAATGTTTTTAATTCTTTCAGAGTAACTCATAAATTAAATAAAAAGTAACTCTAGAAATCAGTAATGATATCCATATGCAAAATAATACCCTGGAGTACATAATTGGGGTTTTTTATATTAAAAAATTTTACACATAAAATTTCTTGTACCTTGTATCTGGGTTTTTGTGTTTTGTAATTATTTGTTACATAATATTTCTTGTACTGTAATATGTTAAAAATAAATGCTAAAATTCCTTTCTAATACAAAAACAAGTACCTAAATATAAACAAATGAAAATTTGAATGAAAAAGTTAAAAATATTTTTCCCTGAAAATTTGGGCCAAAAACATGGGTGTGAATTATACACAGGAGCACACTACAGACATAGCAAAATATGGTACTATCAGCAAGGCATTAAGAAAGTACTTTATAGACATTATTTCATTTAATCCTTGAAATCATTCTGATATTACATCAGAAAATCTGAATCTTGGAGAAGACTAAGGTCACATAAACAAGGTCAGATAAAGAGGTGGAGCCTAGATTCGGCCTCAGGAAATGATAATGATAAAACAGTAATAATAATCACAACAAGACTTGCTAACATTTATCTAATGTTTACTATTTAACATCATAACATTGTATAGTAGGCAGTACTTTTATTATTCCCACTTTCATTCAGACTTAAAATAGTAAGACCTCCCCATATTACTCAGTTAGTGGCAGAGGTGGAATTCAAACCCAGATTGTCAGACTCATGAGCTAATGCTAATAACATTCACTACAGAGCCTCCTCAGGCCTCTAATTCCTTAATACACCTTTAATATACCTAATTCTGTCTCCCACTATTCCACCTATAATTTGATAATTTCCATCGTACTTCCAAAGCAAATTAAGTCAGTATTTCTAAAATTAACTGTAGCCTATTTTACAGATTTCAAATTATTTCATTTTATTTCCCTACAATACTCTATTTCTACATATTTCTTCATCTATGTAATGCTCTAATAATCCTTTTCAGTTTGGCTCAATTTGATATGTTTCAAATATAAAAAGGTGGCATGTAGAGGTATCATCGTAATAAATTTTTGTGTAAAATTGGATTTGAGAGAAATTATTTGTGATTAAAAAAACTTTTTTCAGTTGAATTTAGAACAAAATCTACTTCCATTTCTATATGACAATTCTTTGACTAATTTAAGATACCAATTATGTCTCAAATTTTCTTCTTTAAACATTCTCAGTCATTACTTAAAATTATTTTATAGGATTTAAATATTTCTCGTTAGTTTTGTTCTGTACATGTTACTCTCTTATTCTTTTTTGGTGTAGTTCCCTGCTGTGTTGAGAGCGCTGAAGCCTACCCACTACACCACCAGTGAACCCCTCCAATTCTTATTCTAAGTTATATTCATTCTATTAAAATATTCGGGTCCTTTTTTCACATTACATTATATCAGAAACACTGGATATTACTATATTCTTCACTAATGTAATTTTTAAAGGATGCATTATAACAATTTATTTCCTAACTGAATATCCAGCTTTTAATTTTTCACAACTATAAACAATGCTGTTGGGTACCCACCCATATATTGGATGACTTACTTATACTGGAATCCCTGAATCACTATTACTGAATTAAAAAGGGCAGAAAAATTTTAAGAATAGATATTGGCACATGCTGCTAAATTGCCTTACTATGTCACTGCAATGTATGAGAATGCTGGTGCCTAGGCACTGTCATCACATTAGGTGTTAACGACTAGTTAAACACCATTTTTTTTTTTGGTTCAGGTTTTTTAATTGTTTTATGTTCAGAAGTCAGGACAGGAATGTCAACCAGCATACGTGTCAATTCTTACAAATACCCTATTACTATGGAGTTAACTAAATTAGCAGGAAAAACAAGCCTATAAATAGAATACTAATGCCATTACATATGTACCCCCCAGTGAAAGGTGTTTTTCCCAAATAAACCTTTTATTTTAGAATAGGTAGAACAGACAATTCCCATATACCTTCACCCCATTTCCCCTTATTATGATGGTACATTTGTTGTGTCTAAGGGACCAATGCTAGCATGTTATTAACAACTTTACACTTCAGATTTCAATAGTTTCGCCCTAATATTCTTTTTTATATGGTTCTAGGATACATCACATTTAGTTGTCATGTCTCTTTGGGCAATTCTTGGTTGTGGCAGTTTCTCAGACTTCCCTTGCATTTGACGACCTTGAGAGCTTTGAGGTCAGGTATTTTTGTAGAATGTCCATCAAATTGGGTTTACCTGATGTTTATCATGGTTAGATTCAGGGTATGGATTTTGGGGAGGAAGACCACAAGGGTATCATGCCTTTTGCATCACATTATATCAAGGGTACATGCTACCAATGTGACTTTTCAGGTATGATTTTAACCATAACCTCCTGCCTGAGTTAATGTTTGTTAAGTTTCTTCACTTAAAGTTATTTCCCCCATCCCCCATACTCTACTGAGTCACTAAGCTCACACAAAAGATGTGGGGAGTTAGATTCCACCTTCCTGCAGAAAGGATGTATTATATGGACTCATGAATATTTATTTTATACTTTGGGTTACAATTCAGTGCTCTGTTACTTATTTTTTCACTCAAATTGTTCCAGCTTTGGCCATTGGGAGCTCTTTCAGATTGGTTCTCTGTCCCTTTGACATATCCCCTATCATTTTGGCTTTTGAGTACTTCTTTACTTTCTGGTTCTACAAGATGCTCCAGGCTCATTTTGTATATTCCCTGCCCCAAACCTGAATCAGCCATTTCTCCAAGGAGCTGTGATTCATTTTATTGGAGAATGGAGTTTAGAAAAAGAGATCTGGGTATTTGATGTGCTTGTTGCTACTGGAGTGTCATGATTCTAATAGAATGCTAGCAAATATGATTTTGATTATTAAATTTAATGATTGAAGAAACTTAAAATAGTAACTACTTTGGTTTTTATTTCTTTGAATAACATCAACAGAGAACATAGTCTATGTTTATAAGCAATTTTCTATTTTATGAAATATCTGTATTTTCTATTTGTCCGCTTGTCTTTCAAGATCTCTGTTTATTCTCTTCCAGCCTGTGTATAATAAAGATGTTTATCATTTAACTCTCATAATTTCGGTGAATATTTTCTTTCAGCTTGTGTTATTGCTATAGGTTTCCAAATACTGATATAACTCTGGCCTTTAAGAACAATATCTCTAAGAGCCTTTGTGTTATACAACATATTGGGCATAATGTTGTCGCCTTAAAAACAAAACAAACAAAACTTGGAACAACAATAAATGGTTTGTTAAATTCTGAGTATTTGACTTACAAGTCCTGACTCTAGGATAATTGTGAGCCAAAAGAAACCGCTCGACCCAGTTTTCCATATTCTGTAGGACCCAGCTGTGTGCCAGTTTATTTCGTGGTGTCTGCACTGCCAACCAATCCAGACACTGAGAAGGATTGTATTCAATTACCTACAATAAAATGACAAGAACAGAATATAAGGCCAACTGAACGAGCAGTTACTTTTTTACTTACTTTTGGTATATGCCATTAAATACTTAAAGCCAAAATAGTTTTTGGAAAACCAGAGCCTAGAAAGAGTTTCAACCATGTTTTCTCCTTTTTTTTTTTTTTTTTTTTTTAAGTCAACAGTAAATGTTCAGGATAATTTGTCATTAATTTACAAAATAAAATAAAAATAACCAAGAACTCTAACATAGGACCAATTAGAGAAGCCAATGACTTTTAGGTCTTGTTAAGTTTGCAAATTCATTTAAAAGTGTTTTTAGTTCTCTAAAGATTCTCATCTTTACTTTTCTTATTGTTTGCCCGATCTGTTACTACATAAGTGAGAATAAAAACTAGTTCACTGCACTGTTGGGATTTTTTTCATGGGAAAATGGTATCTTAGGAATCTATAGAGTAGGAGTTGAAAAGCTATGGCTTGCAGGTCCAATTCTGAGGTTTGCCTGTTTTTGTTAAGTTTTTATTGGAATACAACCACACCCACTCATTTATGTATTGTCCATGGCTGGTTTTATGTTAAAACAGCAGCTGAGTGGTTCCAAAAGAGACAGTATAGCCTACAAAGCCTACAAAGCCAGTCAGAGAAAAAGTTTGCTGGCCCCTGGTCTGGGGTGCAGGCTTTTCCAATATTCATTAAGGAAAAATTCTGTGACCTCAGCAGTAAATCTGGAAGAAAGAAGGAAGTGCTTGGTGCTTCCTCAACCATTTCTGTCAACTGCTGAAAACACTTCGTTTGTATGTCTAGGGCTTCTATTACTTTATGTAATCTTTTTTTTTTCTGAGGTTAGAAGAATGAGAACCTCAGATTGGCTGAAGGCTGATTATGACTCAAAGTCTAGGAGACTAGCTAAGAACTCTTTTTCCCTCCAGATCTTCTGACTGAAGTGTCTCTTCTTTCCTTGATCTGTAACTTACAAAATCCATTTTGGGTTACCTATGTAGGAAGAAACTGACACTTAAAATGGCAGTGACTGTATTAGATAAATAAAATCCTCAGAAAAGTAAATATTGAAACATCTGCTGCAAGACTTACCTCCCATATCCTCTGCAGAATGTAAGATGCAAAGGGAGGCATTCCTGGAGGTCCACCAGCAAACTCCATTAGCATAGTCAACAATTTAAAGAAAGGATTGGCTGCCTGTAAAAAAAGACATATAATATTGTGTATTTTTATTTATTTGAACCCATCTTTTTCAGCAGAAAAGAAACACATAACTTTTGTTACACATCACACAGTACTCTTGCATATGAACTTGAATTATAGTATCATAAAGCAGCAGGATCAGCTGGGGATACAAAGTCAATTGCATGGGAGCCTCAAAATACACAGAAGACAAGTATTTTTCTGGGTGTCAATTTGGGGAAAAAAAAATCAAAACTTATTTATGAGATAACCATATTTATAGAATATTTTAGATTAAAAGTCTCCTGTAGCAACCTTTGATCTCTAAGGTATAATTTGTATGAATATTTAACATATATTATTCAAGCAGCTGTAAAATTTTCATTTTACAAAAATTTTTGTATGATACTGTATTCCATTTTTCATATACTTCCCACTTATGCAGGCTTCGGTTCTGGTTAGTGTACTTTGTCTTGGGCACAATTATAATAAAAACTTTAAACAATTTTAAAGCTTAGTATCTAGGGGTCACTGGTATGTTGAATGTATATATAAATTTATATTTTATTGAGAAAAGTTACATTTGTGATAAGACATGAAGAGCTAGTTAAGTTTATTCAAGTTACATACTTAAAAATAAGCTATGTTATAGGGGAACCACAATAAATTTTTTTCAAGGGGAATTACAAAAGTTCCTTTGAAAGCACTGTCAATGTTGGCTGCAAGTTTAAAAACATGAATTAACATGGACTATTACTCAGGTATCAGATGAAATACTGCCATTTACAACAAAATGGATGGACCTAGAAATTATCATGCTAAGCAAAATAAGCCAGACAGAAAAAAACAGAAACTCTATGACTTCACTCATATGAAGAATATAAAACTTAAAGCAACGAAGAAAAAAGAAACAAACAAAAAACCCATGGACACAATCAATAGTTTAATGTTTATTTGGGGACAAGTGGAGAGGGGTGGAAGAGGAGGGAGGGGGAGCTAAATATATGGTGAGGGAAAAAGAACTCACACTGGGTGGTGAACTTATTATACAAGTTGACAATGCCCTGTAGAACTGTACCCCTGGAACCTATGTAATTCTTGCTAACCAATGTCACCCCAATAAGTCTAACAATAAAAAAAAAAGTACAAAAAACCCCAAAAGTACATGAATTAACAAATGTCTACATACCTCAGGAGTTAATTTTGCTATTGATGTGAAAAGCATAGATACAATCTAAAACAGAAAGAGGAGAATTTTAAAATATTCTTTACAAAATTAACAAAAAACTTTTATGACTGTTTCTTAGCACTTACATGTTCTGCAAGTCGATTATTGTATCGACATAGGCTGAAAATCAGATTACAAGTTTGTCTTATATTGATGCCATCACGAATATGTTGAAACAAGAAGGGAAATCCCTGTTAAAAGCAAAAGTTGCTTATTTAAGGACTGTTATGTTATTTTTGTGATTATCAAATAGTCTAAGTTAGAGAAGACATTACCTTTCCTCCTGTTAATGCTGCCATGTCAGTCTGAGATAATGTCAAATGCCTGAAAGAAAACGTTAGTGGAAATAAGTTTTTCTTCCCTCTGTATTACTTCATAGCTATTTGCATCATGACACACATCAAAATTATCGATTCAAAAACAACCATACCACATCACCAATATAAATGACTTTTGAACTGTTAGCTGGACTTGCTTGCTAGACATATTTTAGACAATTTTTCAAGATTCTAGGATTGGCATATGGAAGCTCAAATGTACTTAATTTCCATTTAATTAATTCAATATTTTAGTATAACAACAGGGTAAGTCTAATTTAGAGAACTTTTATTTGACATGAGAAACTTCAAAACAAAACAAACTTAAAAACTATTCAAGAATTTCACTTCCCAGCTTAAATTTACTACATATCTCTTTTTAGTTATTATAAAAAATTTTAGTACAAAAATAGAATAGTGTAAGTATCCCATCATTCAGCTTCAAATTACCAATTCATGGCCAGTCTTATTTCATTTGTACCTCCTAATCACGCAATATAAACTACGCTGAAGCAACTGTAGATATTTTATCATTTAATCCACAAATCTCTAACAGGTAAATTTCAAAACATAACCACAGTACCATTATTCACATCTAAATCAACAATTCTTTATTATCATACAATATCCAGTGTACAATTTTCTCAAGTTTCTAAAGCATTCTTTTTAGTTAATTTGTTTAAATTAGGATTCAAATAAAGTCCTCTGTTGCAACTGGTTGAAATGTCTTTTAAATTTCTTTTAGACTACTGGTATCCCCTCCAATTGTGTTATCTTACAATTTATCTGTTGAAGAAAGCAGATGGTTTGTCCTGTAGAATTTCCCACATTTCCATTTTGCTGATTGTACCCTTGTGGTGCTGTTTTAACATATTCCTCTGTCCCCATATTTCCTGTAAACTGGAATTTATTTTTTTTTCTTTTTCTTTTTCTTTTTTTTTTTGCTTTTTGGTATGTGGGTAGCTCCCTGGCTGGGAATCGAACCCAGGCCGTAGCACTGACAGCGCCAGCGCCAAAGCCTTAAGCCACTACACCACCAGGGAACTCCCAAACTGGAATTCAGATCTAAAGACTTGATCAAATCTAAGTCTGATTCTTTAATCAAGAATACTTCATAGGTGGTTGTATGGATTTCATCAAGAGTCACACAATGAAAAGTTGTCTTTGTTTTTGTAACCTTTTCAGCCAATCATGATCATTTCCTAAATACATTATTTCACTTGAGATGCAAAATATTGATATTCTAATTCCAGCATTACCTGCTCATTTATGAGCTCAAATACCTTTCACAATGAACTTCCTCTGACTTATCATTGGTCACCACAAGGTATAATTCTTGCAGATAAAGATAAATGCTTAGTATTGTTCTTCTATCAAAAAATTTCCAGAATTAGGATCTGGTTTCCTAATATACTCCAAAGGTTGTCAATAAATTTTTTAAAATTTTGTTTTTAGATATCATTATGAACTCATGGATTTAAAAAGCTTTGATGTGTTTGAGTTCACTTACAGTTATTACCATTATTACTGATGCTCAGGTTACCCAGTCTATGACCAGTAGAAATCTCAAGTTGGCTCTTAAGTCCTTTTAACATGACTACAGTAGATTGTGATAGTTTCTGCTTTCCAAAATGACAAAACATGCCCAACTTCCCAATTCATTTCTTGCCCAAGACCTGAAACTGGCCATATTTCCAAGGACACTTTATTTTTTTCAGTGGAAAATGGTTATCTAGAGACTACAACCTAGATGCCAAGAGCATTCAGAGCTGGACAGGATTTCTAGGCCTTTTCAGAAAATGGAGGTTATATAATACATTTTTATTTGCTCAAGACAAAAATGCCATGAATTCTATTGATATTTCCAAATTAAGTTTTAAAGAAGTTATGTAAAAATTCTACTAGTTTATATTTGTATTTTTTCTTTTGTTGAAAATCTTTGTTCTGGAGTTCCCTGGTGGTGTAGCGGGTTAAGGCTTTGGCACTGGCACTGTCAACACTGCGGCCTGGGTTCGATTCCCGGCCAGGGAACTACCCGCATACCCAAAAAAAAAAAAAAAAAAAAAAAAAAAAAAAGAAAGAAAAAGAAAAAGAAAATCTTTGTTCTTAATAACTAACTTATTTGCTTCATTTCATAATATAAAAAGTTTCAGAATAATAATTCCAATTATACTTCTAATAATAGTAGTTTAGGACAATTTTGTAATTCTTTTTGTCCTCCAGGTACATCCTACTAACAATTTACAGTTAAATTCTGTTCTAATGCTACTTTAATTAATTCCTCTCCAGTGGTTATGCCACCAGATCATATAGTTAAGTTCAATTATTTTAATCTGCTTTTGATTTTTATGGATTAATTTATTTGAATTAACTTATTTATAATAATATGAAACATTTGCATGATACCAAAGTTAAATCTAAAAAATAAAATAATGTATATTCAAAGAAGTCAAGCTTTCAGTCCCTTCCCTCTCCAGCCTGATTTTCCCTCCCCCAAGCACAGAAAACTACTATTTTTTGGATTTAGACTTCAATTAAAAAAAAAAAAAAAATCAGTCAATTCTTGCTATTTGTAGTACTTATATTCTATAAAGTGCTGCAAACACTGCATTAGTGAATATTTAATCACTGTTTGTAGGTGAAATACAGGGTTAGATTCCTGTGAGCCTCTAGTCACAACATTTTTGTCAACCAATTGATATGTTACCCTGTTTATGTGTTCTTGTTTAAAGATACCTTACTTAATACACGTTGTGGATTCATCAGCATTAAATTCACAGCAAATAGCACTATAGCTCATTGCTAAATGAAGCTTACTAATGTGTATTTTCTCCCTAAGGTCTTCTTGAACTTTGGAATACTAGATAGTACTTAGCACTATGCTCAGTGGCCATTTTAAACAACCAAATCACCACCAAAAAGCAAAAATGTGAAAAATGTGGCATATACTGTGGAAAGGACATTTGTTCACAATATGAGAACTGAAACAGAAAGGCAGTGTCAACATGTTTGATCTCAGCTGGGGAAGTGTATGATTTGCAACTCATTTTTTTTTTGCCACTCTGCACATCTACATTCTGCAGTCCACAAATGACTATAAAAGCTCCTTGAGTACTAATTTTGGGATTACAAATTTTAGCAAGGAGGTGAATTCATAAATAGGAAGATTCATGAATAATGAGGATGGACACACATGCACATACACTCTCTCTCTTTCTCATAGGCTCCCCTTTCTCAAAAAGCAGCACACTATATACACACTTTTCTCTCCTTGCTTTTATCTCTTAGTAATATATTTATCCTACAGATTTCTCCAAGGTAGTACAGATATATTTCATACTATATTTTTTTGGCTACAGAGTACTCTATTGAGTAGTGTTTTTCAACTAGTCCACTGTTGGTGGACATTTCCAGTCTTTTACTATTACAAACACTGCTTCAATAAATAGCACATACATCTTTCTATATTTTGGGGATAGATTCTTAAAAATGGGGTTGCTAGGTAAAGGATGAATGCACATATAATTTTGCTAGATATTTTACTGTATAATTTCTCCAATGTATATTTCTAACATGACTCAGGCAAAGTAAGAATTTGGTACAAAAAATTGAAATACTTATGCTACAAGAGTTGATGAATAGTGGTGTTATTATTGAAAAGTTAAATAACAAAAGCTACTGAATTAACATTGGTGAAATAATTATGTAAAAAGAATAAAACATGCTTTAAGCATTTTAAATGCTAAAACATTTCACCTTTCTGAGCGAGACTGTTCAACCAAAAGAGCAACTAAAGCTATCATTTTTTCAAGAGCAGCTGGCCTGTATTTTTCTTCTGCCAGAGAGAGGATATCTTCTTCTTCCTCCTCTTCTTCCCCTTCTTCCTCTGACAACACTTCAACTTGAGGCTACAGCAGAACAAAATCCAATTTTAATGCAGTATTAGTTTTAACATTATCTTGAGAGCACATTAACTTTATATTAACTTTTTGTTTTATATAACTATACAGGGTAGATGGTGGCAGGAGTACGTATCATGGAAAACAACCTCTCAAAGGCCTAACCCTAACTTTAAAAGTCTAAGCCACATTCAGGACAATTTTAGACCTAATAAGCAGAACTATAAAGAGCAATGATGCTCAATACTGTCACTATTTACCATACCTAAAGGGAGGCTTTAATAATTTTTTTTCTTAGAAGCAAGCCTCTTGGAAGATAAATGACAATCAAAATTTATATGAGTATGATAAAACAGTATTTCCTATTTAATAAAACTGCCAGTTACATAAACTAAGGAATCCTCATTTGCAGTTTTCAGATAACCCAAATAGTAGGTGTTTCAAAGACATACTCATTTGGGCTTTGAAATGCAAGAGGTTGAAAAAATTTTATGTTCTAACAAAGCAAAAGAAAAACCATATAAACAAGCAGCCATATAAGCTAGAATTAGATAGTAAATGTCCATATTCTGTGAAGCACTACAACATAGAGGTTAACAGAAGTTTAACCAATAATTAAAGCTCAATTCATTGTGATCTAAAACAAACTAATGTCTTTATGCCTCAAGTTTCTTATCTATAAAATGGAGATAACAAAAGTACTTACCTTTTAGGTTTGTAAAAAGGATAAAATAAGATAGTGCAAATGGAGCACTCAACCCATTTTGGTCATTATAGAAAACACAAAATTCATGTGATACATTCATTCATTCACTTATTGCTGTTATATGCCCATTTTATAAAGGAAGAAACTGAGCCACAAAGTGACTGAGTCACTGGCTCTCACATCTAGTGAGTGGGACAGGTGGGATTCAACTCAGAAGTCCTCAGTACACATCCAATAATAGTAATGATTATCATTACTATCTGCTTACTCAGTGCCAGGCTTTGAGGTAAGAGTTTTACCCCAAGCTGTCTCACTCAATTCTAGAAGTAACCCGCAAGACCAGTATGGCTGGGACCTACCCCCACTTTACAGAAGATAAAGCCAGTGCCCCAGGTCATCCAGCGAGGCAGGGGTGGGGCCAGGGTTCAACGTGGGAGGCTGCCGTATCCACGGCACTCCACGGGGTCATGTACCCAACAGCTCTGCCACCATCTATGTGTGCAGAAATTCGAAAAGGACCGAATCTGCCCTGCACTAGCTTCGCCTCATGTAATACTTTAATATGTGAACAGACCAGTTACTTAAATTTTTGGAAGACTGACAAACTTAATAGCAAAGGGCTTAAAAAGTATGGCCCCAAAAATGTTCACCAAAACAATATGCTAATAATAGAATACCAAAGTAAGTAGTCACCATTTTGCCTAAATATATTTGCTTTGTTCCAAGACTCTATAAGTGAAATTTATTACTTGATTGTTTCTTCTCTTGTTATATCCATTAAAAATATCAACCAAACTTAGACCCTTAAAATTATCTCATATCAGGGCCAGAAGAAACTCTAATATTTAATGATTTTCCATGATGCAAAGTGCAAACATGGCCTCTAAATCCCTGACTATATAAGAGATATAATTGTACTTACATTTTCAGGCCCTTTGGTTCCCATGTAGAAATGTACCATTGTAGATATGGCTTGCAATGAAAGCAAAAACTGGCTCTAAAAATAAAAATATAAAAAAAAATTAAGCTTTAAATACTGAAAACAGGTACATAATCCCAGAAATAAACAAGATATAGCCTCACCTCTTCTTCACCCATTTTGGCAAATTCATAAAGGAAGGCAAAATATTCTGTAAGATGTTTACTGTGAGGCTTTACACCATGTTCCATAATCAATAACAGAGTTCTCACAAATCGAGTGACACATGAACGACCACCAATATCTTCTACTGAGGAATCCATATCGTCGGACCTGAAAAACACAATTTAATGTATCTTACAGAAAGTATGAAGTGTGGAGACAGAAAATTCTGGGAGAAGAAATATTTTTAAAAACCTGAATTTCTTTCTTTCATCTTTGCAATAATAAAAACCAATTACAATAATGCAAGTAGTTGGATTCCAATTATGTCTGGCTAAATAAACCAAAACAAAAAGATGAAGTCAAAGTTATTTGTAGAGGATTTTGAAGATGCACTTAATTAAAAATAAAAAAAACTTCTGCCTTCTTTATTTTTATTATTATCAATTATTTTAAAGTAGAAGAACCTAAATATTTCACTGTGAATATTTAAAAATACTTTGTAGGTATATCATCAAAAAGTTTAAAAATGCAATGTTCAAAAGGCACTTCTTACCCATCTTCCATTCCTGGCTGTAGATAGAGATGAGCGTGTACAGGTCTAAGTCTCTGAATTACATGGATACACAAACGCTGAAACATCTATAAATGAAAAGATACAACAACCGAAGAGCCAACTCACATCAGGTAACAGATACTAAAAAATTACAAGATTCAAAATTCTCCAGCATTCATTTATATTTTGACCACAGATTATCTTTTAAGATTCTAGAGCAGGGTGTCCAACCTTTTGGCTTCCCTGGGGCCACACTGGAAGAATTGTCTTGGGCCACACATAAAAAAGGTCTATGCAGGACACAATCAAGAGTTTAGTGGTTAGTGGTTATCTGAGGGTATGGGGAAAGGCGGGTGGGAGAGAAGGGACAGGGTCTCAAATACATGGTGATGGAGAGAAGTGGCTCTGGGTAATGAACACATAACACAACACAAAGATGATGTATTATAGAATTGTACACCTGGAATCTATGTAATTTTTACTAACCAATGTCACCCCAAAAAATTTAACAATAAAAAAAAGTTCATGCATAATTTTCGTAATGTTTTAAGTTTACAAATTTGTGTTAGGCTGCATTCAAAGCCATCCTGGGGGCCACAGGTTGGACAAACTTGTTATAAACTTAAAGCTTTCCTGGAGTCTCAACTACAGCCTGAAGACGTAAGGCAAACTTTGTTTGAAAAACAATATTCAGTTTTAAATTAAGGAAAAAATATAAAACAAAAGTTAAGTTTCAGTAATAGAGATTACACAAAAACGAAGCTTCACAAATCCCTTTTAACTAGTTAAGAGCCTCTAAATAAAAGATAGAAATGGCCAATAAGCACATAAAAAGATGTTTGATATCATTATTAGGGAAATGCAAACTCAAACCACAATGAGATACTACTTCACACGTTATGATGGCTAAAATAAAAAAGACAGTAACAAATGTTGAAGAAGATGTAGCAAAATCAAAACCTTCACAGATTGCTGGTGGGAATATAAATTGGCATAGAAACTATGAAAAATAATTTGGTAGTTTCTAAAATATGTTAAACATAAAGTGACCACACGACCTAATAATTACACTCCTAGGTACATATAAAAAGAAATTTAAAAACCTAAGTCTAAACAAATATTTGTACACCACTATTCATTCATTATTGAATGGATGAACAAAATTTGGAATATCCATTCAACAAAAATTATTTGGTAATTAAAAAAATAAATGAGGTATGGATTATGATGCAACATGGATAAATCTTGAAAACACTGTTAAATCGAAGAAGCCAGTCACCTACTGGATGATTCTACTTATATGAAATGGTCAGAATAAGCAAATCCACAGAAACAGAAAGTAGATTAGTGGCTACCAGGAGCTGGAGAGAAGGGACAGGATAAAATGGAGAGTGATTGCTAATAGGTATGGGGTTTCTTTGTAGGGTGTTATAAAATTAGATAGATGATGGTTGCATAAGTTTGAGAATACGGAGTTCCCTGATGGTGTAGTGGCTTAAGGCTTCGGCGCTGGCGCTGTCAGTGCTGTGGCCTGGGTTTGATTCCCAGCTAGGGAGCTACCCACATATCAAAAAAAAAACAAAAACAAAAACAAGTTTGAGAATACACTAAAAAACACTGAATTTTACACTTAGGAAAGATTATAGTAAATGTTACAATATAAGAATTATATCTTAATTAGAATTGGAAAGTGGCATATTTCAGATAAAATTTGGTTTTGTGTCATAAATGAAAATAAAGTAATTATTTACATTTTCCTTGTCTAAATTTTCCAATTACAAGAACAAATATTCCTGTGAACCTGTCACAGAAATGAGTTACATAATATTTATTTAACTTTCAGGACCATTTCAGTACAGTCATAGTTAAAATACCTAAGGATCCAAAAAAGAATCAGTAAAATTTATAAAGCAGCCAGAGTAGAATCTGAGAGAAAACAGGTGGTAATAGGTATGTTCTCATAACCAAGATATGTGAATGATTTAAATCACTTGATTGGAATGACAGTTGATTTGTTAAAAGATGCTGGTGAAAACAATAGTAAAATGACTTTTATGACAAGAGGTGGGTCTTTTAAAACTACTTTAAAAGCTGTGATAAGACATATTCAGGAGTTCCCTGGTGGTGTAGTGGCTTAAGGCTTTGGCGCTGGTGCTGTCAACGCTGTGGGGCCTGGGTTCGATTCCCAGCCAGGGAACTACCCACATACAAAATAAATAAATAAATAAATAAATAAAAATAAAAAGACATATTCTTAGGCAAATGTAGAATAATTAAATGAAATTCACTTTTTTTTCCAAACAAAAATTTTCTTACCTGTCTCACAATTTGATTAGGGCACTTAATTAGTATCTGCATTGGCCACCAGTCATCATCAGCCATGCGATCCAAAAACCACTGTAAAAAA
The DNA here is from genome assembly GCA_004026885.1 of Lyroderma lyra. NCBI lineage: Eukaryota > Metazoa > Chordata > Mammalia > Chiroptera > Megadermatidae > Lyroderma > Lyroderma lyra. The sequence goes on from PVJL010000858.1 coordinate 114,611, forward strand.
TAGTGTAATTTTAACATTCAACCAATACCTGTTAAGTGGGATAAAAATCACATAGGGATTCTACTTCCAGTCAATATTTCAATTATCTTAAGTTTTTACCAAAAGAGATACTTCAATTTTTAGAAAATCCGAAATCTAAAATGCCTAAAGTCATAATTAGGACCATCTTATTACAGAATTTCATGGATGCCATTTATACCACAGTGTCATTTATACATGATGAAAACTTGCAGCCCTTAACACAATAAAATGGAATATGCTTTTCCTCTTAGTTCTCATAAATGTCATATTGTAGAATCTTTTGTTCCTATCAATAATATGATCTGAGTATGATTCATTTTCTTTACATTTAAAAACAAGTTACGGGAGTTCCCTGATGGTGTAGTGGCTTAAGGCTTCGGCGCTGGCGCTGTCAGCGCTGCGGCCTGGGTTCGATTCCCAGTCAGGGAGCTACCCACATACCAAAAAGCAAAATAAATAAATAAATAAATAAATAAATAAATAAATAAATAAATAAATAAATAAATAAAAACAAGTTGCGGGGGGTTCTCGGGTAGTGGCTAGGCTTTGGCACTCTCAATGCTGTGGTCTGGGTTCGATTCCCAGCCAGGGAACTATCCAAAAAAATTTAAAAAATAAAAAAAATAAAAATAAAAACAAGTTACGTTCTCTAACAACACATCCTTCTCTAAGAACAATTTCTCATTGATTTCAAAATATCTATTAATTATATATTTAACCCCTCTATTAAACTGTACTGCCTACTTATGCATACACACAATTATTGATGACTACAGAGAATTTTAACTCCTTGCTTGAGTTCCAGAGGCAAATCCTCAGTGAAAATTCTAGGGTGAAAAATTTATAAAGACATAAAAATAAAACAAAAAATTATGACCTAATAAATCCTCTGGATCTATGAAGTCAGACAATTAGTTTCACAAAGTCATCCTAGAAAAAGTGCTACATACCTCCTCATTGCTAAATATCACTACAGTAACCTTCGAAGTATTCCCCTTGGGAAGCTATGCACCAATGCCAGCACCTAGTCCACGCTTCAAAGCAGTTTTGGAACTCTTTCTTGTATGGCCATCAAAGCTGTTGTTGTCCTCAAATTCTGATAATTAAGATCGTGAATGTGCCACAATGTGTTTAAGTTGGCAGCACTGTATAAACAACTCGGTAAGGTGTAATAATCTTGGCAAGTTGTTTGTACATAACCTTACCGAGTTGTTTGTACAGTGCTGTCAATGTATGCATGGTGGCAAGTTCATGAACTTAATTGTCAGATTTGGGGGACGACAACAGCTGTGATGGCCATTCCAGAAAAAGAGTTCCAAAACTGCTTTGAAGGGTGGACTAGGGACCAGTGTGGGTGCATAGCTTCCCAAGGGGAGAGTACTTTGAATGTGACTGTATTCATATTCAGCAATGAGGTATGTAGCACTTTTACTAAGATGAATTCATGAAATGAATTGTCCGACCTCATATGCTGCTATCTCCCACCTCTAGGAAATTTGTAAGACTTGTATTCTAAGGATGGTTTACATCATTTTGGGAGCTAATTAAAAATGATAAACAATATTAAGGTGGCAATAAGTGATCATTATCTATGAACAGATTATCCTTTAAAGATGTGTCTCTCTTATAATGTAATATGAAAGGAAATAAAATTAGACATAAACTAATCTACTGGGATTTATGCATTTTTCTCAGAGAGGGAAGGGATATATGTACTTTAGGTACTTTCTGATAATATTCAAAAGTAATTTAAAAATATCTCATAGTCTTTTGAATTTTCTATATTTTTTCCTTCAAATACATGGGATGAAAGATTGTGAACCCAAGGATTTTTAAATAACTTAGAAATCAATTATTTAATCAGTATAATAGATATGATACATAAATTCTAGTTTTCAGCTATCAAGTAATTTTAGAACAATTTACATTGGGCTCCCTATAATTTATAACGGATAAAGCACTTTTGCTGTAGCACCTAAGTTAAGAAAACAAAACAAAATGGTGAATCTTAAGCTATACGTCATTTGTTGAATCATTCACCTCACCTCACAAGCTGCTTGACTGTTATTAAACTGTTTGGTCAACAATTCAATCCACTGAAGCATTGTGGGCTAAAAAAAGAAGAAAGAAAGAAGTCACTGAAGGCATAAGACTTCTCTGATCTAAAAATAATGAAAACCAAGACACCTGATGAATGACATAAAATTCACAAAATAAAACACATACCTTTTCTTTCGAATGAATAAATGTCTCCAGGACAAAGGAAGTGCTTAACTGCAAGAAACGATAAAATTAAGCAAAAAAGATTTAATTATTTTAAAGTACTCAATTTTGAAAAAGTTATCTAAGGATTATATATTACCTTTGCTGTCATTAGGGACACAGCTTTAGGATCTGGTAATGTACTGGGAATACAACTACACAACTGCCACATAAACCTAGAATTTTAAAATAATAAGTTAAATTCTTACAAGATAAAATTTTAAACGTTTAACAAAAAAGTCTATTACTAAATTTACCAAACTTACCCAAAATATGTGTGTTCAAAAATGTTTTTGTCTTGAAGAAACTGCATATTATCATGCCAAATCCACTGAAGAAAAAAAAAATTGACATTAGATATCAAAAAGCATTTGCTTCATTTCATTTTACCAAAATTTTTTCCAATAAAAAAGACTTGCTCTAAAAGAAACAAAGCCCCCCAAATAAATGCATTTAAAATTCATACTGGTCATTTTCCAGGTATATAGAATATGAAAGTACTGTAAATTACTAAACCTGCTCCAATTTATCATTATGTACCTGGCTATTCCAAATGATTATAGGTTTTAAAAAATGTATTTTAAAAGATTTTGAAAGAACTCTGAAATCCCATTAGTCTGAAGAGCATATATGTAAATGAATAAAAACTATGTCATATTCCATTTTGCTAAGAACAAGTTATGAGAGAAAGGTTTATTTTTAAAAACTAACATGATATATAAAAATTTAATTCAAGTTGGCAGACCTACATGAGAGGTGATTTCCCTGTTTACGTTATACAAATTATAAAAACTGATTATTTCTAACATTAGCCCTATAGAATTGCTCTGCTGACTAGTTTTTTGTGTTCTTCATGTTTCTGAATACCCCAAACATGCTCTAAGTCATTGTCAGTCAGTTCCATAAAATTATTTTTATCTGGAATGATTTTATGTTCTGATCACTGATTTTACTGATTTTTATCTCTCTGAAGATTTTCAACTACTTCTATTGTCCCCTCACCCCCACACCTCAGAACCAGTTTTATAATCACATATAAGGGCTTCTGCTCCACATTATATTTGGAAAAAGTCACAGATCTAGTCACTGAATGGCCCAGCTTCAGAGTTCTTGCTGCTCTAGCATTTCTAGGCATACAGCTTTCTATAAAGCTATAAACCTATAAGGAAGAGTTTGACAGCATTCACCCATCTCAATTCAATCCCTTTTCATTCCAAGCTTCGTGTTTCTAGCCAGGAACTTGGCTCTAGACCCTGTGTCATAAATTTTGTCCCTTTACCCCCAACAAGAGCTGAACCATTGACTACCATGATCTGCTTTGAACTTAAAGCCTGGTAGTCCCATGGTTTCCACCAGACTTAGTGCTTTTAATTCCGTTCCATTTTTGTTCTATAGAAATATTCATCTTGCTTTTTGATGGTCCTTTTAACCTGGTATCAATCAATGTATGTGGCACCAACTAGGTGTCTAAGTGTGAAATTATTGCACTACACTGACCAGAAAGAATTTTTTCAAGTGTTTTGTATATAACCACCCAACTTCATCTTGGGTCATTCTTTGCACTTATTAATCATCACAGTCACAGAAGGTCACCTTTCAGCTCCTAAAACATGCCAATAAGCTCTATGCTTCCACAGGGGGCTGTACATAATGTTGTCTTTGCCTGGGTACTTTTCACATGATTAACCCCTCACTTTTAAGTCAAAGTTTAAGGTCACACTTCCTGATCACCTGCCCCAGCACTCCTAGCTTAACTATCCCTTCTGAGCCTTCTACTTGTTTTATCTGGAACAGTCACTACAATTTATAATGTTTGTTCACTTAATATATTTTATGGTTCTAAAATTTTCTATTTACATTTAGAGTCTGCTACTAGCTATATTTTAACTGTACAAATATAAAGGACCAGATGGATTCCAGTTTACATCTAAAATCCATATAAATGTTAAGCAATATAATATTATATTTTTAATTATTTTTTACTAAAATGCATATGCAGGAAAACTCATTTTAAATTAATAAAGTTGAAACAATGATAGATAAAGTGGTTGGTTTAGGTCTGCATTCAAGAATATTCTAACATACTTCAGTTTGTTTATCTTATCATTACTATATAACAAGCAAAGGTTTGGGATTTCCCTTTTGTCACCACATAAATCAATGACTCTCAAAGAATGGTTGGTTCAGAGAGCTGTGGGTGTTCCTCTGACATTTTTAGGGTGTCTGTAAGGTCAAAAACATTTTTTAAATAATATTATGATGCTATCTGACTTCTTTTTACTCTCATTCTATCCTAAGCATACAATGGAAGTTTTCCAGAAGCTAAATGATGAATGAGATTACAAAAGACCAAATAAAGAAGCTGTTATGAGAGTCAGCAACCTGCCTTCTATTAAAGCAGATCTGTAATAATGTAAAAGAGATCCACTTTTCTCACTAAGTGGGGTTGTTGTAAAAAAATATATGTATTTTTTGGATGGTTCCCTGGCTGGGAATCGAATCCAGGCTGCGCCACTGAGAGTGCTGAAGCCTAGCCACTACACCACCTGAGAGCCCCATAAAAAATATTTTTTTCAAAAAAATTAGCTTGCTCTAATTCCATCAACTATTTTACTTTTCTTCTTCTTCTTTTTTTTTTTTTTTT
>PVJL010000858.1:119637-164269 GCA_004026885.1 Lyroderma lyra
TAAAATTATGTGGTGGCCACAGCTGGAGCCTGGGTCCTCTGCACAGAAACTCTGGTGTGGGTCTTTACAAGATGGTCAGTGAATTCCTGATAGGGAGACTTGGTGAACACAGTCTCCTTCCAGAGGTCAGGGGTGAGATAGCTGTAGGTCTTAGAGATGGCATCAAAGGTGGCCTTGGCGAAGTTGCCCAGGGTGGCAGTACAGCCTCTGGCTGAGGTGTAGCAGTCATCTATACCAGCCATCATCAGTAGCTTCTTAGGCACAGGGGCTGAGACAATGCCAGTGCCCCTGGGGGCGGGGATGAGGCGCACTAGCACAGAACCACAGCGCCCAGTCACCTTGCAAGGGACTGTGTGGGGCTTGCCAATCTTGTTACCCCAGTAGCCTCGCCGCACAGGGACGATGGAGAGCTTGGCCAGGATGATGGCCCCGCGGATGGCAGTGGCTACCTCCTTGGAACACTTAACACCCAAACCCACATGTCCATTGTAGTCCCCAATGGCGACAAATGCCTTGAACCGGGTCCTCTGGCCAGCACGGGTTTGCTTTTGCACGGGCATAATCTTCAAAACATCGTCCTTGAGAGATGCTCCCAAGAAAAAGTCAATGATCTCAGATTCCTTGATGGGTAGGGAGAAGAGATAGATCTCCTCCAAGGATTTGATCTTCATGTCCTTGACCAGGCGACCCAGCTTGGTGACGGGAATCCACTCCTTGTCCTCAGCCTTGCCTCCGCGAGCTCCGTGACCTCGGCCCCGGCCGCGACCCCGACCACGACCTTGGCCCCGGACGCCGCTGCCGAATCCTCCACGGAAGCCGCCACGGCCTCCCATTCCTGGGCCCCCGGGGCCCCCGGGCCCTCCCGCAGCACCGGCGTCATCCGCCATTTGGTGTTTTCTCGGAAAGCTCTTGTTCTTCTTTAATGTCACTAATAATTATTTTCCACTCACTTTAATCTCATTTACTTTATATTAGTATGTCATGGGCTTTTGGTATTTTTAAATGAATACAAATTTTAAAAACTTAATGTCTAAAATGGTAAATATTTATATAACCAAATTAAAACTAGCATTTTAAAAACAACTCTAAGATTCTCAATAAATTTTAAGACTATAAAAGATTTTGAGAACCACTGATATAAATGAACAATATACATCACTAAAATTTATTTAAAATTTCATTTTACTTCATGAGTGGGCTGGTAAAATAAATACTATTGAGTCCTAGATTTGTCTGAATACCTTGGGTGCATAAAGTCTAGTATATAATTGTGATTATAATATATTTAATTTCAATTACGATGGTGACTGAGATCAATTTGTGTACAAATGGGTGAGTCTAATGACTTGATAATTAGGGAAGAATTTAATTTTTTGGTAAATCCAATTTAAGGGTTTAAAAAAGACAATATTCTTGGCTTTTTATCAGTAACATTATGGGTAGGCAAGATACCAGTTAAGAGTGTCTTCATGGGGAACAAAATTCACTCAGTTTTAAGGCCTGGCCACAATAATTCAAATATCAATCAACAATTAAATAGTAAAAACTGAATTGTCTAAGTGGAAGAGTACATTTTTATTGGGTATATCTTTCAGGAGACTTGACTTTTTGCACTTTGGCTGACTCAGTTTACAACAATGACACAACATACAAGAAGTGGTGAATACTTTTTATAAATTTTGGTGAAACATTAAAGTAACATTACCTATTTACCTTGCTTATTTTTCTGAAATGTTACTACATTATGAAACAAAGAAAGCCTTAACTACAAATGAGACTCACTTTTTAATATATAAAACACCTATTTCAAATACACATACACTGTACACCTGTATAATACAAAATGAAAGAACACATGCAATCCTATCACCAATTCAGTAAGTACATTACCAACCACACGTTATTTGAGAGCTTGCCCTAATTCCATCAACCATTTTACCTTTCTTATTTTTCTGAAATGTTACTAATAATTATTTTCCACTCCCTTTAATCTCATTCACTTTACATTCACCTGTCATATGTTATAATACCAAGACTATTTGTATACAGTGTTAAAGTCTACCCTGGATTACGGATTCTAATATTGTCACAGCATGTTCTTATATTACAATATTACTGTTAATTGCAAAAATATTTAAACATGCTTTAAAATTGTTGCTGAAGTTAAATTAACTTATACCTCTAGTAATTCTGATGAAACATCAAATTTGTATTCTTTCCCATTTTCTTCCTCTGGTTCCATGCGTTTGTAAAACAGCATATATGCACTATGCGTCTTTAAGAGGGAAAAAAGAGTATTTTCATTTTGAGAAAACATAATGATAAAAGTAGACAACAATGTAAAACTGTAAAATGTAAAATGAAAGAAACGGTTACCTTTTCAAAGGAGAAATCCATAAATTTATCTGTAACAGAATCGTAGGTCTTGGTCTGTTTAAAAAAATAAGTTTTCTTTCTTTAGAAAATTGGTATAACTCAGCTCTATTTATATATAAAATATTTCAATAAAAAGCTATTTAATACTTTGTAGTAACTTTGTAAATAGTTTTCAAATAACATTATATTCATAAAAATCCTTGACAGAAGTTTTTGGCTATGAGTACTAGAAAACAAAAATAAAGATTCAAAACATATTTTAAAGTACTTTACCACAAAATACACATACCATAGCATAAGAAAATAAAGTGAATTTGTATTTTAAAAAACTATCTTTTCAGAGAAGAGCTCTGCAAAGTTTATTTTTTTCTTTTCCTTCCTTCCTTCCTTCCCTTTTTCTTTCTTTCCTTCTTTTTTTTTTTAAAGGAAATATCCTAGGAATAACATTCAGAGATGCAACTGGTTTAGTGATGGCTTTATTTACTGAAATTCTACCCATTTCCAAAGTGTTAGCAATTTTCCTACTTCTCCTTTTCTACTCAGAATAGTATGTAAGAGCACCAAAAAGCAGTAAAAAAAGTCCTTCATTAAAATCCAGAATGTGAACAGTTATTTTACAATAAACATGGCTACTAGAGCAAATAATAGGTTTATCTGGGCTTATCAGTGAAATGGAAATAACTATTTAATACTTGACTTGTGAGAATTAACAGAGTATTTTAAGTTTTCAGAAAACTGGTACTAGGATAAACTGTCCATGAAGAGTGAAATTCTTGCAGTACTACTCCAACTTAATTGTTTTTCCTTATGTCTTACTGCTAATTATGTAACAGGTAAGATACTCTTTTTTTCTAGCTTGTCACTAGTAATGACCAGGTTGCTGCTACTTTTATAAAAGGCACTAAATGAACAATTCTTTAAGTTCAGCTCAAACCAACTTCCTTGTCAAAAACTTTCAAATAGGTCAATAAAGAGTTAATTTCTTTTGATTCTAATCCCAAAGCATTCAAGAAAACAACTTATTCAATCATAATGTCCCAATCATAATGTAATTCAATTCCTATACTATTATTTTTCAATTGTAAATCTTAACCTTCTTAATCAGTTGAAGGCTGAAAGAGTAATTTTTAAAATATTTCCCAGTGTGGAGTATGTAATCTAACATACTAAACTTCCAATAAACACCAGTTGAATACATCTGAGATTTAATCATAGTAATTAAAAAGTTAAGTGATTCTGGTATTGGATTTTATGATACTACAAAGCATTTGGGAATCATAAACTATTTAAAATTTCTAAATCAAACTTACTGTCATCTCTCCACCAAAACATTCAGAGGCAAGTTGAGCAGAATCAAAAGGTTTTACCTCAGCATCATTAAAAAGATACCTAAAAACAGAGCATATAGTGTTGATCAAGTGTATATGCACTAAATTATCTCTGTTATTATGCCTGTTTTAAAAATATTTAGATCTCTTACTGATTATAAATATTGATCAAACTATTATTAATATGATGTAAATTCTAACTAAACTTTTGTTTTGACAATTCTAATTCACTAGAAATTGGGAATAGAATTGTAAAACATAGTACACTATAGTAACTACCCTAAAATTTGATAGATCCATTCATAATCTAGGAGTAATAGAAAAGTGCATGAAAACAGTAAAAAGTTTGCATCAAGATTTATTTACATGTGAAATTATTGAAAAGAAAAGACTAAGAGATAGAAGAGCTTTCAAAGATAAAAGATGTCATTTAAAAATTTATAATAAAAATGATTTAAAATATACTTACAGAAATATTCAAATGGACAAAAACACTAAAAGATATCATGGACATGGTGGTGTGAAGACTGAGAAATAGGTGAACAAAACTCTTCTGCTAACTGCAGATCCATTCACCAATTTAAATATTCAAAGCAATATTCCCAACACTGAGAACAATGCCTATCACAGATACAGTCTCTCTATACATGAGATTGTATCTAGGCTGACTAGATGTACTGTTTTAAATGGGACAGAAAACAACGGTACTGTCCTGTTTCAAATGGTATGTATGGTCAGCCTACTGACACCTTGAATTTAGCCCAGTGAGACTAGCTGACCATACATACCGTTAGAAACGGAACAGTACCGTTGTTTTCTGTTCCATTCCAAATGGTACGTCTAGTCAGCCTAACTCTACCTAATATCTGAAGACCGAAAAACAGTTATTAAGGACTGATTTAATGACTTCCAACCATTAATTTGATAAAGATGATAAAAAAGAATGTGTGTCTAAAGAGAAAGGCACGATAAAGAGAGTGAAGCATGTGGCCACTCTATAGAAGTCATTCAGTAACAACAGCTCCTGAATTAGTGAACACAGATAGGTAAGATTTGGAAGGTGCAATATTGTCCAAGAATACTAAGTTGTGCAAAACTGTGTGTTCATTTTTCTTAGAAAAGCGTTCATCAAATTCTCAAGAGTCTGGAGATCCATAAAGTTTAAAAACAATTGAATCACTGTCTTTAGAAAGTCACTTACATTTTAAAAGTTTGTGTAACCCCTTTCCTAACTTTAGAGAAAGTTTTTTTAAATTTATTTTAGTGTTAGACTTATTGGGTTGACATCTGTTGGCAAGGATTACATAGGTTTCAGGCGTACAATTCTACAGTGCATTGTCAACTTGTTGTATAATAAGTTTACCACCTAATGTGACTTCTCTCTCCATCACCATATATTTAGCTTCCCCTCCCTCCTCTCCCACCCCCTACCCCTAGAGAAAGTTTTTAAAAAATTAAAATAACATATCTGAACAGAAAACTGTTATAAAACAAATATTTTAAAAACAGAAAAAGAGATTTTTAAAATTCCCAAGAATAAAATATTTAAAACTCACCATTTATTATTTTTATAAGCATGTGGATTGACTATATCTCTGATGAAGCTATAATAGTGCCCACCATCTGCTGTTCCTGTGTGAACAGTCACTCCTATCAAGTCATACTCATAGCTCTCTGTGTCTTTTGAATGATCACTGACTTCCTTAAAACCTGAAATGATTTACATAAAATGGCAATAATTTTGAAAACTGCACACAGTGACATCTTAGAAAAATGTTATGTATTTAATGTACAGAAATATGCAGATACTTTATATATTAAAATAGGTAAAAACAACCGTATGTGCTAGCCATTAACCATCCATAGCCTACAATATTAAGGAACATTTATACAAATAATTGGAAAAACACTGTGTTAATGCTTAACTACGGACAACCTCAATATAATATATAAATATAAAATGTGTTCTTTTTGTTTAATATAGCAATTTCTTTCAAAATAAATTTAAATGAAGCATTTTGTACTATTTTTATTAGGAGTAGGCAAATACAAGATCTGAAAAGGCATTAACATGTTTATGTCTTTTAATCTCTTGTTAAGGAAAATGGAGCGCTATACTGGTAGCGTGCTTCCAACTGTTTATCAGTTAATAAAAAACACTCTGTATTAGGACATTTATGTAGACAGAAACAAAATAAAAGATAACACTTCCCACCCATAAAGATTTAAATTCCAAAGGTATTAAAGATACTAAGAAAAAAACTACAGAATGGCATAGTAAGTTTAAAAACAGATGCATGATTTATGATTTGTATTCCCAGCATCACATAGAAAGGAAAAAGTAGTTGGACCTCTGTATCAGCAGGTTTCACATCCATGGATTCGCCTAAAGGTGGGTGAAAAACAGTACTTTGGATCCATGGTTGGGATTCTGCTGTTAGGAATCGACGGATGTGAAAAGATGATTGTATTTATTGTTCTATACCATTTTATATAAGGGATTTGAGCATCTGAGGATTTTGCTATCTGTGGAGGGCCCTGGAACCAATTCCTTGATGATAATGAGGGTCAACTGTATAATCAAAAGCAAGTAAGTGAGAGCATTTTGGTTAATTTGAGTGTACATTCTAAACTCGCAAGTGACAATTCAGTGGAGAGGAAAAAGTGAGTGACATGTCAAAGCAGTGGCCAAGGAGTATAGATGTATTAGTCTCTGACTCTGAATGCAACACTTGTGGCCTAACAAATTCCTTTATATTGGCATAAATTTCTATTCCTTCTACTCATGGAAACCTCATGAGAAATACAATAAAAATTTCCTGTGCAGTCTTGCTATAATTTTATAAATGGTTTGAAAACAGTTCTAACAAACAGGATGGATATATACAATGCCCACTTCTTAGCTTCACCTGTAGTTTCAAATTTACCTCTATTGGCTCATTTTCTGCAACTTCTAAGCGTCCTTAAATTCTAACTTTAAAAATCTCCTCCCCTTAACTCCATATTCCTTCAGAGCTACAGTTACCATCTTTTCTCCTCTCTCCAAAGAAAGAGTACATTGTTCTCTTGAAAAATACCCCACAATCATTGTACACATCTCTGTCTCCCATTTATTGAAAGTAAAACATTTATTGAATTTTTAAACTCCACTGCCTGGCACTCATTTAGGTTCCTTTCTTAAATCTTGAAAGACAATAGTTTCTTCAAGCCTTAAAAATTTAAATTGGCAGAACTTCTTATACAAAGATAACATTGCCAGGACCCTTATTATGTAAAATAGAACTTTTCTGTCTAAAGCAGAATGGAAGAGGCAAGAGATGAACCTATTCTGCTTTCTTCTCTCATCTATTTCCATTCTTCACCCTTGTAGTCCTTGAGCCACAAATAACAGAAATTTGAAAATCACTGTTCTTATGGAAGTAATAACAATTTGGAGGTAACTACTTATGAACCAAGTGTCATATTTAACTCAATGCAATCTGCCTTCCTATTCCAAGAGCCAAAATAAATTACTCTGATAAAGATAACCAGATTAGATTCCGTGATGTTCTTAATGGAACTGTTCCTTTTCTTTAGCATTTAATACTTCTGACCACATTCCCTCTTTCTTGATATCTTAAAATACTGATTCTCTCCCTTCATTTACCTAGCTGATTCAGCCAGAAATCTGAGTCATTCTTGACTTTTACTCCTCTGTCTAGCAGCAGAGTGACTAAAAGGTAAGCCTCCTAAGGGCAGAGGTCTTGCTCTTTGTTGACACTATATTCCCATTACCATAACAGCAAATTCATCATCAACTCCTGTTAACCATATCTCCATGCATTTCTCTCCAACCTTACTGGTATGTTTTCTAAGTTACCATTTCTGATTCACCAGAATGTCCTCTCCACACTCCTTTCATCATCCTCTAATTCATTCTATTGCTATAGTTAGATTAACACTTTCCATATACTACCTGGTTCCCATCTCAGTTCCCTGTTTAAAATCTTCTAATGGTTTCACACTGAATAAAGATCAAAATTATTAACATGGCCTACAAACAAAATGATCTGGCCACTGCCTTGTGCCCATCTCATCACCCTTATCACTTCTATCATTCCCTGCAAAAGAGCTTTTATCCATTCCTCCCAATGTACCTCTTACTTATTCTTACTCTGTATCTGTGATATATTCACTGTCCTATTTGACAACACATCATGTCCATAACTTCTTGTTCAATAAAAGACTTTCCCATTAAACTTAAGGTCTACAAGGGCAGGAACAATGCTTATCTTTTTTTTTCAATGATTTTTTAATTATTAAATTTATTGGGATGATATAGTTAGTAAAATTACATAGGTTTCAGGTGTACAATTCTACATACATCATCTAGGTGTTACATTGTGTGCTCACCATCCAGTCAGTTCTCCTTCCATCACCATATATTTGGGTGCCCCTCTCCACTTTACCCTCTGGTACCCACTAAACTATTGCCTGTGTCCATGAATTTGTTTTCTTCCCTATTTTGATTATTCATTTATTCTGTTCTTTAGATTCCACAGACAAGTGAGATCACGTGGTATTTGTCTTTCTCAATCTGACATATTTCAGAACCATGCTTATCCTATACACTACTATGTCCCCAGTGCCTAGAACACAGTCCTAGGAGATACTAAATATTTGGTGATTAAGTGAATGTGTCACATTGTCTTTAAAAACATTCTTCTTTTTAAGATTCAATTTAATGTTCTTAAATGTAGAGTTGATTACAACTTTATGACTAACTTGTTTTAGAAACTTACAACTACCATAGGCAAGAAAAAGAGATGGAAAATTACCTTCTTTCCTGTCACTCTTTCCCATAAGAAAATCTTCTGTATAGGGTGTCATATCCAAACGTAATGGGAAGGAAAAGTGTGTGTTCACTTTCTCTTTCATCATTGTGACCATATTAAATGTGTACCTCATAGTATTGAAACTCAGAATGCGAGGTAATTTCTTAAAACATGCTCTGAAAGAAAAAGGAAAAAATAACTTCAGTTAAAAATTATCTTTCAAAACTACTTCATATAAGAGGGGGGCACAAATATATATAAAATTATAGTAGACAGTGGTAAATACCATAAAGATATGTAAAGATGTAACAAAAGCATAAAATGGCGTCACATCATACTTCAAAGGTAATGAGGTCTCTGGTTCATAGTTTTCTTTTTCAACTTAAATAACAGAGATTGAAGTATTTTTGTAAATTAGAACTGCAAAGTCTGGCTATATCATTTATTTAGATGTATGACCCTAACCAGTTACTTGACCACTTTGGGCTTAATTCCCGATTTGTAAAATGGAGAATAAAGTGTCTGCCCCCTATAACCTTTAGAACGCTGTCTAGCAAGCATCGTTTAATAAGTGTTTTTTTGAAAACAGCCAAATAAATCTAACATCAGAAGACCTTCCAGTTTACCTGATATATGATCTCTGTAGTTCTGAGAAGCAAAAGTATAAAGTAATTTAAAACAATAATGGCACATGCGTGTGTGTGTAAAGGTGACAGTGGATTACTGAGGATTTTCCTGATGAATGAATGAGATAGGGAGAGGGGTGGGAGACGTGTGTATAAAAAGTTAATCAGTTCTGAGCAAGGATAAAAAGGTTTTACTAGGAACCTTTATAACTATGAAGGTTTTTACACTTGGTCTGCTCTCAGAATTAAAGAACAAAAAAAGTGTTGCCTGATATTACAACAATAGCAGCAGCAACAGGGCAACTGATTACCAAAATCTTATAGGTGACATATTGCTAATTCAACTTCAAAAAACCAAATTTTAGTTTAAACAAAATATACCTAAAAACTTAAATTTATGAAAAACATGAATTTCAAGAAATAATACTTCACTACTGAAGTATTATAGGATTCAAAACTGAATTTGTTTAAATTCAGACATTAGTTAAAAAACAGGAATTTGGGGAGGTAAGAAAGGTAGGGGAAAGATGTCACAAACAAAGGAAGTCGAAAAACTCATCATTATTATTCGGGAGACTGGCAAATAAATCATGAGGTTATAGAAGTATAAAGAAGTCAATGATGAAGGGTCTTGTGTATTATGTTAGACTATGAACTTTATCCTGAAAGGTAAGAGTCATTAAAAGACTTGTGGTGGGCAGTGGAACCATGATTTAAGTCAGAAGACAAAAGACATAAACACATCTGAGAGTTTGTATTATAGACCTAGTAAATCTACTTGTATGAGACATACAAATAAAAAAGTTGGAAGACTACAGCATTCTGAATTAGTTAAGATGATCTGGGAATCATTAGCATGTCAGAAAAGATTAACGTTATGGTGGTAGATAAAAATTATTCAGGAAAAAACAAATAAAGAGAAAAACCAGAGGTTTGAAGATAGAGCAGTATATGATCCTCAGCCCATTTCTGTCAAATATTTACTATGTTATTACAGACATCTAAAAGGTAAGAGGACAAAAGACCGAGTAACACTTTGCCTGGAAGATGAGACAGTATTTCAAAAAATCAGTAGAATCATATTAACCAAAGGAAGGAAATGTTTCAAGAAACAGAAAATTATTGAGACTGACAGATTTATCCAACATGTTTATTTGTTCCAACTAAAAAGAGATTCTTAAAAGAACATGACTCAGTCTCTCAGTATCTTTTGACTTCATTATATCCCTCCATAGTAGCAAACTTTTGACTGACTCCAATCTTTGTCAGTGCTTAACTCTTACCCTGACCCAATTTTTGTCAGGTAAGTTTGCTTTCTGCCTATAACTGCCTATAACAGGTGTGCTTTCATTTGAGTATGTCTACCTACAGCCTTTTTCTTTTGCAAATAACTTGACATCTGGAGATTGGGAAAAAGAATACCATTCCAATGCATATTTACCTGGAAATTTTTTCTATTAAACAATTTGAAGCAATGGCTTTTCATTTTCTGCCTTCAAACATGCTCTGATCTATTTCATCTAAAAAATTATTATTTGATCCCAAAGCTCTTCCTGGATTCCATCTCTTGCTGGTTTTCTTAAACTTCAAAAGTGAGTGATCTATCCTTAATGTCATGAACCCTGACAACCTTGCTACTGTTGCTACAACCTCACAAAACACACAACTACCTTTTTGAAAAACCCAATGCTTCTACTCAGCTGTCACTGAATTAAATACTTTCTTGAAATTCTCTTCTCCAGTTTGTGAGTTACCACTTTTCTGATTTTCTTTCTTTCCTGGCTTTGATTCTTTCGCTTTTTTCTCTGCACTTTTGGGGTGGCTTGAGTCTTAGCTCTTTGTAATACTTATGTTCTTTCTCAGGGAGATGTTCTGATGGTTTCAACAAATTTTGTAGATAATCTCAAAATCTAGATGTTAATCATCTGATGTCACTATATATTACCAATATTATTTTCTATGACTGGTCACTGCAAATCTTTTACCACAATGAGGACTTCTTGCTCATACAAAGTCATTTCTATTCCTCTGCCTTTGTTCCTAGTACCTAACTGCACAAAATACTCTTTCAATTTAATTTCTATTAGCCATTCAATATTCACCTGTAGAATTGAAACATCTTTACCCAATTAACTACTCTGTCCTAAACCAGTCATTTTATGGCTGGCTCATAAGAAAAAAAATCTCTCAATTCAGAGATTCAGAAGAGGATGTATTCAGTTCATGAGTATACTATCATGCTCCACTGAATGCATAGCAGAGAGCTAAGCAATCAGACAGATCTTTGTAAATATCTGATTAATTAAAAGGACAAAAAATTTGAAAAAATATAAGGGTGTTTGAAAGTATACTTCAATAATTGAATAAAAAATTACTAAATAAAACTGAGCTCCAAGCAGCTGAGCTTAAAGTTAGATAATTTTCACAGAAGTTTAACATTAATTTATACTAAGTAGGTGTTTTACTTCCATTTGATGATTTATCAAAAGGATAAAAATTAACTTGAAAACATACCTTTTTTCAGCTCGTACTTTCTTCCCACAATGAGAACAAGTATACATGTTGTCACCTTCTAAGGTATCTTTAATAGTAACTTCATCAAGAGATTCCTGTGTAAAGCCACATTTAAAAGTTTAATTTTATTGTTTATCGCATGCAAAAATACAAAAATCAGTAATTAGAATTTGTGCAGAATGCAGAGAGAAAAACGAATTTTTTAAAAAAGTGAATTCTTAATTTTAGTAAAATATTATTTTCCCCTCATACTGACAAAATGCTCCATGAATCTTACTAAAATCTTCAAAAGCAAAGTATTTAAATTTTGGTTGGGAAAAAGCAGCTTTGTGGTCTACCTTTAGTTCTTATTTGAGTAGCACAGCATGAAGAAAACAGATGAAAATAGGAAAGTTAATTTTCTCTCAAGGCAACAAAAAAGTCCGCTATACACAAGTAATTAAAAGCAGAAAAATGTCTAAAAATATATATATATTACTCACATAAATATTCTTCATATCAGCCACTTGGCATCTCACAGTATAAAATTCTTCAGCAGTCTGACTAACGTGTTCACAATCCTGGTCAATCAACAGGAAAAAATTAGTAATTAATCATAATAAGCTAAAATACATATAAAGATTTCCAAAAAGCAAAGAAAAGGTAAAATACTTACCAAGGACACAACATTGTTTGTAATTACACCTCCAAACAAACTTTTGACAGTATTTTTCTTTAAAAAAATACAAATACAAGTCAATAATTAAAGTTGGGCAAATCTGTACAAATTTCAAAGAAACTTCAATTTTCTGGTACTAACCAGTTCTGGGGACATTTCTTCAATTTTGGTAATCAAATCAGTAAAAAACTCTGTCATATCTTTCTGCTCGCCAGTATTCAGGGGCTGTTTATCCATGGTGTATGTTTTACAGAAAGGTCTAGGATTATATGCTTTGCATTCACTCTCCTATAAGGATAAAGCAGGGGTGGAGGAAGGATTATAAAACAATCAAATAAACAAATCTAAGTCTCAAAAAAGAAAATTTTCACAAGGTTCACAAATAAACATCAAAACAACAAAACACGTAGTAAATATATAAAGAAAGGTTTAAAATGCTATTTTTTAAAAACTTTTTTGTTATTCATGGCATTTTCAGTTTAACAGCCTTGGTGCCAGAGATGCTTAAATTATCATAAATTAAGAAATCTGAATTTTTTAAGACTAGGGATTTCTAGGAAGGATTTTGGGACTCAAAAGACATAACGGGAGTTCCCTGATGGTGTAGTAGCTTAAGGCTTCTGCGTCGGCGTTGTCAGCGCTGCGGCCTGGTTTCGATTCCCAGTCAGGGAGCTACCCACATACCAAAAAGCAAAAGCAAAAGCAAAAAAGAATTTCGATCTTCAAAAAAAAAAAAAAAAAAAACGTAACAAGGGAGTTCCATGGTGGTGTAGTGGCTAGGCTTCGGCACTCTCAACGCCGCGGCCTGGGTTCAATTCCCAAACAGGGAACCCCCCTCCCCCTCAAAAAAAGACAAAACAGATTTGTATTGTGAAGCATAAAATACAAAATCTCTGCAGGCTGAATGTTTTCCTACAGTTTTCTGTTTTGTCACTTCAGATGGCATGTTTCAACTCTGTTACATGGAGATTAAAAATGGAATCAAGGGATAAATCTTTCAATTTTGTTAAAAATCTCATTATGTTGAGTCCTTATTAAGTATTGGATGATAAAAAATACAGGAATAAATATAATTTCTGTCCCCAAGATTCTAACAGCTGAGACAAGTAACTTTCAATATAGGTAGTAGGTATGACAGAGTTATGGTGATTTAGAGACACTCTGTGGAAACTTTTGGTCTCTTAGAGAGATCAAAACCATGTTGATCCTTTAAGGATGACAAAGAAAAGGCAGGGGAACAGTGCTACAGGCAGAAGCAGTAGCATAAATAACTGCACAAGTGATGGAGCAACAGGGTGATGGGCTTCAAAAGGCTTATAGTTACTACAGGGTGAGGCTGGTTATGGGGAGGAAGTCGGAGGGAAGGGGGATAAATCACACAGGATATGTACCATGCTGATGAACCTGAATACTACTTTGTTCATAACAAAGAACCACTGAAGAGTTTTAAGCATGGGAGTAATTTCGTAAGATTTGCTATTTTTTAAATTGATTATTTTTATAGTTTTGGGAGTGGGAATTAAGAGGTACAAAGAGAAATCAGGCAGAAACTCTAACTCTAACGAAGATGACACTGTGACAAGAAAAGGATTAGATACAGGAAGATTCTTCAAAGGACAAATATCAAGATACAGATGATTGAGATACAGTTATTAAAGTCATTATAATAAAGAATACCAGTCACTTGACAAATTCATTAGAAAAATATGAGCAAACACTTAGGGCAAAGTCAATACAAATGAGTTCCATTTAATGTTCTCAGCTTTGGCGAAAGGGTATATTTATTTAATTAGTTTCCATACATGATTCTCAAACATACCATTAAGTATGTAAACATTTTTTGAAGCTCCAGCAGAGTGGTCTTGTGCTTCATATCTTCTGAATACTAAAAATCAAAAGAAGACTTTCCATCAAAAGATACTGATGGCAGTAAGTTAGACATTCCAGCAAA
This sequence comes from Lyroderma lyra, assembly GCA_004026885.1. Taxonomy (NCBI): domain Eukaryota; kingdom Metazoa; phylum Chordata; class Mammalia; order Chiroptera; family Megadermatidae; genus Lyroderma; species Lyroderma lyra. The sequence continues at coordinate 133,905 of PVJL010000858.1, forward strand.
GAAAGTATTACAATGTGCTTAAATGTATCTTTTGCATTTTTTTAGCTATGCATAGAAAAAACACAGACACAGTTTCTTCTTTCTTTAGCAATTTTAGCATTTAAAAATTAAACCTATGAATTATTACTCTCATTACAAATTACTACTAGTCATACTTTTGAAAACACTGAGTCTCATGGAAGTCTCCTGCACTCCAGAAGTATATACTAGTTATTTGCGTGCGTGTAAGTAATAAGAGTTTGTATTCAACTGTGGATACAAGATAAGGAGACTAAAACTGGGATCTGTTCAACATAGTTACCATAAATTATATGATATGATATTAAGGCAGTAAGAATTAAATAAAAGAAACCAATAAAATTGGCAAAATAATCACAGTACTATTCCTGGCTTATGGGAGGTTTAATATTCCATGAGATTATGAGAAGTCACATAAAATATATAAAAATACATGCAAATTGTTAATTATTCAGAGTACAAAAAGAGTCAGGAATAAAGACTTGGATTTTTATTTTCATTATTGGAGAATAACGTGTTAGTTGTCTGCAGAACAGAAGTGACTGAATTCCTTAAAATCAAGTCAAACCAAAGATATTTTACTTAATATACAATTTCTAAATAAACATTATCCTATATATGTATGTATCTACTACTTAAAATAATACATGTTCACACTCATTAAGATGATACAATATGACAAGTTCACGAACTTGCCACTGTGCGCTTACGTTGGCAGCACGGAACAAACAACTTGGTAAGGTTTCATAACCTCGGTGTACACCTGTGTCTTACAATTGTGTTCATGTCGACATGTGACAGTGTCTTGCTGAGTGGCGTTCATTATTGTTGTTGAGTATTTTTGAGTGCCATCAGGAGAATGTCAGAGGCATGAACAAGAGTAACAAGTAATATTAAATTTCTTGTTAAATTTGGCAAGAGTGGAAGTGAAATCAGGGACATGTTAGTCCAAGTTTACGGGGATAATGCCATGAAGAAAAGGGCAGTGTACAAATGAATTAATGTTTTTCTGAGGGGAGAGAAAGTGTCACTTTTGAAGAGGGATCATGGCAGCTAGTAATGAGCAGGACAGATGAAAACATTGCAAAAATTAGTCAAACTGTGCATTAAAAACACCAGCTGGGGAGTTCCCTGGTGGTGTAGTGGCTTAAGGCTTCGGTGCTGTCAGCACTGCGGCCTGGGCTCAATTCCCAGCCAGGGAGCTACCCACATAAAAAAAAAACAACAACAAAAAAACAAACAAACAAAAACAAAAACACCAGCTGACTGTGAGAAGCATAGCAGACCAAGTAAACACTGACAGAGAAACAGGAAAATCTTCATTGAAAACCTTGGCATGAGAAAGGTGTGTGCAAAAATGGTCCCAAAGGAGCTCACTGATGAACAAAGGCAAAAGAGAGTTGAAGTTTGCCAAGACCTTTAGGAGAGACAAGACAATGTTTTGGGCTGTGTTATTACTGGTGACCAAAAAAGTCTGTCAGTCCACATCAACAGTAAAAACAATGTTGCTAATCATTTTAGCAGTCAGAGGAACTGTTCATTATGATTTGTACCAACTGGACAGTCAACCAAGTTTACTATTTGGTGGTGCTGAAAAGGCTGCATGAAAAAGTTAAGATGAAAACAACCTGAACTTTCACCAACAACTCATGGCTCTTTCATCATGACAATGCACCAGTTCACATGGCACTGTCTGTGAGGGCATTTTTAGCCAGTAAACAAATAACTGTATTGAAATGCCCTCTCTACTCACCTGATCTGGCCCCCAATGAAGTTTTTCTTTACCAGAAGACAAAGGAAATATTGAAAGGAAGACATTTTAATGACATTCAGGACATCAAGGGTAATACGATGATAGTTCTGATGGCTATTCCAGAAAAAGAGTTCCAAAACTTGCTCTGAAGGGTGGACTAGGTGATGGCACTCAGGCATAGCTTCCCAAGGGGAGTACTTCGAAGGTGACCATAGTGATATTCAGCAATGAAGTATGTAGCACTTTTTCTAGGATGAATTCGCTAACTTAACTGTCAGATCTCGTGATATCAACAAAATAAAAAATGACAAGTGTTGACAAGGATATGAAGAAATTGTTATCCTTGTGAACTGTCAGTAGGAATGTAAAATAGCACAGCCACTGTGGGAAAACGGCATGGTAATTCCTCAAAAAACCAAACACAGAATTATTGTAAGACCTAATTATACTTCTGGGTATATATACAAAAGATGTGAGAGCAGGGGCTCAAATATATATTTGTATATTCATATTCATATTAGCCAAAGGTATAGGCAACCCAAAAATGTCCACTGAAAGATGAATGAATAAAGAAAATAAGACACACACACACACACACACACAAACACACACACAAACACAAACGAGTATTATTTGGTCTTAAAAAAGGAAGAAAATTCTAATACATGCTACAAGACATTATATTAAATGAAATAAGCCAGTAACAAAAGGACTAAATATTGTATGATTCCACTTATATGAAGTACCTAGAGCAAGGGTCCCTAATCCTCAGGCCATGGACTGGTAGCATTCCACAGCCTGTTAGGAATCAGGTCCACAGCAAGAGGTGAGGGGCAGCTCAGCCAGCAAGCCTCATCTACATTTACAGCCGCTCCCCATCACTTGCAATACTGCCCGAGCTCCGCCTTCTGTCAGATCAGCAGAGGCATGAGATTCTCATAGGAGCACAAACCCTACTGTGAACTGCGCATGTGAGGGACCTAGGTTGAGGGCTCCTTGTAAGAATCTAATGCCTGATGATCTGAGGTAGAGCTGAGATGGTGATGCTAGTGCTGGGGAGCAGCTGCAAATAGATTCACATTAGCAGAGTTTTCACTGTACAGAGACCATAATAAATCAACTGCTTGCAGACCCAGGTGCAGACAATTACGTTGCACCTGGCACTTGAATCATCCGTAAACCATCCCCTGCCATCTCTCTTATTCCCAAACTTTCCAGTCCTCCTCCAAGTCCCTGCCCCACCCAGTCTATGGAAAAATTGTCTACAAAACCAGTCTCTGGTGCCAAAAGAGTTGGGGACTATTGACCTAGAGTAGTCAAACTCATAGGGACAAGAAGTAGAACAGTGGTTGCAAAGGGTTTAGGGGAAGGGATAATGAGGAATTAAGTTATTTAACAGGTGCAGAGATTCAGTTGGGGATGGTGAAAAAATTCTGAAGATTGAGGGTGGTGATGGCTGCAGTGTGAAATGTCCTTAATACTAAAGAATGTACATTTATAAACAGCTAATATTGTAAACTTTAAGGTTTGTATATTAAACTACATGTTGCTTTCTATAAACATCAGAAAAGGGAATAAAAGTAACTTTTCATGTAAATAATCAAGTGCTAAATAATCAAGTACACATTTGACTATTTTCCAATCTCATGTCAAATTCTAGTCTGTATGTACTTTTTATGTAGAAGCAAGTCTAAATTTAGTTTTTAATCAAAAATATTGTTTATGAGACTTACTCACAATTAGCACATCTGATTGTTCTGTTGCCACATACTAATTCCTGACTGTGCTAATGGTTAAAAAGTGATCATTAATATGAAGAAGAAAAAATAGGAAGTATGGCTAAGTCACTAGCTAGAAAGAAAATTATTTAAAACTTGCTTCTTTGATAATAACTCGTTCTACAAAATTACACAGATGGCACAACCAAATTCAGTCACAAAAATTTCCATATGCTAAATGAAATAAATTATTCAACTATTTCTAATTATTTTGTCTCAGATGATAAACTTAAAAACATCAAAGAACTAAAGCCAAAAAACGTAACTACTGAGTACACTATAAATTGGAAACCTTAAAGTATAACTTAAATGTATTAAAGATTGACTGAAGATATATAAAGAATTGCAGTACTTTGTTGGTAAGTGTAAGGGGGAAGCCAGGACATCAAGGTGACATGATGGAGGAAAACAAAAATCCAAGTGCAAGCATAAAGGAAGTTTGCCTAGAAATTTCAAAAGCAGTTCAGGCAGCAAACTAAAATTATTCCACGGCTTAAAAAAAAAAAGAGTGAAAACTAGGAAGAACAAGTTAACAAAAATAACTAAGGAGAGCTTACCTAAACAAACTAGTCTTGCAATCAAGTTACTTCGGGATAAGTATTACAGAAACAAGTTCAGATTGTGGTAATATTTCCCTACTTTGTTTTAGGCTTTGCTCATTTTCTATATAATTAAAATGTGTATTTATTTTTACTGAAAATATTATAACACGTTCATTATATACACCGAGTGTTGATATTCCATTACTATTTTACTTTGAGAAATAAATTATACTACAATGTTAGGAATATACAGAAATGTTAAATTAAAACATACAGGAATTAAGTAGTTACATAATCAAATTTTGTCATTTTTAAATTCATAAATTACTTTCTCAAGCAGTATTTTAGTAAGTGGAAAAAAATATTGACCAACAAAATTTTATTTTAGTTTTAATGTTTAAAGTGAGAAAACTGTACCTTAGCAGTGAAGACAGCCTGTCTTGCCTCAGGTATCATATAAAGTTGCTGAATAGTGGAAGCCAAGTAACAAGTTGCTCCAAGGTTAGTCAAGCCAACGAATCTACACTCAGCACGGACATCCTCGTGAGGCCAGTAGTCCCATTTATAAGGTGCATGGGCTGCTGAAAAAAATAGGAGGAAAAGATGTCCCCCAAACAAACTATTAAACATAATGTATTGTTTTTATTAACTACCTTCATTACATATTGATATTTAGTTAATAATACATAAAACATTAGATACAGTAATTTTTTTAAATTAGTAAGAACAGTGAAAGTAATTCATTCCCTAAAAGTTCAAAGGACTGTCACAACTTGCTTTTACTTAGTACTAAATTATTTAACCAAAAAGTGCTTAAGTATTTTAGATATCTATAAAATGTCTTCACTTGTTTTTGGAAAATCAATTTTTACTTTTTAACTTCAATAACATCCTACCAACAGTTTATAATGTTAAAGTGTGTGAACAGTGAATTCTTTAAATCATGCCTTCCAAAAATCTCTCTTCTGCATACAAAATTTACAAAGATTAAAGAAAAAGAACGCTTACACTGCATGTGTTGTGCCATAACCCAATTATGTATTAGCCTGTAGTTCTCAACAGATCCCTTTACCATCTCTACTAACAAATCATAAGCAGCAGCTCTTGAAGAATGTGATTTGCACTTTGGCTGTTGTCTATCTTTTAGACTAGGTAACAAAAACAGGAGATTGAAGATATCTCTTAAGAATTCCTGGAAAAAAAAAAGAAAGACCAAGTATATTATCTAAACTTGGATATTAATTATATTCCAAATATAATGAATAACTTACAGAGTAAAGACAATCTACAATTTACTAAAGACTGTTTAAAAACTTAAAAGCGTTATCATATATTATCATCTGAAAGTCTTCCGAAGGTTTATTTTTCTTCCCAAAAACAATGGGTGGGAATCATCTTCACTCTTACCTCCCCTCTTGATACCTAAGATAGCTCATGCTTAGAGATTCCCATCTACAATGCTATTATTTTACACTCGATTAAAGTGACCAAAAGGTACAGGTATTTGTACATTGTTCTGGGGTATAAAACCTCCTGGGGTATTGCACAGAAAAGAGGTATTATAATATAATTAAAGCTGAGACTCTGTTATCTTTAAAAAGGCTGGAATGTAAGGTTGGCCCCTATGCTGTCATCTGAAAACTTGAATGGTAAACAGTTCCCTCCTCTGATATAAAACTTTCCCTAAGTGATGAAAGTGGCTCAGTGTGCTTTTCGATATTTGATTTCTACTGAATAACTGCTTTCCATTTGGGAGTCCGGAATTCCAGTGACTGTGGTCAGTTAAGCAGATACTATATGCCTACACGACCCACTTTGATAAAAACTCTGGGCTCTTAGGCTCAAGAGAGCTTTTCTGGTAGGTAACACTTCACATATTTTAACACTCTTTGCTGGAGAATTAAGCACAACCTGTGCAACTCCACTGGGACAGGACTCTTAGAAGCATGAACCTGGTGTATCCACCAAACTTGGCCCCATGCTTTTCTTTTGCTGATTTCATTTTCTACAGCCTTTTGTAAAGTGATGTATTCTGATTAAAATAAATCAAATTTACTTTAAAGAATATATATAAGTATAATGGGGGACAGGTATGCAAAGATGTTCCCTGCAATTTTTATTTCTACTAATAACATGTCAATATAGATTTAATTATTTTCCTCTTTTGTATTTAAGTTTTAAAAAACTTTTAATGTATTTGCTTTTTAAATGAAGAAAGCAGATCGCACAATTTTATTTGCATAATATAAATTATAAATTTGTGTATTTAATATATCAACAGAAAAGTTCTGGAAGGCCATGACCAAAGCATTATGGGAAATCACAAACTATATATAAGAATCTTCTCTTTGCATTATCAGAAATTTTTTTCTTTATTTACCATGATTTTTGCTTTACAATGATACATTATCAGAAAAATCAATTAATACATTTACATTTTAGAATAAATGTTATATATTGGTTTATATGTACCATAACACTTCAAACTGCAAGACTGTAACTCAAATCTAATTATTCTTAGTGAGTGTAATAGAAAACTAAAATAGGATGTTACCTTAGTTTATCTCAAGAATCTTTAGTCTATGTTCAAGAGGATAATTTTCCATCCTTTTGGTTATTCCTGTTGTCTAACTCAATCAGTAACCTCAAGAAAAAAACCTTCCAAACCATAACTCACTCACTCAATGCAGGCAATGACAAAGTACCAGTGGAAGAGTGAATACCTTACTTAATATAGAGTAATTAGACATTTGTTGTTATAGAGTCACTAAGTGTATCAAATATTCAGTAACAGATTTTATGTCAAATGGGCCTTTAAAATATGGAATCAGTAAGTTGGTTCTTTCTAATGACTACTTATTAATTCCATTGTGTAAGTTATTAGTTCAAAATATTTAAGGGGGTTCCCTGGTGGTGTAGTGGCTAGGCTTCAGCGCTCTCAATGCCGCAGCCTGGGTTCAATTACCAGTCAGGGAAATACCACTCCCCAACAAAGAAACAAAAAATGAAACAAAACAAAAAACCTTCAATCATACAAAACTGTACCATTAAAGTAGAGGTTGCCTCTCTATATACAGTCACAGAAATTAAAACTTGTTTTTGTATTCTAATAAAAAGCCAAAGATTTATATTTCTCGGGTACATTTTATTCAAAATTCACTTTTCCTGCCAGCATAAAGTTTCAGCAAACTTCACATTTGCATGCTTAAGAAAATTTCATATCCACATGCAATGCAACAAAAAAATTTTCAATCACATTTAATACAGATATTTGGATGTCTTAATATCTACCTGTCCTTCCCTTGAGAATTTAAAAGGTGGTTTGTGTTTAATAACACTTGTTGCAAGCCTCAGGAGTCCTGTAAGCCCATCATCTTCTATATTACCATCTTGATGATCAAGGATCTCTCTGCTACAAAAACATAATACAAGCAAAACATGATAGTTTACATAATTATGTCCTTTATCTTTCCACAACAATATAATTGCCAATTTCACATCAAATCTTACCTTCGAATACAGTCAGCCAAATGTCGTGCTAAAGCATCTAAGTCGAGGAGTGTTGTCTTAACACAAAGAGAAAATACAAAATATAAATATAAATTTTTATTTTTAGTAGATCAAAGATTAAAACAAAAACCCTTTTCTTTTAAGTAACAAGAATTCAGTTCTCCCAAATTCATTAATATACCTATGAAGTAATAACTCTTTACTTATACATGATGTCAATTATAAACAAACAACAGTCTTTCAAAAAAGATAGAATAGAATAGCAGTAATAAATTGATAGTCACAGTACTATACTGAGAAGACACTAAGGTTTGTTGTTGTTTTATTTTTCTTTAATAATCTTATTGAGATATAATTCACATACGATACAGTTCACCCACTAAGGTTCGTTTTTAACATCACCTTTTTTTTTGGTGGTTTCCTGGCTGGGAATCAAACCCAGGCCACGGTGTTGAGTGCACCGAAGCCTAGCCACTACACCACCAGGGAACCCCCAACACCACTTTTAAACTATGCTTTAAAAATAAACTTAAATGTACAATTAAACAATTTCAGAAAGCATCAATTCTCATTATAACTGAGCAACAAAATTAAAATAGGTTTTATATAACAGAACTTAATTTAGGAGGATTCCCAAAGAAACTCAGATCCCTATGAAGAAAAATAATTTTGGCAAGCAAGCAATATTAGATTCCTACTTTAAATGGGCAACCCCAGGTTTAAAAGAAAAACAATGTTTATCTGGCATCAATATTTTATGAATAATAATAAAGTAAATTAAAACATATTCAATGTTAATTTTTATAATTATTTGTCAAATGGAAAGTAGAAAACTAAGAATTTAGATGTAAACTGCTTCTTAAAAGTAGACAGTTCAAACACTACAGGTTATTTTAAATGTAAAGTGTATATATTGCACTTTGAAATACATAAAAACTTCAGAAAAAATGTTTACTCAATATTTAAATGTATCCTCAAGTGTTACTGATTTTTTTCTGAGACCATTTACATGCATTTTAGCTTAAAAAATTTATAAAAAAGGAAAAACAGAAGCATTTATGTGGCAAGTTTATTTTTGAAATCAACTTGTTTTAAACATTTCTTTGGATGAAAATAATTTAGTCTAGTCTGGGAAAATTAATAGATCAGCAATTGTGATAGTGTTTCTTTAGCTTAAAATAACTTTTATTTGAATTGCAATTGTATTTTACATTCGGAACTTCAAATCTACATGCTCTTACAGAAATCCGTATTTAAAGTCAAAAGTTCACATTCCAAGTAAGATTTTATATATATAAATCTAACTCAGAAGAGATAGCAAACTACTTATAGGTACCATATGAAGACAGTTCAACAAAGATCAAAGTAAAAAGAAAAAAGGAATTAGAGCAGAATGAAAAGGTACAAATACAGTAGATAATTTATGACATTTTCAACTCATTATAGATTGACAAAAATGCTTTTATTAAGGAACTATAATGTTAAGAACACATGTGCAGAATTCATCTCTATTAACAAGTTAATATATAATTTAATGTATAATTTCCTGAACATACCTGACTAGCGTCCTTTATATGTATGTTGTCAACTAACTTGCACAACAACCAAAAATACTCTTTACATCCAGGTTTTAACATTGGTTCTTCTTCATAATCATCTATCTATTAAAAAGAATTTTAACTTTGTGAAAATATTTTAAAGAGGGAAATACTTAAAATTACAATACATTAAGAAACTACATGCTCTATGAAAAAAATTAAATCTGAAGAAAAACTAAATAGCATTCAAATTTTAACAATAAAATGAAGAGAACATTCCTAGTTTCTGTAAAGTAGAATAACTAGGTACATAAGGGAATAATACGAGAACTCTTGGAAAAACATTAGTCTCAAATTACTTATAAACTACTTGGAAAAGACACAAATAATGCTAAATAATGTAATATAAATTAATAATTCAATGAAAATGTAGAAACAAAAGAAACCTATAGAACATGAGTATATATAAGTCTACCCACATGCAATGGACTATCATAATTTTGAAATCTGAAAAATAAAGAACACATTTTATTTATGTAGTCAATAATAGATTAATATGGAGGAGGAAAATGTAAATCTTAAAATGCATCATATTTTTAGGATTAGTAAAACTTACTTATTAATGGGCTCTGGATTTATTATATGATAGAAATCTTTTACAAGGCTAATATATACACTGGAGCAGGGGAAGAAATTGAGAATTTAGAGTGTCATAAGAATTAAAAAAAAAACAAAAACCTGTTGACAATGAGAAGAAAGCTACACATATATCATTCCACTTATTAACACAGGATCCAGAACCTAGTAAGAACAAATGGTATTTCCAAAACAGAACATCCATGAGAGATCCCAAAGAGCTACAATGAAAGCACATATATTCCATTCCTAGGTGTAATATGGACACAACTATACCACAATGCTGCCACTTTAGAACTATGTAACTATTATCCTCTTGGTAAAAACTACATACAGTAAACAAGTACTCAAAATTACTACAATGATAGAACGAAATGATAAACCCAAAGCAAAGAAAATTGCAGAAATAGAAACTGCTCCTGAACACAGTAAAATCTTACCCTGATAGGTTTGAGTGCTTGAGCATCAGGGAGAAATTTCAACAACGTTGAGGCAGCGAGCAACAGGAAAGAACGATTAATTGAGTCTCCTCCATCCAGCCCTGACAGAGATAACTTATAAAGACCATTGCAAGACTCATGACGGACTGCAGTCTAAATGAAGAAGCAAGTTCCAAAGAAAGTCTGAGTTAATATTATGTTGGCAGAAATGACATTAAGTTTGCTTCTTTAGTCATATCTTTTAATATGCAATATTATGATACATACTCATGCATGTAAATAGTATATGATCAAATAAGTACCCCAAAGTATACAGTGATATGTAAAAACTTATTTTTAGAAATCCCAAATATGGCTATAAAACCAAATTTACATCACAAGAAATAAATACCAAAGGGACTAAAGAGAGTTTATTCATAACTTACAAGATTAATTAACAGAATAAAATATATTCAGAACCAGAAGCAATTTAGTAAGTACTTAAACTAGAACATTTTACAGATTCTAAGGGACCTGCCCAAATGTCACAATGGCTACCTAGGACAGAGCCAGAATACAAATACATATGCATTCAATTCACAGCTACAGTTTTAGATAGTACTGTCTAAAAAAGATGTGATTATTGTCGCTGCTACTAAGAATATGTTTTCTAAGATTTCATTTAGGAATAATGGTGTGAGTAATATCAAGATATGGTTAGTGAAAATTATATTGACCTCTGCCAGGATATACAGTTGACTTATTTTTAGTCTCTTTTGCATCTAAGGATACACTCTAATAAAAGATGAAAAAGGAAAAAACTTCTCTAAAAAATATGTTATCAAAATAAACACTCAAGTCTTCCCTCCCCAGAAAAGAGCAATTAAAAGAATTCCAAAGTAAAATAATCACTATGTAAACAAATTATTTCAGAAAAAGACATATATGAATACTAATAAATATTTAACATTCACACTGCACTTCAGTGTACAAAGTTCAAAACACTAAATCTTAAAGGATTAAATGTTCACTTGTTTCCACTGACTCTTTTTCATTGTCAAAACATATGAAGAGTAAAACTACTAATCTTCAATCTTTATCTTACCTCAGGAATAAGAAGGGTCAATTTCTTTAGCCAATCTTGTAAATGATCACTATCAGCAAGGCTAGATTTCACTAAAGAACAGCAATGAGCCCAACTCACCAAGAGCCACATTGAATAATGTGAAACTGAAGAAAAATTAGAAAAATAAAATGACTATAAGGGCTTGTGCTATAAAGAAAACACAAGGCTCATTATTAAAGATATTGTATAACTATATCCAGTTATGCAAATCTTTACCTATTAAAAATTAACTTTGTTGAACCCTTACCTTCATGTCTGGACCTGTGATCAGACTGAGCTTTCAACACTCTGTGAAGTAAAAACATACCACCACAACTAGTTAAATTCATCAATGAATGAAAGATAACACAATTTATTACTACACAGCCTTAAAGTAAATAAAACTTCTCCCCTCCAAAAGATTAGATTTTTCAAGAAAGCTACTCTTATTTTTTCCCTATGATCTTTATCTTTTATTTTAAAAATCACTGGTAAACTTTTATAGCAAATACCAAATGAATATTCATATTTCAAAAAAATGTGAGTGAATGTAGTAACATTGTCTAAAAATAAATGAACCCTCAAAGACTGCTCATGATTCAGTTACTAAAAAGATGTGTATTACAAAGAGAAAGGTTATAACATAATGGGTTAGAGTGGAAACTTTAGATTCCTTAAAAAAATTATACATTAATATAAAATGCCTTTCCTTTGAAAGGAGAAAAATTCTGAGATGTCCTAAATTAAATTACAGTGGGCCAGAGAGTGAGAGAAAGAGACAAAGTATTTAACCAGTTAACAGCTGTAGGCCAACAAACAATAGACTGCTGACATTCCTGAATGTGGGAGCTTTGATTCAACTTCTGTAGCAACCACCAGAAGCCACGGCATCCTGCTTATATGAACTTTGGGGGCTGTTTCCTGAAACCAATCAAAAGTAGTTAATATTTCTTCCTTAGGGAGTATGTACCTATCATAAAACTGCTCCCGCTTCAGGTTTTCTTACCTACCACCTTAACTATCGCCAAGTCTTTGTAAATTCTTTCAACTTACATCTTTCTCCCTCAAAACAATGTACAAAAGAGCCTATTAATTCCAGAAGAGTAGACATGTTGCCTACTCCATCTAGCCCTGTCTGCTGCTGATGGTTTAGACTTCTTACCCCAGGAACTGTTTCTTCTCTGGCTAGCATTTGGTTAAACATACACTTTCTTTCAGAAAACCTTTCGGCCATGAAACTTCTGTTTAACATTCTTGTATTGCTAATGCCAATTTCTATCAGGAATGGCATTAACATTAAAAGTAAATTACTAGAAAGGAGAGAAAACTGACTAGTTTAATTCTGTATTACTTCACCTCCACTTTTCTTCAGGATATTTTAGCTTCAATGGAAAATGTATTACCTCAATTTCAAGAAAACTAAATACTAAAAAATTTTCATTTTAACAACATGATTAAATATGGCTCATGTGCCTAACAAATAAGCTGTTAAAAAAAGGAGTGATCTTTGGCATCATCACTTTGTTGTAACTTGCAAAACACCTTTCAAAATCTCAAAAAGCGGTTTCCCTGGTGGTGTAGTGGCTAGGCGTGGGCGCTCTCATCGCTGCGGCCAGGGTTCAGTTCCCAGCCAGGGAACCACCAAAACAAAAACAAAAATAAAAGCAAAAGCAAAACAAACACCCCCACACACACAATCTCAAAAAGCAAGTTTCACCCACATTATTGATTTAAAGTAAAAGGTATTAAAAAGTTAAAACTTTGTAAATCTGGTATCTAGACATGTTACATGTTTAATTTTGAATATATTGGTATAATAAATTTAACTTTACCAAAACAACCTACTCATTTCCTTTTAAATCTGTACCATCAGAACATTTTTGATAACACAGGCAAAAAGTTCATTCTAGCTGCCTTAATCGATACAAACCTCCTACCATCATATAAACTGAAGGTGAGAGCCTATGAAAAGATAATGGTGCAGAAACAGGAGCTGAGAAAACACAAGGATGGATGCGGGAGCTCACAGCACAAAGGGATGATGAATTCTTTAAAAATGGAACTGGTGGAACGAAAACAAGAATTGCCAGAGAGTGAACCAGCTTAAATAGCAGCAGCTGTTATCAAATCTGCATATTTTTCATCTTGTGAGGTTAACAAAGTGAACAAAAAGCAGACTAAAAGCAGTCACTGAATTGCCTTAACTCACTATATTGTAGTGTGTGGGGTATTGAGATAGATTGTGTGGTAGAGAGAGGATAAGGAGGGAGAGTTAAGAATTATGTATTTTGCTGTGCTCAAATTTGTGAGGGGAAAATAAGAATATGCATTATACATGGGCAGTACTAATTCGCTATCTATATGTTTTTAATTCTTTCATTTATGCTTATGAGTTAAAAGTGTAACTCTAGAAATCAATAATAATATCCATATGCAAAATAATACCCTGGAATATGATAATCTTTTGTGTTGTTAAATCTATTCTTGTGTTTTGTAATTATTTGTTACGTAAGATTTCTTGTACAATAGTCTAAAAAATAAAGGCTAAAATTCCTTTATAATACAAAAAACAAGTACCTAAATATAAACAAATAAAAATTTGAATTAAAATAATAAAACGAAAGATTTTTTTTTTCCTGAAAGCTTGGGCCAAAAATGTGAGTACGCACTATACACGGAAATGCATTATACATGGCAAAATACAGTATTTAAGCTGGACAGTTATAGGTGGTTGGGGTATAAAATGTATTTTAACAACAAATCAAAGGCATATTAAAGCACTTTCTTCATTTCCCCATGTTAACCATTCATAAGTTTTACCAACAATGAGGTAAAGTGCTTGACACTGAAAATATAATAGCAAAATCAGACCTAGTTTGTATAGAATTTAGATTCTAGTGGGGTAATACAGATACTAATAAAGTAACGAATGTGAATTCAAATAAGACAGACACGACAGAAGAGTACATTAAAAAAGAAACAATCTTGAAGTAATCATGCTCTTTATATGCAACCATTTCCTATGAAGATGACTTATAAAAGCATCTAAAAGTAGTCAATTAGCTGTTATCCATAAATAAAGTTAAGTACTTTTAAATGTGTTTACATTAGCTTTATGAATCATCTGTATACAGTGGCAAACTTCAGCCCAACATATACCTGTAGCATATTTCAATATTAATTTTAAATATGAGGGCTGTCCAGAAAGTCTCCAGCTATGTATATGAAAATTAAGAGGCAGTTATGCTTGGATTTTCTCCAGACAGCCTGGTACTTTAACATACTCTATGTGATTACTTAAGGTATATAGTCAGGTCCCCATGTATTAGCAATTATCATATTTGAATTTCTGTATTAAAATATTTTACATTTAAAAAAATTTCCAACACAGCCCAAATAAATGGAATTATAGTACATGTTTTAACTATATTTTTAAATACACATTTTCAGCTCTGTCCACCAAGGGCCTAGAGACCCTAGTACCAATGAATATAACACTCGTATTTCATAGGTTTCCTACTAATAAGACCTAGGGCTTCTTAAAGATTGATTCTACGACTAAAGAAAACTACGAGTCAGGTAGATCTTGTAGTAACAGGAAAAAAAATATTCCTCCCCTCCATTCCAAATAATGAGGTATGTCAAAAGCACACATGGAATAAGCCTGAAGAGGCCAACTCAGGTATAGCTTGAGCAAAAAGTGAATAGTAATAATGAATTATCATGTGTTGAATGAAAAAAAAAAAAAAAAAAGAAACGATGAACCTAAATTGATACTAAATAAATAAAAGGGAGGAAGAGAAAGCTCTTCCTCACAATAAGATGTCAATAAACATAAAATGGGAAGAGTTAGAAGATCACTAGTTTGTAAACATACAAATATTTTAATTCAGGCAAGAATCATCATTGAATGCTAAAAATCAATGAATGAAAATTTTATTAGGAGCAGGAAATTAAAGCAATTGCAAAATATCTTCCCAGAGTTTACTTTTAATTACAAAGGAAAAAATCAGAGACTTTACTGTAAAGAAACCTACAGGAAACCAGATTAACTGATCAAAATTAGTATCACTACTAATGGGACAAACTGATATCACCAGGATGTGTTGGAAAAGACACATTACTTATGGAGTATTCTTGCTAAAATGTATAATCTGAATCTAATCATGAGGAACAACTAAGAAAACCTAAATTGAAATGTGCTTTATGTAAGAATTGGCCTTTACTACTCAGAAATGTCAATATCATGAAAGAAAGGTTAAGAAAGTACCCCTGGTTAAAGGAAATGGAACAAGTATGACAACTAAAAGCAGTACATGATCCTGGACCAGGAAAATAATTGTCATAAAGAATATTAATGAGACAATTTGAGTATAAACTGTATATTAGGTAACAGTATTATTATATTAATGTTAACTTTTCTAAATTTTAGTTATTTTACTCCAGTTAGGAAAATGTCTTAAGAGATACATATCTAAATATTTATGAGTAAATGGTTATAATGTCTGAAACTTACTCTCAAAGATTCAGGACAATATGTAAATAAATGTGTTCACACAGACACACAAAGATAGTATGCACTCATGATTATGCAATAAAAATTGGCAAATGTTTGTAATACGCAAACCCAGATTAAGTAGTCATTAAAACACCCTATTCTGTTAAGTACTAAATGTTTTCAAAATGAAATTTTAAACACTATATTCTTACTACAAATATATATATAAGTTATAATAAAAAACTTCATACCTAGGAGCCAGATTATCGTACGTATAAGCAACTGACATAAGTCGCTGAATCAAACTGCTTCCTTGCACAAGTACAAGAAATACCTTTAAAACAAAAAACATTTAAAAAAATCTTTAAATACACTAAACCACAAAACTGCATTTTTAACTCAAGACTCCATTATTTTAATTTTTATGTATGACAAGAAAAGGAATATCCTAAGAACAGCTACTTGAATATACTGTAAAATATCAAGTATTAGAAAACGAGAATTTTGTAACCATACTTAAGAAAAACAGTTTCAAAAGAAAATATTCAAAATAGAAAAAAACAGGCAAAACTATTCTTTTTTAATATGTGATCTATGGAGTCTTTGCGTGTCACCCAATTGGGTGAGAAAAATATTATGTATTACATATTAGTGTTTTTTGGGTGTGGTGTGTGAAGAACTAAGTACTTTTTACTTTTGAAATAAGAAAAAGAAGTCAAACAGTGGCAGACTCCTCAACCACCCTGAAATCAACATAGAAAAATCATTATAATATAGCAGAGATACAGAGCATGGATTCTAGATTAAAAATTTTGAGGTTAAATGTTTAGTTTGCTAACTTTCCAACTGCATGATTCTAATAAATACTTAATGTTTAATTAAATTCTAGTTCTTCATCCATACAATAGGGAAAAATTGCTAATTTAATTAAAAATTATTCAATCCCTTCTGTGGGTCAGAACTCATTCTGGGAATTTATTTTATGAAGCACTGTTCCCATCCTGGAGATGTTAATCTAGTACAGCAGGTAACACAGAAAGCACAGCAACGCAAGTGTATGCAATGTGCCAAATGTGCAAAACAAGGGAGTAGCAACTAAAACTGTCCCTGGCAAAATCACGAAAGATTCAAGAAAAACTGTTTAGGATGGAAATTAAGTTCAATTTGGAATTTGATCTTCTAAAAGGCTATTAAAGAGAACAAATGAAATAATGCCTGACAGTAAATTATTAAAATACTATCTACAGTATACCCAAACTGATGACTTTGTCTCCAGAATTAGTGCAGCAAAAATTTTTGATCCCAAACAGCTTAGATTTACATGCTAAGTTCTAATTATTAGAATAAACAAATAGTAAAATATAATATGCAACTTTTGTAAATTACAAAAACGTAACACTAGTATGAGCATAGGAAAGAACTCTAAAAAGATAACACAAAGTTATTGTAGTCACCTAAGACTGGGGAAAAGGTTCACTTATATATTCTGAACTATTTACAATAAGAATGTACTTGCATACAATTAAAAAAAAAAAAACATTCTTTTTAAAGCTCCATATATATGTATTTTATATTTATTAATATCTCAAGAAGAAATCACTAATAAGGATCAAAAGCTCTGAAAGTATTTAGAGAGTTGATGGAAAGGAACATAATCACTTAGAGTTTTATAAATTATAACCTGGAAAGTTTATTGTGGAAAATAAAAACTGGCATTATAGCAATACAAGGTTAAAACAAGCAGTTCACAATATGCAATACTAAATGTGTAGAGCACATTTAGATTACACTGTAGTTCCCATGTCTCTTAATTGTATTAGCTGTAAATATCTGGAATACTAGCATAGACCATTTTTCCCATTTAACCCTCAAAACCCCAAACAGGAAATATGATTTGGGTTTCCATTTATAGTAGCAGTTTCCAACCTATTATCACCACAATATTTCTGTATCAGTAATAACTCATTACTCTGGTGTTTCTTGGGCAGGTATGAGGTAAGTTGAGGTGCCATTCTCAAAAGGTTACAAAATGAGAAGAGGTTTCACTAAAAACTCTTCTTGGTCTCTCCCTACATCCCAGTTCACTGATGGAAACACTGGAAGGGCAAATACTTGATCACATGAACAACAGAATCCAGTCAAAAGTAATTCTAATTTTAATGCTGTATGTGCAGACTGTGCTCTTTTCTTCAGCTCTCGATCTACCATTCTATATACATATATGACTTGGTATGTCACAAACTAAATTCTTCCTTGGCCAGCTGGCTTCCTATTAGGTTCCATCAACCTGAGATACTAGAGAAATGACTTCTTTGCTTTTCTGCTACTGTTCCAGAAATTTTTCACCCAGAAAAGGTAGCTTGTTTCAGAAGCTGTAGCGGAATCCTTTTCTCTGAAGCCTAAGCCCCAGTTCAATAGGATCCCTCCTATTAGCTTCTTTTTTCTGCAAACTCCAACCTCTTCTATTATGTTCCTCAAACCCTAGGGATGGGTAAATGGTTGCTTCTCTGGGCTACCTCAGTATTCCCTTTTTGTTATTTTCAGCCCTCCAACACATACCTGTAAAACCAATTCTCTATTTTAAATTTCCTCTGCTGAAATAGCTAGTGTGGTTTGTTTTCCTGAATGGACCTTGATACACTCAGTATGTTATTACTGAATCCAAATAATGAACTCAACCCTAGAGTTAGATAACATTAAAATGCCATATAATTTATACCCATATTTTGCATGATGAACTGAAAAGTATTGTTGCTTCATAATTACTACTTTAAAATGAAGGCATCACTTCAGGTGTTAGGCTCAGACTGTAGTATCTAGGATATTACTTCTCATGCATTTGAGTATTTTTTCATTTTGTGAAAATGAAAATATACAAGCTCTTGTAAACCATAAATAGAACTGATTACTATAATTTAATGGTAACTTTTGTACTTTACCTCTGTTAATCTTGGTATATGAAGACCCTTGGCATGATCACCAGCAGCCTTTCTTGATTTGCCAGGCCAAGTCCTTTTCCTATGGCTTTCTGCTATACCAGACCAGGCAAAGACATCATGATAAGCTAAATCCAAATCGGATGGATCTACTGCAAACTGGCATATTAACTTCAGCAGGCAAGCAAGACAGTCTAGCTGCCACTGTGGATAAGAAGAAAATATCATTTCCCGATTTCCATTAATGTAATAGGGTACTATACAGCTTGAAATTAAAGGCTAGAAAATAAAAACAATTAAAGCTGGTAATTAATCCATGTGCTATACAATTTCTAAGCTGTATTGAAGTTTATAACAATCCAATTTTATAAAAATGAAGAAAATATATGTAGACACCAAGAGGGTATATTTAATGAAATGAGAATGAAAGGTGAGTTTCTATCATGAAAACATCATACAAACATATATAATAGAGAGATACAAGGTTTTTAAAAAATATACTACCCAAAATATAACTTCGTATTTTTATACAATGTACTATAACTTTAAAAAATATATTAAAATGTTAACAAAGATGTCATTTACCTACCAATAAAGTTAAGTGAGAAACAAAGTATTGCAAATTGCTCCTCCACACAAGTGGCATGTATGCTAATATTTTAAAGGCAAAGCAGTGGTTCCAGGAAATACTTCAAATGAAAAAAATCACATTTATATATGGACGTTTAAAATAAAAACTTCTTTGGTAAAATATTAAATGTCTAGTATACTATTTCTAACTGATTTAAACCTCTACTTTAAAATTTTTGAAGTAAAACATTCTAATTAAATCAATAAAATATATCATCACCTATGTACAAGATGAGAGTTTCTGAGCTTTCTCTTCAATAGTCCTTTTCCTATTTTTCTAATCCCACTGTCAAGTGGTACATCCATACCAATATACCAGGAAATATAGCAATACTATAAAAGTAGTTTTCAAGAAAGATACCAAGAAATTTCAGTGAGGAAAGAAGAGTCTTTTCAAAAAATGATGCTAGAAAAACTGGAAAGCCACATGAACAACATAAAACCTCAACCTCACTCCACATATACAGAAGTTAATTCAAACTGCATAACAGAGCTAAATGTGAAAGATAACTGAAACAGAAGAAAACATGAGGAAATCTTGTGACTCTGAAATAGCAAAAATTTCTCACCTTAAAAGATACTCTTAATATAATGAAAAAGCAAGTTATAAACTGAGTGCAAATATTCACAGTATAAGAGTCCCTCCTTATATATAGTTCAACAATGGTCTGAAAATATTAAATGAAAAATTCCAGATATAAATAATTCAGAAGTTTTAAATAGTGTGCTGTTCTGAGTAGCATAATGAAATCTCACATCCTCCCACTCTGTCCCACCTAGGACATGAATTATCCTTTTGTCCATTGCATCCATGCTCTATACACTACTCATCCATTAGTGTGTGTGTGTGTGTGTGTGTGTGTGTGTGTGTGTGGTTTCAGGCATCTGCAGAGGGTCTTGGAATGTATCCCCATGGATAAAGGGAGAATACTGTGTATACATGTGGCAAAAAAAAAAGAAAAAATTCCAAGATATAAATACACATTTCACAGGATAAAAATATGGTCAAAATGAAACTTAAGGGACAGTGAAAGTAGTGCTAATAGAAAAATTTATGGCTATAAAAGCTTATGTTAAAAAAAAAGCAAGAAAGATGTCAAATTAACAATCTAATTTTACAACTTAAGGAACTAGAAAAAGAACAACAAACCAAACCCAAAAGTAGCAGAAAGAAAATAATAAAGATGACAGTAGAGATAAATAAGACAGAGAATACAAAAACAATGGAGAAAAATCAATAAAAATAAGAGTTGGTTCTTCAAAAAGAGCAACAAAATTGACAAACCTTTAGTCAGGAGGACTATGAAACAGAAGGGTAAAATCACTAAACTCAGAAATCAAAGTGGGAGCATTTCTATAGGAGCAAAAGAGATTGTAATAGTTTACTATGAACAACTGTATGCCAAAAAATTATATAATTTACATGAAATGGACAAATTCCTTGAAACAAAACCTACCAACACGCATTTACAAAGAGATAAAAAATCTGAATAGACAGACCCACAAGTAGTAAGGAGAATGAATCAGGAATCAAGTTTCCCAACAAAGAAAAAGTCCTGAACCTAACAGTTTGACTAGTTAATTCTACCACATTTAGGGAACTAATACTAATCTTTCTCAAACTTCTCCAAAAACCAAGAGAGAGAACAGTTCCTACCTCTTCTATGATGCCACCATAACACTGATATCAAAGCTAGATAAAGACACTGTAAGAACACTTCAGACCAATATCCCTTGCAAACATTGATGCAAAAATCCTCAACAAAATAATAACAAACATAATTCAGCAATGTATTAAAAGGATTATTACACTGTGACCAAGTGGGATTTATTCTTGGAATGCAATGATGGTTCAATATATGAGAATAAATCAATGTAATACACCACATAAATAAAATAAAGGAATCTCAATTGATGCAAAGAAAGCACTTGATCCCTCTGTGATAAAAGTACTCAACAAAATAGGACCAGAAAGAAAGTACCTCAACATAATAAAGCCATATATAAAAAACCCACAGTGAAAATTATACTCAATGGTGAAAGACTCAAAGCTTTTCATCTAAGATCAGGAACAAGGCAAGGATGATTGCTCTTACCACTTCTATTCAATGCAGTAGTGGAAGTTTTGGCCTAAGCAACCAGGCAATAAATAGAAACAAAAGACATCTGAATTGGAAATGAAGAAGTAAAATGACCTTTTTATAGATGTTATAACCTTGTATGTAGAAAACCCTGAACATTCCACAAGAAGGCCCTTAAAATAAATAAATTCAGCAAAGTAGGATATAAAGTCAATGCACAAAACTCAGTTGCATTTCTATGAACAAATAATAAATAATGTGAAAGAAAAATTATAAAAATAATTCCACTTATAATAGCATCAAAAATAAAAAATCAGTTAAGAATTAACCAAGGAGGTGAAAGACTCCTATGATGTAAACTACAAAACACTGCTGAAAGACATAAATAAATAAAAACATAGACCATGTTCACAGACTGGAATATGTATTAAAATATCAATACTACCTAAAGTGATCTACAGATTCAATGCTATCCTTAAAAAATCTCGCTGATGATTTTTGCAAAAAGCAAAGAAAATCCATCTTAAAATTCAAATGTAATGTCAAGGGACCCCAAATAGCCAAAATAATCCTGAAGGAAAAGAACAAAGTGGGAGGAATCACACTTCCTGACTTCAAAATTTATTACAAAGCTACAGTAAGCAACACAAGTGTGGTGCTGGCATAAAGACAAACATATATGAGGGCTGCCTGTAAAAAATAAATGCCTCTATTCTTCCTATTACACAGGTGGATACTTTCCAGACAGATCTTATACTAAACCAATGGAATGGAATACAGAGCACAGAAATAAACCCTCACATCATGGTCAAAAACAATTTTTGACAAGGATGCCAACATAATTTAATGGGGGAAAGGATAGCCCTTTTTAAGGAATGCTGACAAACTTGGATATCCACATGCAAAATACTGAAGCTGGATCCTTACCTAACACATATACAAATATTAACTAAAAATGAAATCAAGAACCTAAATATAAGACATAAAACAACAAAACTCAGGGAAGAAAACATAAGACAAAAACTTCATGGCATTGGTTTCGGTAATAATTTGTTGAATATGACACCAAAGGCAAAGGTAACAAAATAAAAAATAAGACAAATTGAACTTCATGAAAATTTAAAAGATTTGTGCATCTGAAGATTATCAACAGAGTAAAAAGGCACCAAATAAATTGAGAGAAAATATCTGTAAACTATATATCTGATAAAGAATATCAATAATATATAGGGATCTTCTAAAACTAAACAACAAAAAACCAAATAGCCAGATTCAAAAATGGGCAAAGGACATGAACAGACATTTTTGCAAAGATGTATGAATGAATGGTCAATGAGGACATGAAGAGATATTCAATTTCATTAATCATTAAGGAAGTGCAAATTAAAACTACAATGAGGTACCATATCACACTCATTTAGATGGCTATTTTCTGTTCGAAAAAAACAAAATATTAATAAAAGTGTTAGTAAAGATAAGGAGAAATTGAAACCGTTGTGTACTGTTGGTGGAAACGTAAAATTACAGTTGCTGTGAAAAACAGTATGACAGGTCCTACAAAAACTGAAAATAGAATTATCATATCAACAACAATTCTACTTTTGGGTATATACCCAAAAAAACTGAAAGTACAGTCTCGAAGATATTTGTACACCCATGTTCACAGCAGTACTATTCACAATAGCTAAACAAGGAAGCAAACCAATGTGTCCATCAACGGATGAATGGATAAGACTATTCAGCCTTAAAATGAAAGGAAATTTTGCGAAGTCCCCATTTTAGTACATTTTATTGAGTGAAATAAGTCAGTCACCAGAAGATAAATACTGTATGATTCCACTTATTTGAGGTATTTAGAGTAGTTAAAAATCAGAGACATAAATAAAGTATAACGGAGGTGACACAGGCTGGAGGGAAAGGAGAATGGGAAGATACTGTTTAATTGGTATAGAGCCTTTGTTTTACAAGATGAAAACAGTTATGGGCATGGATGGTGGTGACAGCTGTACACTAATGTGAATGTATTTAATACTACTGAACTACGTGCGCATTGTTATAGACCTAAAAATGGTTAAGAAGATAAATTTTGTGTTACGTGTATTTAACCAATTAAAAAACCCCACCATGGTTAATAAGCAAAGGAAAAGCTCAACATCACTTGTCGCTAGGGAGGGAAAAAAAAAAAACCTCATAAGATAATTCTACATATCAATTAGAATGGCTCAAATGAAAAAAACCAACCATACCAACATTTGTTGAGGATATGAAACAAATGGAACTGACGTGTGTGTGTGTGTGTGTGTGTGTGTGTGAGAAATGGTTTCATATATATGAAAGGTGCACAATAGGCCAATCCATAGAGATAGATTAGATTAGTACTTGCCTAGGGCTTAAGCATTTGAGGGGAAAAGGAGTTGATTACTAATGAGTATGGGGTTTCTTTTAGGGCAATGAAATTGTTCTGGAATTAGACAGTGGTAATGGTTGCACAACTTAGTGAATATACTAAAAATCACTGATTTATACATTTAAAGGGAGAGTTTTTTTTCTTTTTTTGGTGGTTCCCTGGCTGGGAATCTAACCCAGGCTGCAGTGTTGAGAGCTCTGAAGCCTAGCCACTACTCCCAGGAAACTCCCTAAAGAGAGAGTTTTATTGTATGTAATTTATAGCTCAAAAATGTTTAACTTGAAAATTAACTTTAAGTTCATTTTAAAAGCAAAAAATAAAATTCATTAAGAAACAAAAATGACTGAATTTATAAGTATTCTACAGTATATTAAGAGAGATGCATTAGAAATAGGGGATACTTCAGGTAACTTGGAAAACAATTCATTTCAGGCATTGCCGGGATGTAATGTGTAAGATATGGTAGTAAATTTTCTTATTACCAATGCCTCAGGAAAGTATCCAAAATTCCAAAGGAAAACAGAGAAAACCTTTAACATAATGCTTCCCTGTAAATTTTATTTAGAACTAAAGTTATAGCAGTTTATAAACAAAATTCCTATAAATGACACATAACTACTCATTCTCCCACTTTGCCAAAAAACTAAATAACCTTATAATTCTGAGAAATTAATGGGACAATTAAGACACAATTAACAATAAACATAAACAGATATTTGAATTATAAGACACAGAAGTACAATAATTAATTAACTAATTAATTACTGTAGTAGAGATATCTATTCTAATAAGAAAGTATCTGTAGTAAAATTTAAAAAAATATTTTTTTCATTTCAAAGTATTGAAACCAGTAGTTAAGATGTTTTCTAAATGTATTTTTCATTAACCTTTTGGAGGTAGCAGCATTTGATATCAAATCAAGAATACCTGACTCCTAGGTACCAAGGTAAGTTTTTAAAAAACTAAGAAATGAATATATGAATGAAATGTTTGATAATGTTACTCTGCTTTGTTTGGAGTCAGCAAATGGAGCATCCTTTCCACTGAGTTCAAAACTGGACCATGTAGTGTAGCATTATGAATTTTTAATATTCCACAAGTGGTTTTACTTTCCTAATATTATAAAACAGTGCTTCCTCAAGTTAATAGTAGTAAAAAGCACCATTTTAAAAAATGTTCACTTTGTAAACCAATAATTCTGTAAAATATAAAAATACTGCAGTAATGTCCAACTGTTATAAAATTTTCTGAAGTCTTATTCTCAATTTCTGTACCTATTTCATTGCAGAACAGTCAAAAATGGTCTGTAAAAACATATTTGAATAGTATTGCTAAACAGGAAAAAAAATGGTCAAAATGAAATGAAAGAATGAAAAAAGATGTCTTAAAAAAATTGAAATAGATGTCACCCCAATAAGTCTAACAATAAAAATTAAAAAAAAAAAAAAAAATTGAGACATAAACCAAGTTTTTTTTTTAAATCCAAAGTTTGGATAAATAATATATAATTTATCAACCTAAAGGAAAAATGTTTGTGAGTAAGCCATAGTTCAGGTACTAATTTCAGCACTTAAAATTTTTTAAGAGTTGACATGGACAACCTCTATTGTGTAACTACTTCATGGCTCCCTATTTTAAAAATAATTTATTTCTACTATATTCCATACTTTCCTTTGCTACAGTGATGTAGCAAAAGTCACACTTGCTAATAGAAAATGGAAATGCCTAAAAAAGAATAAATATTCTAACTGATTGAAACAGTGAATTTTCACTTACCACAGTCCAGGATTCCAGCTCTTTAGGCTCCAGAATTCCAGAATTAAAAATCTCTAGTAACTGTTGAAGCCCTCCAGCAGCCACAAACTGTAATCAATTGTAAAAGTAATAGTAAGAGAAAAGCAGCTGTATACTGTAATAAGAACCTGCTCTTTGATTCAGTAACTTTGTATCTGTGTGTGTGTGAGTGTGTGTGTCTGTGTTTAAATAAAATATATCTTTCATTTAGGGTATTTCTCTGACTTTAGTAACCAAAGTAACTTCTATGCAAAGTAGTAAAACACAGCTGACTTTCAAGAATTATTTTAAAAAAGATTCTTGCAAAGTATCTATAATATATCTTTATAGTCCATTAACCATTTAATCCCAGACATTGGGATGTCCAATGAAGGATAAATAGGAGAACCAACATATTAAATAATCTCAGTTTATTACTGTGATTTAGATTTAATACATAATGTGTAAACCACACTTAATTTTAATAGAAAATTAGCTTAAAACCAACTAATAATTATGGTACCTACTTTTGGAAAATTAGAAATACTTTTATCAATATGCTGCAAAACACATGATCAAACCTTGCAACTCCAGGAATTTTTACTATTTTCCACTTGATCCTCACTTGAATCATCTGAATCTGGATAAAGATCACTGTAACTTCCCTATGGGAAAGGCAAAAATAATAGTAATAAAAATAATGAGGGAAGATGACAAGAGAAAAAATTATTCTAGAATTAAGATAACACATTCTGGAATTTTGCTCCAGAGAGAATACAAGCAATGTAATGGAATAATGTAAATGCAATTACCGTAGATTCCCTCCTTATTCTTCTGTTAGGTTTTCCCAGTGCTTCAATAATTTCCAAGGCATATAATAGCTTGTGAGCACTCTTAATTTTGAGAAGTTCTTTCCAATTAAGTCCATCATTACTCTTAAATTAATAAAAGAAAAACATAACTTTTTCATACCAACTTACACCCCCCCGCTAAATTTAAAGAAATTGACACTACATAAAAACTCAAGTATTACATATGAGGACTGTCCAGAAAGTATCCATCCATATAATATGAAAATTAGAGGCATTTATGGCTGGATTTTTTCTGGAGAGCCCTCATATACATTGAAATACATACAAACATATGAGGACCAATTATGTATTGATGGTATGCCTGAAACACTGATTATTCATTAAATTTTGTTAAAATAAAGTTAATACACAAATAGCAGTATAGGGAAAAAATAACATCTTTTTTTTTTTTTTTTAATTTATTTTTTTGTATGTGGGTACTTCCCTGGCTGGGAATCGAACCGAGGCCGCAGCATTGACAGCGCCGGCGCCAAAGCCTTAAGCCACTACACCACCAGGGAACTCTCAAATTATCTTTTTAACTTTCCTAATAGTTGAGGCAGTTTACAGTTTTCCCAATTAAAAAAAAACATTGCAACCTAGCTGAATGTATGCACTTTCAAGGATATAAGTAGCAAAGTCTATGTTTAAATATTTGTAAGTTATACCAATCAAAAGTCATATGCAAATACGCAAACTAAAAACATTTTTTCTATTCCCAAATTATGAAATTGTTATTCATACTTAGTGTGCATGTCTGACAACAATATTGTTATTAGAGCTACCCTGAGTCATGAACTACCATTTTCCAGGCCCACTTTCTTCACTTCTAAATCATCTGAGATATAAGAGCTTTACAAATCATTTGACAAAGTCTCAAATCATAGATAAACATTAGCATCATTAGGATATTGTTTTTCCATTCATCATATAGGTGTTCTATTGGTATCTCTAGAAAGTAACCCCCAATAGCTTTTAAAAAAATAATCACTAAAAACATGGGAGGTCATGCCACTATGGGAAATGAACAAATATATATTAAATTTATTTGCCTCATTTCTTCCCTAATTCTATCAGTTGATTTATATGAGCATTCAAAACAAGCAGTGATGCATGTTATTAAACCAGTGTATTTTCTCTGAACATTTTTGTTTTCAAAAACAAAGCAATATTCAGAACACAGTAACATAAAATAACACTAATATTAAGGCAAATTCATACTTTCTAAAGATTACTTAGATAAACATCTCTGCCTTATATTACTTACCCTCACTAATAATAAACATTAAAAGAAATGGCACTTTTTACCTATTAAATGGGCAAAATTTTACTAAAAAAATCATCAACAAGCAATCTCATACACTGCAAGTAGGAACGAAAACTGGTACCATCCTCCAGGAGAGTAAAAATATTTCATGGTGGGGATTCCCTGGTGGTGTAGTGGCTAGGTTTCGGCACTTTCACCCACCCTGGGCTGCGTTTGATCCCCGCTCAGGGAACCAACCAAAAATTAAAAAAAAAAAAAAAAAAAAAGAAGAAGAAAAGAAAGAAAAGAAGAAAGAAAGAAAGAAAGAAAAAACACTTCACGGGCTTACCTGTTCATCTGAGATATTCTGGAATGCCATCAACATGTTAGGACATGTAGGAAGAAGCATCAGTAGCTCCCATACACGCCTAGAGAGGTTTTCTGCATGAAGATGAAGTTCTTCACATTTTAAGCTCTACACAAATAAGAATAACTGCTTATTAAGATGGATTAGTTAAAAAAATCCCAAAAATCTTAACTTTTAAATTCAACTTCATTGCATAAAGTCACTAATTATCAAATTTGATAATATTTTAGTCTTACTTTAAAAGTGAAAGTAAACCATTTCTTACATGGTCAATACATTTATTCAATAAATTAAAAGTTACATCAAAGTTGTGATTTTTCAACTTGCTATTGAGTATTTTCCTAGATAAAAAAGTAACTTGTAATTCTGGCCCCTTTCCTCAGAAAACTTTTCAAATACAAGTAAAAACATCTGTTTTATAAAAACATTCAAGTAAATTTCAATAGGACTATCACCTATTTCCTCTTTGCAGGTCACTAAGAATGACAAAGACCTGGTGAATTAAATCCTTAACCTTACTTTTGGGAAAAGAGTACACTACACCTGTTCCACTTATTTTGCTAATCCATACCTTATTTTCTAGTTTCAGACACGCAGAAATTAAGAGGAAAGCAAATTACTTTTAAAGAACCTACTTTTTCCCACTATCATTTGTTAAATTTGAACTCTGTAAGATGCTGAAGGTAATAGGTAAGCTAAAGAATGTTTTAGGAAGTATGTAAGAAATGGGCAAGTTTCTTTCTTTTTTTTTTTTGCTTTTTGGTAGGTGGGTAGCTCCCTGGCTGGGAATCGAACCCAGGCCGCAACACTGACAGCGCCAGCGCCGAAGCCTTAAGCCACTACACCATCAGGGAACTCCCCCAAGTTTCTTTCTTTCTCTCTCTCTTTATTTTTAAATTAAAACACAATCCCAAGAGATAAATAAGCAGCAAAAGCTAATTTACAGTTATGGAAATTTTCCAAATATGATTTTGTATATTATTACTCTACTACTGCTGCTGTCCTAAATTTTGGGGGGGGTATAATACAGTCCAAGATATGCCAAAGGAATCTTCTATACATCCATAAAAGTAATTTAGTTCTTTTTGAATAATGATATAAAGCTAGTATACTTTGAAGCAAGGGAATCATAGAGATGGAGTTTCAAGGTAAACTTTGCTTTTCACGATCTTAATGAAGAAAGAAAAGCAACCCAAGAAACACCTGCTTTAGTTGGGGAAATGGCACTGGAAGTTCTTCAGTAAAATAAAATTCATTCTCCTTTGCAAACACTCAATTATTTGTCTTCCCTACTGGATACAATGAAGGCTGAAACTATGCCTATTTTGATTATTCTACAACAGTACTTAAGAGTATGCCTGGATCATATTACTATTAGGCACTTAAATAGCTGTTGAATAAACAAATGATTTCCTGCTCTTTAGAGGTTGAGAAAATTATTTTCTACTTAAGAGAAAGACAAAACAAGACTTTATGAAAAGGAAATGATATAGTCACCTCACTATCTTCCACTGCCACTTTTCCTGAGGGTGGTTTAAATGATGCAAGCATCTCTAATAAATCAAAAAGAGTAGTTAAATGAGGTTCTTGTAAAAGCAAAAGCATTGGAATGTTGTCCTTCTGAGGAGGTGGGAGGCAAGAAGCTGGTAGCTGAACTCCTTCCCCTTTCCGTTCTCTCCTTGGTGCACCCAAAGACACAAATACCATCTGTCAAAAATAGAAGCAATAGAGGGGGAAAAACACCAACACATAATTAGATATCAAGTTTTGATTTAATAAATCTCTTAAGTATAAAATAAGTTCATTTACAATTTTAATATAAAAAAGCAGTAAGAACTATTTTTTAACTATACCTTGGACTATTCCACTATTGACTGTAACAGTCAATAGATGATTAAAACTCAAACCACATTTATGTATACCTGCATATCCTTAAAACCAAGCTCATGAAGTGCTTTTTCATCATAATCTGTTGTTAACTCATGTCCAGATGAAATCATCCTGACAGGTCCCATAAGGCCGCCTTGTAAAATAGGAAAAAATATAAGTGAATATTTTTATAAGAGTCAACTCATTTGCTGACATGAACACATGATTCATGTATATATATTAATAATAGCAATTAATTCCACTGGACATTAAGTTTAAATATAATTCTTGAGCGAAGTGGATACAATACTAAGCATGCTTCCTGCATTATTTCTGGTGTCCAGAGTTACCCTTAGGCAATAAAAATTACAAGAAAATTCTCTTAGCACCAGTATAACTAGTTTAACT
>PVJL010000858.1:164369-215985 GCA_004026885.1 Lyroderma lyra
AAAAAAAAAAAATCCTAGTTCCTCAAAGGCAGAGATTTTATTATGTTCGGATGTATTCCCAGCACCAGAACATAGCAGGCACTCAAATTAATGACTGTTTAATCCATGATTATTTTTTAAAAAAGGAAATGCTTGACAGAATAGGGAAATTAAGGAAAATGATAAAATACCTGAATAACTTAATGAAATTTAATATTTACTTAAGTTTATTAACTTAATGTAGAAAAACTTCACTCATTGGGCCCTAAACACTATTTTCAGGAATGAGTGAAGCAAGGTTACTGCTTTGCATGATATGTAATGTTTTAAATTACCTTTTCCCTCCACACAAACAAAATTCTGATAATACTGCATACACTCAGGGGGAAAATGGGTTCTGCC
Source organism: Lyroderma lyra (assembly GCA_004026885.1). Taxonomy (NCBI): domain Eukaryota; kingdom Metazoa; phylum Chordata; class Mammalia; order Chiroptera; family Megadermatidae; genus Lyroderma; species Lyroderma lyra. The sequence continues at coordinate 164,751 of PVJL010000858.1, forward strand.
AGGATGATTCATTTTGGCAGTTTTCCTTATGTACAACTGTTGTGCAGCAAAATTGCTAATTATTGGAGAGCAAGTTTATGATTCTTTCCCTTTTCATTATTTCTAAGCCTAGAAATCTTGGCCCTCCCAATGGTTTGATAGTCAATCCTATTTCTTCCAGATTTTCCTGTATCACAGAGCGAGGAGGGAGGGGAAGGGAATGAGGGGGAGAGAGAAAGGAGAGGACAACACTTTAAATCCATCCTGAATGAGAAGATTTTTTTTTTCTGCCCCCAAACTAAATATGTCACATATTAACATGACTTTTTTTTTATCTATTCTGTTATTTAAACAATTCTTTACCATAAACATATTATTGTAATTTTTAAATGTTGATGTTGAATAGCTACTGTTAAAATTCATCTCTCTAAAATATGTAATTGCTAATCTTTTTCAAATTTGATAAACATTAAAATCACAGATCCCACAAGCTAAATTAAACCCAGAACATAAAGACACAAGACATATCAATAATCAACACTTTTTGGTTTCCCTCTCAGAACTTCATAAACTGCGAGTATTATTCACACAGTTTATTATTCAGAGTAATCGCGTCAAATTTAAAATAATTCCATTAAAATTTTAAGTAGGGAGTTCCCTGATGGTGTAGTGGCTTAAGGCTTCGGCGCTGGCACTGTCAGCATTGCGGCCTGGGTTCGATTCCCAGCCAGGGAGCTACCCACATACCAAAAAGAAAAAAAAAGAAAAAAAAAAATTAAATTTTAAAATTTTAAGTAAAATATATTAAGAAATTAATTAACTTGGCATTTTTAAAATATTTTGTACAGGTGTGCTAGGTATATCCACTTATTCAAGGGTTCATTTACATATCTCAAAAAGTTTTATTTTTATATAATTCCATAGACTTCACATTAAGATTACACTAATATTTTTAAATTGCTACTGAGCACTTGATTTCTTTAGCTTCCTATTCATGATTATATTTATATTGCCCACAAATCATAATTGAGTTCCCTCTTCCGGTACCTCTCAGGGTTTCTCCTAGGCTAAGCGCACATACCACTTTAAATGAGACTGTACCATTTTTTTCATATTTCCTGTCCATCCTGTCATTTTAATATGTTTTTGTCCCGTTTTTAATTTTTTGTAAAAAAAAAAAAAACTGAACATGGGGTGTTTGTTTATGATAAGGCTCTATGCTAATCACTGTCTGCAGTAAAACTACTAGTGTGATGAAAAAGAAAGTTCCATTTATTTTAGCCAGGGACCAGGCTTCTTGAGCTAGCAACAATCAGATGCAGTCCCCCTTGCTTGTCTGTAGCAGTGGAGTATTCCGAGGGGTCACTAAGTCCCATTCAGTACTTAGCAGCCAAGAGGGTCTCAATGTATACAAATTACTGAACATGCTCACCTGGTTGGTTGCTTCCACCGGGTTAGGAGTGTGGGATGCAGTGACTGTGATTCTTACTGTAATTTCTACCATCATTCCAACCATAGAGATTCTTTCTGCCCTGCATTCAGTTTGATTCATATTTTTCAGACTCATATTTTGGTTCAACACGCTGTTAGCTATATTTCTATTACAGTGGAACTCTCCGGCGGAACATTAGCATACATACAACATCAGATAATTTGTGAACTCATCCGAGAAAAAGTGCTCCATACTTCACTGCTGAGTATCACTATAATCACCTTCGAAGTACTCCCCTTGGGAAGCTATGCACCAATGCCAGTTAAAAACATACATTGTATACAAAGGATGAAAATAATAAAAAACAGACTTATGTCATAAACTTTGCAAGCCAAGAGATAATGGGAAAACACTTAGAAAGTCCTGAAAGCAAGAAGCCTCTTAACCCAGAAATCTATAGCAATGAAAACTTCCTTAATAAATGAAGCCAAAATGTTGTTTCTTGCCAGAAAACAAAAGCTTGAGAAAATTCATTACCAAAAGACTTCGGTGTACAAACATACTTAGAGTTCATTACAAAGAGAAAAATAATGAAGTTAAATGTAAATTTTGATCTATACATAAAATAAGAACAGAGTTGGTAAATATATGGTAAAAAAGGATAAAAGAAGAGATGAGACTAATATTAATAGAAACTATGATAATTAGCTAAACATTCCAATTAAAATGCAGGTACCATCAGCTTGAATTTAAAAGGATTCACAATTAAGGGGAAAAAAAATACCGGTATCCTCAAAAAAATATTTCAACCATGAAAATAGGAGCATTCAGAGAACAAGGGAAGAGGTGTTAGATATTAAAAGCATGACAGCATAAATTAAAAAAAACTCAAAAGAAAGGTTGCAAAATAAAGCTGAGAACCTCTCTCAGGAACCTGAGTTAAAACTCAAAGAAATGAAACATACGAAAGAAAAGTAAATTAGGAATAGTCCAAGAGATGATGAAAACTGTAAATAAAAACAATTTCTAGAATGAGAAATGATAAAACAGAAGACAAGCAATCAATCAACTAATTCGAGAAAATTTCCCCAAACTTAAAGATGTAATTTGCCTGACTTTAAAGGACCCTCTAAATACTCAAATTTTAATACTAAAGTACCCATCATAATTGTTGAAAACTGAAACAGACTCATGCTTAGGCCAAGTTGTATAAAATTTCAGAACATTAGGAGCAAAAAATTTCATTTAGTGTTACAAGAGAAAAATATATAACATGTAAAACATCAGAAATCAAAATGGCTTCATAATTCTAAACAGCAACAATAGAAAAATACAATACAGCAATACTTCTAAACATCTGGAAAAAAATTATTTCCAACCTGGAAGTCTATACCTAGCCAAATTACCATTTAAGCATGAAAACTGAGAAATATTTTTGAACATTCAAAGAAACAAAAACTTTACCCCATCAACTTGCTCTCAATAAACTACTGACTGGACAATTAATTTCATTGTATTCCAGCAAAAAAAAAAAAAAAAAATTAAAATAATAAAGTGAACCAATAAAAAAAGTATGGGATACTGGAAACATGATATCCAACATAGGAGAAAGACAAAGAGAATTACCAGGAGAATGATAAAGGATATCCTACTCCATGCACCTAACTTAAAGGACAATCAGTATGATCAGTTTAACTAGAGAAATGCATTATTGAGGGCCATTATGACTAAAATACCTGCTACCTTTGTATCTTAATAATATCTTCTCTATCTGAGAAAACAATGGGAAGTGAACCTGTCCCAAATTCTTATCTGCACCTGGATGGTCTTTACGAGATACTAGTGAAGTTTTTACTCTTGCCTCCATGTCTAAATGTTCGAATCGGCAGAAGACACTCATATTTCCTGGACGAAATTCTACTTTGATCTACTCCTGAGAACTAAAATAGGTCTCACACACACTCTGTGACTATTTTGGTTGGATATTCCTTTTTTTGTCAACATTACAGCACTGAAATATGAGTTGATTGTGCTGAGACTTACACTTAAGAACTTTCCCAATGACATCTGCAGATGAGGCTTTATAACCTTTGGAGAAGGTGAAAGTATACACTAGCTCGATTTCTTCTATGATTCCTTTATCTAATAATAGCCATACTCCCACTTTTCTTTAATTCATTAAGTTTACACCTGCTAATCTGTTTCACAAAACCAAATACACTGTTTAGGAATATATACATGAGAGTAAAAAATGTAAGTAACACCAAAAGAGTAATAAACTGAAAAAGGAAAACAGTGTTAAAGGGAAGTGCTAGGGAGGAATACACAAGTACCTTTTATAATGTTCCAGTTCTTAATCTGGATAGTTTTCAGTTAATATTACCCATTTCACATTCTTTTTTTAATGTACATTTGAATGTTACAAAAGCAGATATCTTTTGACCTGAAAATTCCTTAACAAGGTATTTAGCCAACATGCACTAGATAATATACCACGTGCCAAAAACATGTATTTACATTTTACGAGATGTTATCTATGCATTACTTTTCAAAGCTGAATTGAATTACACTAACAATGTGTAGTAGGACATTAGTTCAAAAGATGGCATTAATCAAATGAATGCTAGTATCACCATGTGACAGGCAGGAGAGTCAAAGAACACAGTAGTACCATGTAAAATCGGCTACACTGGCAGTAATTTGGGAAGAAATTGAAATGGCATGCACAGCAATACAAGTGAACACTTTGGTCATCATTACTGTTTGAGCTTAGTTTGCCATAATCAGAAATGTCTGGATGCTAATGGTAACCACTTTGAGCAGCTCTTGTAATTGAAGAAGTCAAATGTGACTTGTATTCATCTTTTGTTATCGGTATATTTGAGTATTACAATTTTAATAGTTCCTTTTCCTTTCTTAAAATGTGTATACATTTTGGAGAGACCTCTGTATGTATAAGGATATTCTCTGTAGCATTATTAGTAATAACAAAAGTGTGGAAAAGAAAAGCATCCATTAATAGAGAAGAGGTAAAATAAATCATGGTGCCACCTTATTACACATTACACAGATCTTTAAGAATGAGGTAATTTTCTATATGCACTAAATAAAATTTTCCCTATGAATGTTAAGTATTATAAGCAAAAGGTAGACAAGTATAAAGCAAATACTACCATTAGTGTTCTGTGTGTGTGTGTGTAAATATTTTTACATTGTATCTTGGTTATCTCTTAAAGGATATGCCAATAAATAGGTTTGCCTCAGGAAAGGGCAATGGGTCATTTAAAAATGGGGGGAGGAGGGAGACTTTTCACATCTATTCCTCTGTACCAAGAGTGTTTATTAATTAAGCAAGAACAAAATTTAAAATTTGTTACTTTAGAAAATACATATGGCTTCATCTTAAGCATGCTGTAGCAAAGTCCTTGGCTCCATACTGAAAGATGCTAAGGATTCTGCACATGGGAAAGTGAAAAGTCATAAAAGAAGCTTTTAAAACTTGAAGATCTTTTTTTTCCATATATCTCCTGTAATAATTTCAGACCCTTAAATTATAAGTAAAAAGTAACATTTTTATGGTCATTCCTCTAATTAGTTCATATTTTGTGTTACAGAAAGACACTAAAAATGCACTAGTTTTAACAGTAAGGGAGGAATAAATATACCTTTCAGTCCCACATGAAAATTTTCTTAATCTGATACATTTTTAGAGGGAAGAGGAGATGCACAGGTAGAATTTAAGGGTATACTATATTCATATGCTCCAGAAAAAATATATATATATAAAAATGGCAAAAAAAATTTAATGGGTGGAGTTCCCTGGTGGTGTAGTGGCTAGGTTTCGGTGCTCTCAACGCCACAGCCTGGGTTCAATTCCCAGCCAGGGAACCACCAAAAAAAAAAAAAAAAAAAAAAAAAAAAAAAAAAAAAAAAAAAAAAAAAAAAAAAAAAAAAAAAAAAAAAAACAAAACAACATTAGTGGGTAAAATTGGGTACTATGTATTGCAAGGAAACTTAAACTGATTAATATTTCCCATATTGTTTACCACGTAACTTCCCAAAGTAGAATTTTTTTGAGAAAAATGAAGGGAAATGTTTGCAAATAACATCCAAAGCAACTCTAACTCTTAAGAATCAATGGCACCATACCAATGGTAGGGGAAGGTGGGTGGAAGCCATGAACATGGCTAGCAGTCTTTAAAGAAGTAAAGATTCAAAGTTTATGTATAATAAAACCTAGAGATATGAAAATTTGAACTGCTGGACTTACCAGGAAATTCTCCCTTTCGGCTGCTTTGACCAAACTCCTGAAGCTGAGCTTGTTGATTTATTTGTTCTTTCTGTAAATTTTCATACCAATGAGTTACTTCAGCCCTAAGATCTGCTACCTGGTCACTAGGATACATTTCAATAGTCATCTGAAATATGAGATGCAACCAATTTAAAAATACAAAAATAACAGATATTTGAACTGGGAAATATTATCAATTTGGAAACTAAAACTATATAACTACCTTGTCAGGAAGTCCAGCTGGCTGGCATACAACTCTTAGCGGCAGGGACTGTTTGTCACTCAGCGCTTTCAAATGACTACTAATACCAGTGCCTTCAATTTGCCACTGTCTGAGATGATATGCAAACCTAAAACACACAAAAATCACACATAGGAAGGATATAATTTTAAAACATTTTAATGCTACTGAACTTTTTAATGTTTTAAAAAATGAAAAAGCCCTCAAAAGGTTCTAGCACATTCTAATTTACAGCACCGAGTTTAAGTTTAGATTCATTATACTGAATCTAAACTTAAATGCATAAATAAATATAGCTAAAAACTCCTAAAAAATAAATTCCAAGAAAAATTACTGAGAAAAAAATCCCATTAAGAACATTATTTAAAGGAAAGTGGGGAATTAATAAACACAGGAAGAAGTCAAAGAAGCAAACTAATCTGGTAAGAGAAATGGCAAGCTGTCATTCCTATATTCAGAAGAGGAAAAAAGGTATTAGAAATATTTTTCAGAGATAGAAATTTTTCTAGTAAATATTTTAACTAGCCTAATAGAATTTGAGAGCCGATTCCATGACTGCTAAAATTATAAAATGAATTACAAAGAGTAGTATTTCAAAGGACACAGGCATCTAGCATGACACTCATTAAACATTTGTCAATTTTCTAAGCAATTTTTAGTTGTTGAAGACTGGATCCAGGATACCTGAATTCAGTTAAGAAAAAAATTATCAATGACTTATACTAATCAGCAACTCTGTAATAGAAGGAGGGCAAGTAAGGGAATAAACAGACTTGATTTCCTAGAAGTGATCCTATGTCCAGCTTCTATTACCAAGCAAAAGAATAATCTTAGACAATCTTTTTGGGCCCAGTAATTCTCTGTTGGAGGGAGGCTTTTCCATGTACTATAGCAAGTTTTGTCAGCATTCTTGGACTCTACACACTGTACGCCAATAGCACCCCCTTATTCCTTCAGCTGATAACCAAAAATGTCTCCAGGCATTACCTAACGTCCCCTGGGAAACATAATTGCTGCTGATTGAGAACTATAAGATCACAACCCTATCTCTTTTTAAATAAAAACAAAAACTTTAAAAAAAAAAAAGACATTTATATTTATTCTTAATATAAGAAAAACATAAACATATAATAATTACTTTGTATTTTATTCTATAAATATTAGGCACTTTAAATTAGTAGTAGCGCTAAACACATTAAGTACATACAATTGTACAATGGTACCACATAAGAATTTGCGTGAAAATACCAAAATTATTAAGCCAGCTCTTAGTGTTTTGAATCGTTTCCTAGTTTCTCTACTTGTCACCCACAAAATAAATGTGTTTACATAAATTATTTAACACCATTAATTTTTAGAATAAAACATAAAAAAATTACAAAGATTTCTATCAAGAATACAATTTATTCATGAGTTAGAATATAACTGTACATCTGAGAAGGGATTTTTTAAAATGAAATTCATTAGATTTATAAAAATATTGTTGAATCCTAAAAAACTTTATTTTAAAATAAGTACTTATTTTAAAAACACTGGCAACATTGTGTAAGGACTAAGGGTTTGAACCAACAGGTCTTTGCTGGGTTTTTGTTTGTAGACCCTGCAACACAGAAAAAGTTTTGGAAGAATATATTTATCATACCATTAACAGTAACTATCTCCACTAGGAAGAGAAAGATTACAGCAATTTTTAGATTCTACAGTATTATCTTAGTGTAATATTAATAAATGTATTAATTTTTATTCATGTGAATCAGACATCATATTTGCTTATTTATTTTTATTTATTAAGTGGTAAAAGTGTCCTGGCAATGTGAAATTTTTGTGCAAAAAAAACTCCAGAGTTCCCTTACACATTCTTTAAAAATACAAGTAATTATTTAAGTAGAATTTCCACAAAGTTCAATCATAATCAAAATAAAGAATTTTGCAATGCCCAAATAATATTTTAAATCATGGAGTCATTTATAAGTAATATGTAGAATATCTTTATTATTCAATATTTCCTGGTATTTTAAAAATGTCAATAAATATCAATTGTATGACTTTTCAATATCAAACTAGGCTCTGAAGTTGAAAAAAATTATTAATTTTAACAATTTTTTTCAACATAGTTTCTTTGTACATTTACTCATGATTTTTAATAGAATTTCTTAATTAAAACTATCTACTCACCTTTCATTTCAGTCGATATATTCATAAATGTTAATTTGCTTTATTTCTGTATTACACAGGGTATGTCTAAATTAATTACACAGATATTCATTAACACAGAATTTTTTGATCATGTTTCCATGGTAAATGGAAATTCAAAATTAAAATACTGTCTCCTAGTCCAGGAAGAAAAAAAAACAGCAAATGAAACAAACTCAAGTTGATTTAACTATGAGAGATTATTTGATGTTCTTGGTGAGGGTTTTAATGAAACTTTTTTTGGTAGTGGTGTTCTGCCTTTTTAATCACAGTAATCACAGAAATACTTTCTTAGAGATGGAATTCTGTCTAGAAATTCTTACTCATGCATATCTTCTTAGAGTCTGACATTTTTAAAGCTCTGAAATAACTACCCAGAAGCTATATTGCCTATTATACATTTAAATGGTACATATTATGAGTAAAAATTACTTCTAATGCTAGCCTTTCATTTTTGGTTAGTTATGCTTTCCACCTGCCCCTTGAAAAACTCCTAGTTTAATTTTAAGAATACTTTTGGACATGTCAGCAATAAAAACGCCTGAAATTCATTCTAGTAAGGTGGTATAAAAAAAAATTACCTTCTTCTAAATGCTTCCAGATGTGTCTTCAGCATAAGGAGTCCTCTTTCTATAACAGTGAGACTTGAGTGTGATTCCTGTTCAAGACTGCTAGAAGCTATCATAAGACTCTCCATACACTTACTAATAAATTCTTGTTCCTTCTCCAAACCCGTTTTACCTGAAAATCAGATGTTTAGACATGTACATCAACCTTAGATTGTTGCTTTAGTATACTACAGAAATGGACTGTAGCTAAACAAAATTTCTTCACATGAAAAATTACCTATTAGACAATATTTCAAATTACTCACCATTAATGTAATAGGAGTTAATATACTGGATAGCTGCTCGACTAACATCACCAGATTGTGCTCTTAAAGCAATGCCCCAAAATTGGTCCATACCACAAAGCTAAGAAAGAAGAATATGACAACACCTATGAATTTTGTCAAACAATGCAAGTAAGACTGAAGAAACAAATTTAAAAGTCATACAACAGCCAAGAATTTTAATAATCTATAAACTATTTAAAAGGTAATTGTTTTTACTCAGTTATTAAATAATAATTAAAAAAAGGATAAAAGTCTTGGAAATTTCCTCATTACTGAGATACAACTATATCAATTCTAAAAATACTTATTTATAAAGCAATTGACACTACACACACACACACACACACACACACACACGTGATGTTTAATAACTCAAAAATTATGACTACTTAGTGGTAAAAAGTCCCTAAAACATGCTTCAAATAAATAAATACAATGCACACATATGCATAAAAATGCTTCAATGCTTTTATCCAACTTACTCCGAAAAAGTCACTGCCTTCAGGTATCACAGAAAATTTAAAAAGTATGTTAACTCAAGCTGTCATTTAATTTAAACTATGAGATGAAAAAGAAAATGTTTTCACTCAAAACTACAGAAAAGTGGAGAGTGAAAATTTCTCAAAAGTTGGGCAGGGTAAAGAAAGATATCCTTCTGATAAATTACTCAACAGCCATAGTGTTCGTATCCTTTACTTAACAAGCAGTATTATCTCAAAATTAGAGTACGACTACGTCTTAGGTAAAATCAGATCTGTCTGGTTGTCTGAAATTATATCATCATAATATCAAAGTAAGAGTTAGGACCAAAAATACCACTATTCAAACAAGGAAAAGTTAAGAAGATACTATGAAAGTATTCTAGATACTATTAAAAGTATTATTTACTACTCAGATAAACATCAGTTTTTTCTACCTTTCTCTTTATGACACAACTCGATATTCTAAAGAAAATTAATGAAAAATGTTGAGTGAACACTACATAAATCAAAGCTAGCATTTATAAAATGGAATGTCCAATGAGTAAGACTTTCAAATAATAGTCTGTGTTAGGAGAGTCTAGGATAATGAATTCAACAAAACCTAAAAGCCACCCAACTAGGCAAATGAAACTCGTTTAAACCAGAGATAAGATTAGCAATTTCGGCTAAAGAACTGATCATATGCCTCACGGTAAGAGAAGATTTAGGTAGATTCTATTCCAGAATAGAGATTATCAAGGAACTCTTGAGTTGCCCAAGAAGAACTAAAAACTTGGCCACAATAACTAGCATAAAAATCAGATTTCAGATCAATCAACCTCTACTTGACAAAACTACTTGATTATATTATCTAAGAATAGTTAGGGAACTAAAAGAATACTTAGATGGCCTCTTCTCTATTAATCAAGAAATAGGAAATAAGCTTTCATTAAGCACAAGCAAGGTTTTCTTTGGTAACGAAAAAGAAAAATCACCAAAATTGCTTTATAAATTTTTTAAGCCAAAAAATAAAGCTTTTAAAAAACCTAAGAATAAAAGTCTTCATGGTTCATAAATTCAATGCTTGATAAACTATGTAAGGTAATTCAGTAATCTAACTTGAGGAATAAAACAAAAATTCTACACAATGACTTAAAATGACAAATCTAAATCCATACCTCAGAGTTTGAACCACCATCATAGGCACTGGTAGCCAATCGAGCCAAGTTACATAGATGCTGAAACAGGTTTAAGCCAGTCATGCTGATTGTTTCAGGTTTTAGCTGGGGCATCTTTGAAAAAATATTTTAAAGCTAGTTTAGTGTGACAATTAAGTTAGTATTTTATTTTATTGAAATTAACAGATTTAAATTAACAAACTTAATTTTATTGAAAACATTATACAAGGAATGCATCAGCTGAGATTTTCAGTGATAATTTTTAAAAATTAATTTAATAAAGATTTTATTCATGTCACAATTGAAACATATCTGATATATTTCAATTTTTGAGATGTACACACTCAAATCAGAGAAAATGAATAAAATATTTTTTATAATTTACTGTATACCTACCTAAACCATTCACATTTATGAGATGTGTAGCTACATCTACAGTTTGTGTATAAATCAGGTCTTGAAAGTAAGATACCTGAAGGTCTATTTGTAGCTTTGTTTTGGATCTATTAAGTGATTTCATTTACATATACCAAAACTCATTCATATATACTCAATTCTACCACAGAGATAATGTGAGAGGAGTTTGCAAGGAGTCTTTGTAATCTCAAAAATAAGCATAAAAATAATCAAATGCTTTTATCACTAATGTTTCAAAATTCAAACTGAAAATTATCACCTGAACCGATTGTTGCATCTGCTAAAGAACAAAACTTGGATAGAAGATTATCTTTAATATTATGGCGTTACTTCCTAAAAATGCTTTCCCAGGGATCAATAAAAAAATCCTGAAGACTGGCTTCTAACTGCCAGAAGACTGTTGAAACCACAACATTTAAGTAAGAAAGAGTCACAGATCACAGCTCTACACTAGTGGGTGCTGGTACCACTCCTGAAAATTTAACTCTGATGTTTTGATTTAAAAATAAACACCAAAACTCGTCATATTTCTTATTAGTGTTTGCCTGAAGAGTTAAGTTATTCTAATTACTGTTAATTTCAGTACTTAAGGAACAGAATATTTTTGTAAATATAAACTCAGTATTCATTTTGATATAAACCTTGTAGAGGGCAAATTAAACAATATCTAACTGGCAAAAGCTATGTAAAGACTGCTGAAAGCCAGTACATTTGTCAATTTTTTAAAAAGACTATGACAAAAGAGGAACAAACGAACATTGTAGAGCTTATATTTCAAGAGATAAAAAGGAAATATGGAAAAACAAAGAAATACTAAAACTGTCAAGAAATACATTTACCTTCTCCAAGAAAAGATGTTTGTAGGTTTCCATTCCCATAGCATGTTGATCTTTACTTCGAACTTGATTTAAAAACCAATGGAGTGCATCATCATAACACTCAGAATCTTCGACTAAACAATGCCATAAAATGTCAACTTGCTCTAAACTTAACCCTAGATAAAAATTACAAATTTTGAATCATACAACGTTTGTACATACAACATTTTGGTCTTAATTCAATGTACTAGAAGAACCAATATATCTAGAAATATAAAAGAGATATTTTATAGCATTTTATAAAAATTAGTTTGTAAAAAATTTCACATAATTTATGCTTTTAAAACGTAAACATAATCCATATACAAATCATCTGGAAAACATACAACTTATAGAGTATCCTAGAAGAGTCATTTGCTCTTGAAAATCATTCTCCCTAAAATATGAACATATCACTGTATTACAGTAAAAACATGATTAAGGGAAGGCAATTCCAAAAGTTGAGGAGTCAGTTCTAAGGTTTAAGAATGGATACCACATTCAAAATTCATTCTATGCACAAAGGAGATAAGTAACACATGGTAACAAGCATTATCTTTGTAAATTCTGAAGACAAGGATCCTTATGATGAATAAAGGATCCAGGGGTGTCCTTTTGGCTTCCCTGGGCCATATTGGAAGAATAATTGTCTTGGAACACACATAAAATACACTAACACTAATGACAGCTGATGAGCTAAAGAAAGGTCCACGAATAATTTTTATAATGTTTTAAGAAAGTTTACAAATTTGTGTTGGGCCACTTAAAAAATATCCTGGGCCGCAGGTTAGACAAGCTTGAATAAAGCAAAAGGGAACCAACTGCCTACAACAGAGAACAACAATACATCATCAGGGCACACAATTAGCTGGGAAGCCAATGTAATGAGATGAAATATGCACGGTATTTTGAACCAAGTATTAAATAATTCCAAAACGTGACAGAAGGAAGTCAGAGAACTCAAAAGAAAAGAGAATGCATTATAGGCCGTCACAAGACTGAATATGGATAAATGGACAATCTAAAATGGCAGAAATAAAAGCATCATGGATTTTTAAAGTATATCGTAAGGAATTCCAAAGTCTGCAGTTGCTCCCCAGAATCAGGATATGATGCCTTGACAGATTCATAGGAACACTTTCTTGGGACAAGTAGATGAGATTCAGAATATAGAAAAATATCACAGAAAATATTTACTAAGTAGCAATACCAGTCTAAAGAGTTTGAGAAAAATAGTATCCTATCCGTTTCTCACAAAAACAGTTAATGTAGAGATTATTTGTTCTAAGAACAATTTGTACTAACAAGTTGGTTTCCAACTTGGGAGTCAACATAAAAAAACTACAAACAACCTTTAGTGTATGTTATAACTTAAACTCATTAAGTAATTAAGAAGGGAGATAAGTGCAGAAAATATTAATATATGAGTCTTAAAAAACAATCTCCAGGTTAATTATAATAAACTACATGATAAAACAGAAGTATATTCATAACTGATTTATGAATCTACATTCAATAGGCAATGTACACACTTCTAGTATTGTTTTAAGTTTTCTAAAAAAATGTATTTAATGGTATACAGAAAATAGCTATTAACTTATCAAATGTAACTTTGGAGTAACCATATTATACCTGACAAGGCCTGTGCCGGTAAGGAAAGTATAATTATGATGTTGGAGAAGTCAAGTTTTCAATTTGATTCTATATGAACAAAGCTATTGTTAGTCCATGACGCACAAAATACTGTCCTCACTGGGATGGGAGCAGCAAAATTAATTAATTCATTATTAAAATACTGAGAAGAGTGGTTAATATTTTCCAATAAGAATTTATACTAAGCAAACATAAAATTTAGTGGTCATGTGAAATGATTTATGCTGCTAATATTTATTTTGGTTTGACTTCTCCATGTGTAGGATGGGGTTTTTCTACTTTATAATATATAATTTATTCCCTGTATGGTATCATCCATTATAATGGGTACAATAAATGACCTAATAACATGAAACACTAGTTTCCTTTCAAAAACAGGAGTCTTCATTTTGATATCTGTTAGTATTACAATGTTACAGGCATTTGTTACAAATAGCTTGAAGAAATTATAGACTTAAACAGTAAGATAAATACATGTTCCATCTCCGGCTAGTAAGACACTCATCAGTTTGACAATATTAGCATAGCTAAGAAAGAGAAAGTTCTTAAAAATGAGGTTTGTTAACATGGACATAGAGAAAAAGGAGTGTGGAGAGAGAAAGCTAATATAATCAGTCTAGCTCTCAAAGGAGGTCTGGCCAAAAGAACCAATCTTCTTCCTCTCTTGGGAGAACAACTTGTATGTGGGTTTGTACACAGTCCACACTCTGAATATGCCAGATCAATCTCTATTTTTTAAAGGTTTAATCGTTAAAGGTTGAGTTTGAGATTAAATAAAACTAGGATCTTCTAAATGTTTCTTCACCTATGAAAATAATCAATTTTGGATAAGATTAGTTCCAATAATATGTAAACTGTGGCTATTTCCAAATGGGGTGATAGGAAGATTCCATAACTAAAGGTAATAAAAGAGATGCAATCACCCTAATGTGATATGTCCTCCTATTCTTTCTGTTCTTGAAATTAGTCGTTTATGCACTGGCATTTTCAGAGATTGAAGAATGTGTCAGGGTCACTAAGAAGACATTCATTAATGAGAATAATCACTATAGAAATTTAAAGGCATGAGTATGTTTAACTGGACTCTTCTCTAAGAATCAATACAGATCTAAATACTGATTTAAAAACTTACTGAAATGATCAGGTGATCCCAGAGTTGAGAAAACACAAGTCAAGAACTGAAGTCGAACTTGAACTTCGGCACTATGGCTGTATCTATATTTAAAAAGTTATTACAGTAATTAACAAAAACCTTATTTCTTAATTATTTTTAAAGATTTACTGGCTTTAGTCTTAAATTATATGTAATAAGTAAAATTCCATTTTTATTAACTCATAATTATATAACTTTACACACAAAAAAGTGAGAGCCAAATGTTATATTTGAGATTTACATTATGTAATAAATTATAAAATTCTGTAATTAGAATACATACTTTCAAATTAGATGATGAGAAAGTATGTTAAGAATTCAACAGTGAAACAAAATATGTCATTTTGAAATTACGCAATATGCTCATAAATTACAAGTTAACAAAAAACTACATCTTTATCCAGAAATTACAATGTTTCATTATCACTGTTCTTCCAGTGATAAAACCATATTCCTTAAACAAGAAACTCTAATAAAATATTTCCACAAATCTAGTTCATAAAGAATTCAGCTCATACCTGACATTTTTAAATGTTATTTTAAGTCTAAATATAATTATAATTCACATGTAGAAAATTCAATAGTTAATGTAAAGTTGCTTTGGAAGCTGACTAAGTATGTGATTTTACAGGCCTGTTTTAAATGCCTGTTTCTTTGCAGGCATTTGCAAAGAAACAGCATTTTTAAGAGCATGTGTTGGTCATAGGATAGGAAGCACAGAAGATGTGTCTGAAGCTGTAGGCAGGGGCCAGATTGTGGCCAGCCTGGATGTCAGATAGAAGAGTTGGGTACTGAGCTAGGTGGAAGTCAATGAAGAATTGGGGGAGAGGAGGCTAATGATCAGGTTTCCATTTTAGGATTCCTACAGCAACCCTGTGAACTCCATATTGAAGTGTGATATCACAACACTACAGTCCTATAAGCACCTAAGTATTCAATCAATGAGACTAAATCAATCATGAGTTCTTAGCTTTAAGTTACAAATCAAAAGGCTAGTTGTGGATGAATTTTTCAAATTACTCTGCCAACGAAAGTCAGCAGGCAGCCTGAGCTCTGATCTTTTATCTCAGCTTAGACAGAGTCAAAGAGCCTCTAAAATCAATTTCTGATATTCTCCAAGTGTGTGCAAATTTTCAAAACTTCCCTAAATTATCTGACTTCAAAAATTACACTAAATTCACTGCTGAAATTTAAAGTTAAGGTTTTCTAAAGATTGAGTTTGCTGGCTATACCTTTACTGACTTGTATTAATGTTAGCAAAAATAATAATTAAATAATAAAGATGAACTTTTGCTTCATTTTTGTTGCAGTGCCCTTTGTGAAGATTAAAGTACAGATGTGGAAAAGTGGCTAGGGGTAGGGGAGCAGGGAATACAGTAAGCAACCCACAGACGAGAATGCTATCCAGATAAAATTCAAGAACAGCTATTAACAGCATCCTGTCCTTATACTAAAAGCAGAGGCATTAGGGTACAGGTTAAAATACAAGTTTTATTATCAGTTCTATGATTTCAAATTAGTTACTGTACTTCTCCAAGCCTGAGTCTGGGGATATCTGTCACAGAATAAAAGGGGAAAAAGTCTTATCGTTTACAAAGTGCCTTTATTTCCTGACTACTTCCTCCTTTATACTTCTGTCTCAGAGTAAGGTACTCATAACTCTAGAAGGTTGGATCTAGTTCCTTTGTCATCCCTTCTTCAGCTTCCACAGTAGAATCATTGGCTCCACACTTCAAAGAACTATGTCTGCTCCCTCAGGGTTCCACTGGCTGCTGAAATAACCAGCCAGGAAATTTTGGCAGGTACAAAACAAAGATGATATCTCACAAGTTCTCATGGGCTTTGTCCACGGTTTCAGACATTATAGGAAACACAGGACAAAAATAATCTTCCCAGAGGCCACTAGATTCAAAAAATGTGTCCATTTAGAAAAATACAGTGCTTTTTTCATGTCACAAGAATCTTTATGTCCCAGGTGAAAATGTTAGAACTTGCCTATTATAATCCTCACTCAACAAATGGAAAATAAGTACCACAAACTCATGTAGTCAAAACGCTTTACCAATGAACAGTATATGTACTATTGTTTTACAGACTGAAGGAATAAGGGAGTTATACCAAAATAGTCCAGACATATCTCTGTTCTAACGTTTTATTCTTCTAAGATGCCAGGCAACAAGGCAGATTGGAAGATTGGAAGGATACTCTGGGATACCCTAGGAAAATATAAAACTCAATGTGAACAAGCTCCCTCCTATTTATCTTATTCACCACAGAAGCAATGCTGTGTGAGGCTCCACCTCTGGTTCCACAAACCAAGTAAGCAACTTGCCTATAACCAATGTTGTAAACAAACAAGTTTCAGATCTGTGTTCACTTATTGTTAAACTTTCTCTTTTTCAGGATGATTCATCTATGTCCTCTACTACCCTCTCTTCAATATCCCTTTGCTACTCTTCAAGCCCACAGACTTGAGGTTGTGGTGGGAGCTCTTTAGTAACTTAGATTTTATTTCTCTATTGACAGGTAATTTGAATTGTCTCCTAAAAATGCTGAAAATGTGGGTCATCTGTGGTTTAATTTCTGCTCCTTGTAGATCTTATGGTTTTTACAGAGGTGTGTGGAGATGCTCAGATTCAGGAGGCCATAATTATCCTCAACCTCTGCTTCAAGAAGAATAAAGGAGGACACAGGTGAGAAAGAACACTTAGAATGTGGACAAGATTTAAAGTAAAAGCACCTTTTTTTTTTTTTTTTTTTGGCGGGGGGTCTATTTCCCTGGCTGGGAATCGAACCCAGACTGCAGCGTTGAGAGCGCCGAAGCCTAGCCGCTACACCACCAGGGGCCCTCCCCTAAAGTAAAAGCATCTTGTGTAGTGGTAACTTTGTGAGTAAAGTTATGGAATAGAGTAAATTAAAGGAAATCTCTCAAAAATAATTTGATAGGCTTGTAGAACATGAAATTTTAAGAAATCAATGAACAATAAAAGAGGAAAGGTACGTGAGTTTAGATTTTAGAAGCTCAAAATAGCAGGCTGAAGAAACTGGTCTTCATATTTTATGCTGTGAGGATTCTGAATGGGCTAAGGGGCGAGTTTCTTGTTTGCTTTGTCCTACAGTTCATTTTAGCCAGGTAACTACAATTTATAGATAATCTACTATGTGCCAGATGCAACTTATTAAATTATTTCATTCTTACAAAAATTGGGAAATAGTTGGTATTTATTAGAAGAAAACAATTTAAATAAATTCAAAAACAACAGATTCATAATCTAAATCCAGGTCTGTATGATTCTTAAGCCCATGTGCTTTCTAACAATACCGTATTACCTTCCTAATTTAATAAGGATGAGGAATTAACAATCATAGGGGAGACTGAGGTAAGAAGACTGATCCAGAGGCTGGTTAAAAGAACTGGAAGTGTTTGTGGGAATATCAGCTTGTGAAAAGACATGGGATAATGGTGGTTGCCAGGAGCCCAAGAGAAGGAAGAATGGTGAGTAAATGTTTAACAGGTACAGAGTTTCAGTTTTACAAGATGAAAAAAATTATAGGGATGGATAGCAGTGATGGTTGCACAATACTGTGAAGGTATTTAATACTAATAAAAAGTTAAGATGACAAATTTTATGTTATGTGTATCTTACCAAAATAATAATAAAAATTCAAGCCTGGAAAAAAAAAGACATGGGATGTGTTTCAGAGAACTAGAGATTGATGAGATTAATGTAGTACTCAAGAATAAGAATTACAGAAAACAGACTGTTCTGTTTATAAAATGTATCCACATAAAATTAATTACAGAAATCATGGGTCCACTATTTATAAAATGTGCGACCCTGGGCAAGTTATTTATCCCACAGCTTAAATGTTATTCATTTTAAAATAAGACTGCCCACCACAAATGGGTTGTTGTATATATCTTGAAGTTAAAACTTAATACTTAAATGATATCTGGCATATAGTATCAATGAACACTGTCTATTTTTTTTGTGGGGAGTGCTTCCCTGGCTGGGAGTTGAACCAGGCCATGGCAGTAAGAGCACTGAAGCCTAGCCACTACACTACCAGAAAACGCCAACAGAACACTGACTAGTTTTATCATTATCATTATTATTATTCACATTTGGAAATGGAAGAATACAAAAAAGCTCTAAGTTCCAAGTTTTAAGTGACTGAGAGGATGGTGATACTCTGAAGGACATAGTAAAATCTGGAGAAAGAAGTGATTTGTAGGGAAAAAAATGAGTGAATTTATTTTTGGAGGTAAAAAAATCCATGACTTTTCCAAACACTTCTGCAGTCTACTCAGTTTCCATCCACATGGAAGTTTTACTATGTGGGTATTTTCTCAATAAATACTGCACTACTTCTTTTATTCACTGACATGCTGATACTGACACTAAGCTGCTTTCCTCAATTTGGCCATCAGTTCCCATCAATTTACTCACAAGCAAAAACCTCCTGAATTTTACATCCTTATTCTGGGCACGCATCTCCCTATTAAGAGAGAGCCACAGCACTGATCAATTTCTACCAATTCTTATCCAAAGTCACATCAATATATCCAAAGAATATGATGAAATAATAATCAGTTAAACCATCAGTTTTTAGACTTTCCACATATGTCCTAAACTTTTTAATATTAGTATCCAAGTATAATAATAAAAAAATGTTTTAAATTACCTATGTTAAATATATTGTTTGGAAGTAAATATTTAAAAATTTTAGAATCAGTCAGTACCTTAATAACATTAAGAAAAATATATTGATGATTTTGGGGGGAAAATTTATTTTTGATTCCTGAAAACAATGACTCTGAACACAACTCAATAGTGAAGGTTAACCACCTTGCAAGTTACATAACCTATACTTTCCTAAGAATTAAACAAAAAACTTATAAAATTCTTCAACTTTAAAAAAATCCATTCTCTTAAAACTTTTACAGCTATAATATAAGTTCTGTTACATTTATTTACTATATAGAAAAGGAAGTAGAAACTCTGAAAAATTATCTCTCAAAAGATAGACAACACTTAAACATAACATAATTAAGAAATACTTACAGTGCATGTTTTTGTCTTCCCTCTCTTACTGCTTGAATATAGTATACTAAATTATCAAAAAATAGCTTCATCATGTTCAGTTCTTTTTCTGCCCACCTGGACCAATTGAAAGAAAAAAGTAATTTTAAAAGCACAGAATAAGAGAATAAATATATTCTAGAATGGAAAAAATACATATCTATAAAATTTTAAATTATCAACACTTACAAGTTCTATTTACATTTGAATCGTGAAAAGATGTGAAGCAAAATCTGCTTACTGATTACCTGAAAATTTACTAAGAGGCTCAGGAATAGCAATTTCCAATTTTAACATATGAACCATAACAGTTTAAGAGATAATATGTACCAAATGTTGAGTGCTGCTGCACATAACAGATTCACAATTAGAAGTTTTTATTATTTTGATGCCAATTAACCATAGGAACTCAGAGTTCTTTTAAATGGCCCACTTGATGAGGTTTAGATACCAGTCCCATGTTGGAAACCCTATGAACTGGCATTAACTGAGCTTATTTATTAATTTAAAGAAGTAGTTAAAAGGGTTTCAACTCAATATATTAATACTTAGGTTTGTAAGTAACTGAATATTCTGAGTTTGTCACTTCTATAAGAATGTTACCCTTTCTTACTCCTAACATGAACCTCCTCAATTGGCTACAATGCCACCAACTTGCCCAAGTTAATTTCTTTAATACTGCAGAATTTTGTAATTTACTCATTTAAACACTATGGGAAGTGTCAATGAAACAGGACTAATGCTATAATTGTACTTAAAGGATGCTAAAAGTTTTCCTCCATCCCTCTGTTTAGCATCTCAAGGACCTTCCTTGCATTCACAAATAGAATGGTTACTAGAGTTATATTGTAATATTAACTGAAGACTTTCTAAGATGTTCTTAAGAGAGTAATAGTTAAATAGGTCCCCTTTAAAAAGAGCAGGAAATAAGCAAGAAAGATAACTCAGAAGAACTAACTTCATCCTATTTAGAATGATAGTGTAGATTTCTAAGAACTTTTTATTTATTTATTTTTTTTGTCTGTAAATTTGAGTCTCATTTTTATTTTAATTCTCACAGATACTAATATTTTATACACAGGATTCTTTGCCATATTACAATCCTAGTAACAATGCATTTTTATCATGTTGTGTGGCATTAATGTTGACAGTTCCATGAGCTTCCTTCCCCATAACATGACCATGGAGTTCCATTGTATGCTTAAACTAAGAACTTTTTAAACGGTATTCATTTTAAAAGCAAGCAAGTGCTCTCACCGTCTAATCTTAGATTTGAGAAGAAATTAGGTAAAAAGCCATCCTGCTTGACCTCACAAATGAATCCTTCAACAGATCTAATTTTTCCTGTAATTTAAATGTCTCTACAATCTCTCCAAAAGTCCTTTTGGGGGGGGGGGGGGGAGTCTACTTTGAATAAAGCAAATAACAAATTCTTATAAATTAATGATGTGCTTGTCACAGCCAACTTTCTCTAGAACAAGGGTGTCCAATCTTTTGGCTTCCCTGGGTCGCACTGGAAGAACTGTCTTGGACCACACATAAAATACACTAACACTAACGGTATGATGAGCTTTTTAAACTGTCACAAAAAACCCTCAAAATGTTTTAAGGAAGTTTATGAATTTGTGTTGGACTGCATTCAAAGCTGTACTGGGCCGTGGGTGGCCCGCAGACCATGGGTTGGACAAGCTTGATCTAGAACAGCGGTTCTCAACCTTTGGGTCGTGACCCCTTTGGGGGTAGAACAACCCTTTCACAGGGGTCGCCTAAGACCATCGGAAAACATATCAGATATTGACATTACAATTCATAACAGTAGCAAAATTACAGTTATGAAGCAGCAACGAAAATAATTTTATGGGGGTCACCACAACATGAGGAACTGTATTAAAGGGGCGCAGCACTATGAAGGTTGAGAACCATTGCTCTAGAATATTACCAAAAACTAGATCAATTTCACAAAGTACTATCCTTGAAAGAATTCTTTAACATTCATTAATCCTAAGTTCTCTATAACAAGACGTAATGTCTAGAACCAATTCCTAGTAACAAAAAGCATGAAAGCATCCTAGAATGTTTATTCTAGTGTAGATCTTCTTCAGTCCTTTGCTATGGCCAGATATACTAAAAATCTTCACCCTAAAATCAGAATATTAATTGCTACAGTATTTTCCTCAAACTACAAAAAATACAAAAGTCAGATTTTTCTATTGACAGAGATCTGATGGGCATATAACCTTCATGGGGCTAAGTAGAAGAGAACACTAAGAGAAATCCAGGAAAACATCTGAACCCCCTAAAACTCAAATTTTCCTGGTACAGAATGAAAGCCAGAAGTACGTTATTCAAAACCTTGTTCAATAATTATAATTTGAAAAAACTCTTTAAAATGAATTATTTTGTTTCTTTTGTTTACTTACATTGTAATCCAATGTGTATCATAACTACTCCCAAATTGCTGAAAAGTACCAAACAGTTTTGGAAGAAGCCGAAGTGAAATTACTACTGATCTGAAACAGCAAAAACAGATACTCATATAATACAATAATTTGAACCACTACAAGTAATTTTAGCTTTATATAGAAATTCATATAAAAATCTTAAATGCAAAGGAATTTAATGAACTTCATGTATAAAACATTAAATTCTTACACAAACATTAAATTCTTTCTAAAGTATAAACTCATTTTATATATTGGGACAAAAAAATCAAGTTTTAAAATTTCAATCCAAAACTTTTAATATAAAATACACTATAAATACCTGAGTATAAAAGCAACTGAAGAGAATTTAAAGGTAATTTTTTCTTCATGAAAGTATAATATATTCTTTAACATATCATGGGTGCTTCTGAGAATTTCATTAAGAAAGCAGCAGCTTAGGTAAGTTATCTAGAGCAGCAATTTTCAAAAATTAAAAGCGCACTTGATTCAACTGAGGGAATTTTATTAAAATGCAAATTCTGATTGAGTCAGTCTGAAATAGGATCAGAAATTTGGTCTGAGGTTCAAAAATTTTGCATTTCGAACAAGATCACCAGTGATAACTGCTGGTTTGTGGACCGCATTTTAAGCAGCAATAATGCAAAGAACAATTTTCAAACTATACAAATTGTCACTTTCTTCCCAATTCTCATTAAATATGACCTGCATCTAAGTTGAAAAGCACTGCATTGGTAGCCATGTTAACAATGGAAGCACACCATATACTTTAAGTATGAATGAGCAAAAAAGAGATAGGAAATCACCCAAATTCAAGTAGATCCAGGTATGCCTATCTTCTCAAAGGATATGGTATAGGGAAGATACTGACATACAAATCCCCAGTCTTATTATAGGTAAGGTGGTTGGCTGCATGAGCCTTAAAAGGACGAATTCTATTAAGACAATGTTTTTTAAAGCTCAGGAACCAGTACAACTTAACAGAATTTTTAAGAAGAGGAAAGTTTGTACCCTAACTACAACTATGTTGTACAAATAAGACCTCTCCCGGCACCAAATGCCTACTCTGAGAGGGTAACAAGGATATCAGAATACAGGACTCAGTGGGAGGGAAACAGTGGTAAACATTAAGTAGCAGAAATTACATAGAGAGAAGAAAACTTATTGTTTCTGAATAAAATCCTAAGTACTTAAACTGGATTATGAAAATGTCCCCATTCCTCCTGCCAGTCTAACTTAATTTCCTTCCAATCTCCCTCTCTGCTAACCTTCAACACACACAAGCACGTTCCTGCCTTAGGGCCTTTGTTATCACTTCTACTTGGAAATGCTCTTTGCCTAAATATGTATCTGCAGGACTCCTTCTGTCATTTTATTCATGTTTCCTCAACTGTCAACAGAAAGAATGGCCATGACAACTCTATCTTAAATAACACTCTTCCACTGCCTCCCCAAACCTCTTTATTCCTTGATTCCTTTCAGATTTATTTACTTCATTCATCACCTAAACAATATTCATTTATCTAATGTGTCTACCAGTAAAAATACTCAATAAGGGAAAAAACTGTCTTATTAAAAATCCCAGCACATGGTACACACTGAATATATACTTGCTTAAATAATGAACCAGCAAAGAAGATAAGGCAAGATTTTCAAGGAAGGAGGATGAAGAACTTTTCAAAATTTTATATAAAGTCATGAAGAATGAGACAGGGGAAAAAAATACCACTAGATGACAACAGAAACAGCATGTTAGTAGAATGTCAGGGGATCAAAACCACATTGAAACACATTTATTCTTTAAATATTTAAAAACATTAGTATTTCAAAGTATATTTATAAATTTTTCAGTCAGGTGCACAATAATGGTGTTTGGGTAAAAAGACTATGGAAATCAAGGGGAATTATAGATTATCTAAAATCCTTTGCCAAAATTTCAGAAACACTAGTGGCGTTTTTCCTAAGAATTAAGACATAAAAAAATTAGAACAAATTGATATACAATAGACTCTCCATTAACCAGAACTCAAGCAAAAACTGTGCCCGCTGGTGAGTTCCAGTTAATGTAAAGTCTACTTACATTTATTAGGCATCTACCAATCTCTATGGATGCCAGTTAACTGACAGTCTACTGTATATAAATTTGACCTAAGGCTTTACAAGCATAAAATCAGTAAGCTAGATCAAAAAGAAAAATGATATAGAAAAATTTCATCAAAAATCATAAATGCATATTTCAGAACTGTTTGCTTAATGTGATTTCAACAATGGTTTTAAAATACAAAGAAACAAACAACTAGAAAGATGCCATTTCTTACTTCCTTTAAAAAGAAATTATGGCAAATTTTATAGTATGCAATAGTTGTATATTTCCTAAAATCTCATTAGATTATCTCTTTTGCAGTCAATGGTGTAAACATGTTTTAATGTTACAAAGTGCAATGTAGAACCAAGCATATGATGATTGAATTGACATTAGAGAATAGGAAGCCAGGTGTTGAACAGATATTGGCTGAGTGGATAATGAAGTGATTCATATAAAAGAATAACCAAAAATAGTAATGTAAAAACTGGACTCATCTTCCCTCTACTTCTATCCTAAGAGGAATGCTTTTCTCCACTATTTATAATATAAATACTAAACTATCAAGGAATGATTACATTATTACATGACTAAAACATTTTTAAAGTTTTTCCTAAGATTATCAAAAAAATTCCAAAATTTCTTTTTAAAAATATTTCAAAGAGCAGATGCCACACATTTTAAGTGCTATAAATTTAAGAATACTTTGTGAGAAATGACCAATCTAGATGCAAAGTGATCCCAAAACACCCGAATGTTTTATTTAAACTATTAAACTTAAAAAGGAAAAGATATAAAATACATACTGATTACAGATTGAAAATTAATAATGTACAAAACAGAGAAGTTAATTTATTTGCTTGGTGACAATTTATATGTCAGTGTTGAAATTTTGATTGCTGATATGCTTATAAAATGCAACATAAAAAAAAAACGGTTAAAAAAAATAAGTTATTGAAATTCAAACATACATTTCACAAATTCTTCCAAGAGTGAAGTTTTCAAATACCAAAACACACAATCCTAGGCAACAACATGTTTAGGACAAAAAGGTTCAATGATACAAAGTAGCAAGATAATTTTAGATTTAAGAAAAATGCTAAAGTGCCCTAGTTCCTTGCCTGATTTTAAGAGTTTTTATTATAACCAGAAGCTTATTACCAGGCAATGGTGTGGTACTCCTCAAGAATTGCCAAGGCAATTTTATGTTGCCTTAATAAAATGGATGCATTTGCTGGTGGGCTTAACAGTTAAAAGTAATGTTTGGACAATATTTTCCTAATCCTGGAATCCATATTTTAAGACAACTGATGCTATTCAGTCATAATTATAACATATACCAAAAACTGACATGAAATTTTGAATAAAATATAGTCTTTATGGAAGGAAAAACAAAAACAAAAAAAGTATAAGAGGGCTGTCTAGAAAAAAACCAGCCACTGTCAATATAACAAGAATGGTTACAGGGATACTTTCCAGATAGTCCTCACAGGGAGTTCCCTGGTGGTGTAGTGGCTACGCTTCGGCACTGTCAACACTGCGGCCTGGGTTCGATTCCCAGTCAGGGAAATACCCACATTTAAAAAAAAAACAAAAACAAAAACAAAAAAACAGTCCTCATATAATACCATCCATTTCTTAATTATCTGAAACTTTATTTATGTAAACAGGATCCTGACATATGAGATCACTTTATTGAAGAAATATTTTGTAAAGAAGGCAAAAATTTTGAATTCATTGATTTAAGTACCTACGGTGTATCAATCGCAACAAAAACAAAAACAAAAACAAGACAAAACAAAAAAACCACACACACACACTGGAAAGGTTCCCAGTCAGAGTCTCAATTCAATTCTTGGGAAGCCAAAGAATTTTAAGGATGCCGAGGCATCAGATGTGGACCTGCCTTCTACTTAACACCAAAAAGGCTGATTACAACCCAATCCCTACACTTCTACTCTACAATGGACAACAATCGTATCTCACTCACCCTTGGTACAGACATTAAGCTGAAACGTATTGGACTTTTCCTTGTGGGAGATACTTTCTGCCTCATGCTCTTACTTTATGACAATATGATGCGAACTAGTCTACTATGTGTCTTTGTGTCTAACTTTAAACTTCCTGCATTGCTGAAATGTCATTATGTGCCTTTTAAAACAATCTGCCTATGGATAAATGTACTCAAGGCACATGCTGCATATCAGAGAGAGAGAGATAACAAAGGCATTTAAGAAAAGTGTTTACAATGGTTCCGTATAAATGGTAGAATTACAGGGGATTTATGGAAGACTATAATTTTCTTTTTCAGATCTCTGTGCTTCCTGAAAAGTTATGAAGCCGTGTTAATGTTCAAAAAAATCTAAGTTCATTTCATAAAATAAATTGCAATATGACCACAGAAAAACAAAAACAAAAACAAAAAACAAAAAAACAAAAAAACGCTGACAGGTCTATAAACCATGGCAAGTGAGGAACTTGAAAGAAAATGAAAAGATTAGCATAGAAACCCTCCTTAAGTACATAAAAAATTAACATCATCAGGACATACGCTTCTGTTTTTTTTTTTGTCAAATGTCAAGAAATAGTAAATCAGCTAAGGTTGGCTCGTTTCTTTGTTTGAACAAAAGAGTTTTCCTATTAATATTATCACACTTTTGCAACTTTTATTTGTTACTGTAATTGATGGTAAACTGAGGTGGCTAAGTTTGGAGAAGGGATTCTTTAGTTTAAAACAGGATTTCTCAAATCCTGATGTCATTACTGACATTCTGGACCAGATAATTCTTTGTTGTGGGGGGCTGTCCCCTGCATTAAGGAATGTTTAGTAGCATCCCTAGCCAGTCATAAAACTTCTAATCCCAGTAATTAGTGTTAACAATCAAAAGTATCTTCAGACATCGACATTGCCTGGGTGAAAAATATCACCCCCATTGAAAACCACTAGTTTACCAGAAAACAAAGACTAATGATATTTAAAATATGTTCAAAACTAATTTTTTTTAATTTGCAATAATTACTTCAGTAAATTCAGCTGGTATACACTGGATATACATATTTCATAGGCTGAAAAAATGCCACCATGCTCTAAGTATTATCACATATGATTAGTATATTTTATAGTTAAGACTAGCATAATAATAGCAACCCTCTGAGGAGTAAAGTTTGAGGGTAAAATTAATTTCAACATAATAGTTATGTTTACTAGCTACTCAATAAATCATTTAGTAAGGGTGCAGGGACAGCCTCAAACAAATGAAAACACTTCATCTTTAAGTAATGTGGGAGTCGACAAATTCAAAGCTTAATAAAAAATCTAGATTGATCATTTTCATTTTATACATAGAATTTTCCTACTGTCCCTTTTAAGTTTACTCATCAGAGAAAAATATGTTCATGGTGCAAAAACTGGGAAACAGAAAAGCCTAAAGAAAACAACAACAACAACTCAGTCCTACCAGAAAAAAAATTTTATAGTCTCACCTATTGCTTGCAGTCTTTTTAACAAATGGACTTGTGAGTATATGCCCATATCATTATATATTTGAAAACAGATCTCTAAAAGGTTCCATATTTCACCTCTCACATAGTTTTTTACTGAAGTATAACATACATGCAAAACCATACATAAATCTGAGTTCAAAATATTAGGAGGTGAATGTACTTATGCAACCAGCACTCACAACAAGAAATAAATCATTACCAGCACACCAGAAACCTTCATTGTACCCTTTTCCAGTTACTAACAACCCAAGAGTAACCATTATCCTGACTACTAAATATAATAGTTTTCCTGTTTTTAAACATTACAAAATTGGAGTAATAGAGATAGAGCTAGCTTCTTTCACTCAACAATGTTTTTGAGATTCATCCATACTATTATTCTGTGCAGTGGTAGTTCATTCACTGTTATTGCTGTACATTATTTCACTCTACAGTGCAAAATTTTATTTTCTTTCCTACTCTTTTCTGGCATTAGGACAGCTATACAAAGAATATTTAATTATTTTGAATAGGGCTCCTATGAGCTTTCGAGAGTGTGTCTTCTGGTAAACAATGATGTATTATTTCTGTAGAGTCCATATTTAGGAGTGAAATTGTTGGGTCACAAGGTTTGCAAATGCACATGAGATATATAAATTGATACAAACACTTTAAAAAACTATTCGGTGGTTTCATAAAGATTTTTTAAAAGACAATTAACATTTTAAAATTAATTCCTATGATACCTATGTAAATGACGACATTTCATTCAGCTATTAAAAGCATTCCTTTTTTTCTGTTTATTTTGTTTTTTGTTTGTTTGCTTTTTAATGTGGATAGTTCCCTGGCTGGGAATCGAACCCAGGCCGCAGCATTGAGAGTGCTGAAGCCTAGCCACTATACCATCAGGCAACTCCCAAAAAGCATTCCTTTTAAATGTATGCCAAATGAGGCAACTGACTCACTAACAGAAGTCTGCTAGTGATGTCCCATAACTGCATTAACAAGCAATTTTTCCATTGTGATTACTCAAATTATTGCCCTTTAAAGACCAAAAATAGAAAATATTGCACATACTTTTTCTAATTCAATTAGGCTAAAAAAAATATTTTGAAGCACTTAAATATTTAGTAAAACTGGATATTTTATATTAGGCCTGGCCAGAGGTAAGCTGAAAACATTATATTAATACAAATAACATATTCAATTAATACTTGAATTCACTTAGCCAGAGAATGAAAACATTATCAAAGCAGTATAAGACAAGGAAAAGCTAAAATTGTACAATGGAACAGAAGTGAAAAATCAAGAAACTTGTGGTAACCATTTGAGCCCAATAAGACTGACTATAAATATATCAGAATTCAAACGAGAGATAAAACACTAACCTAATTCTTTACATAGTACAGAAGTTAAGACACAAATGATGTGCCCAGATGAAATAATAATCACCAAAATATTTATATTTCAGGTAAGTTTAACTTCACATATCCCATATTTAGCTTCTTTTATATATGACACAGTTCAAGAACATTTAACTGTAATTTAAACAGAGTAATCATGACTATGTTCCCAGAAGAGAGTATTATTCCTTTGTTTCTGTTGGAGGGGAGCTAATCAAAAGTGCCCCCCCCCCAAAAAAAAGTGCTGAAAAAAGCAAGACTAAGTGATAAAATATGAACCCTGTTAGGGAAGTCTTTAAACCTAATATGAAAACCACAATTATTAAAAAACAGGTTAATAATAATGCATTAAATGCTATGAATTTACCACACCTAGTAAATACACAAATGAACTTTGACTACTATAAAAATTTTTTAAATTCCTATTTACCTGTTGTTTCCTAAATTTTCAAGGCAACCTTCAATGAATCTCATTCGAATCTGTCTATCCGTAAACCAACATACTAAGGAACAGAGAAGTTTCTCTGCTTCATTTATTAATCCTTCAGAAAGATTAACCTACAAAAAATACATAAAGTTACTGTTTATCCTGATTGCATTTTACTGTAATTTTGTAGTCTTTTGGCTCTATTAATAACTTACCGCATCATCATCTTGGACTATATCCCACAACAAAGTGTTTCCTTTCTTGCAAACGTTATCCAAATTAATGTCTGTCACAGCATTACTGTTGAATTGATGTTTATGAACCGCAGGTCCTAAGGGGGCAAAATATAACACACTACAGGGAAACGCAGTTGACTAAAATTGTTAAATGAATAATGGCATTCATAACATTAATAAATTAGGGCATTCCCTGGTGGTGTAGTGGCTAGGCCTCGGCGCTCTCAACGCCGTGGCCTGGGAACTACCCCCAAACAAACAAACATGAAGTTAACAAATTAAAAGTATAACAATAAATCTCTTCTTACATCACAAAATAAAAATACAAGATTAGCACAATAGTTTCTTTATGAATGGCAAAGAATATTGTTTAAAGTTTAATTAAGGCTAAAGTAAAAAAATTTTTTATAGTCTCTTCACTACTTCTTTTTTTTTTACTTACTTTATTTTTAAATGTGGGTAGTTCCCTGCTGGGAATGGAACCCAGGCTGCAGCGCTGACAGTGCCAAAGCCTAGCCACTACACCACCAGGGAACCCCATCTCTTCACTATTTCTAATTAAGTATAATTATTTAATTTTTCACATGTCGACAGAACTGTAAAAATACCTGTAACCCAAATTAAGCATAAAGAAGACAATTTATGTGAAATAATTCTATAGTCAAGTCATTCCTCTAAATGACTCTCTGTATAGTGTCTTACATTCCCACATAAAAAAGTTTTAATTGAATTGGAGGTGATTTACACAAAACATCCAATTAAATTCAAAGATTGTTTCTATAATAATTCAGACTTTCTGAATACTAGGCTAAATAAATTCTCAATCCTTCTGTTATATTAATAAGCAAAATGGTTTTGTTTTTATCTTTTTAAACAGCTTTACCGATAATTTCCTTACTGGATTGAACACATACACTGATTTCATTAAACTGAGGCTTGTGCAACCATTACCACAATACAGTTTTACAACACTTCCACCACCCAAAAACATTCCCTTATACCTAACTGTACTTAATCCCTGATTCCATTCCCCAGCCCTAGTCTGTTTTTCCACCCCCATAAATTAGCCTTTTCTAGAAATTTCATGTTCAATATAATCATACAGTATGTATACTCCTAAGTCTGACCTTGCTCCCTTAGCAAAATGTTTTTTGAGGTTCATCTGTGTTGAAGCACATATCAGTAGTGTGTTGTTTTTAATTACAGAATAATATTCCATATGTGGAAACAATGCATTTTGTTTACACATTTAGCAGTTAATGGACATTTGGATAGTTTCCAATTTGGGGCTAATATGAATAATGCTGCCATAAACATCTGTTTAACAAGTCTTTGTATGGACATATGCTTTCCTTTCTCTTATGTAAATACTTAGGAATAGTGTTACTGAGTCATAAGGTAAATGTACACGTAACAGGAAGAAACTGCCAAATTCTTTAACTTGCTTGTGCCATTTCACATTCCCGCCTGCAGTGTATCAGAGTTTGAGTTCTTATTCCACCACATCCTCTCCAACACATCAGTGTGCTCACTCTTTAATTTTAGCTATTCTAATAGGATTGCAACAGAATCTCATTGTGGTTTTTATTTGCATTTTCCTAATAACTGATGATGCTGAGCTGTTTATTAGCTACTAATGTACCTTCTTTGGTGAAATAAATAATTTCCTGATTTTTAATTAATTTGTCTTACAACTGAGTTTAAAAGTTCTTAATATATTAAATGTAAACACTTTAGTGGAGACATAACTTGGAAATAACTTACCCAAGTCTGTGGCTTGACTTTGTGTTTTTTTAGTTTTTTGGTTTGCATTTACTTTTTAAAATATAATGTAAATACATAAGATATAAAACATTTCTATCATCCATAAAGTTTCCCTGTGACCCTTTCCAATCAATCACCACCACCAAACCTCAGGTAATCACTGAATAGATTTTAACCATTACAAATTACTTTTGAATATTTGAGAACTGCATAAAAATTATATACAGTATGTACTCTTCTTTCTAGCTTCATTTGCTTAAAATGATTTTATGATATTCATCCATGGTGCTGCACTGTTTCAGCAGTTCTTTCCTTTATATTGATGAGTAGTATTCTACTCTGTGAATATATACCACAATTTGTTTATCTACCAGTTAATTGCAATTGAGGCTCTTATGAATGAAGCAGATACAAACATTTATGTACACCTACCTCTTTTTGTGAGCATGTTTTCTTTTCTCTTGAATAAATATGGTATTTTTCCATGTATAAGATACTCCCATGTATTATCAGATAAACCCTATTTTTCTAATCCAAGATTAAGAAATTAGTATCAGCCAATTACTCCTGTGTATAAGATGACCCCAATTTTTGGTCTAACAATTTTAGACAGAAGTTATCATCTTAAAATGGAAAAATATGATAACTTGAATAGGAATTACTAGATCATATGGTAGGTACACATTTAACTTTATAAGAAACTGATAAAACAGTTCTCCAAACTGGCTATAGTATTTTATACTCCTCAACAGCAATGTATGAGAGTTCCTAGTTGCTTTAGTTTACATCCTTGGCATCTTTCATTATTGTTAGGCCATAATTTTACCCATTCCAGTAGCTGGGTAGTAGTATTAGGCTCCGGTTTTCATTTGTACTTTCCAGATTCAACACCTTTCCATATATTTATCGACAATTTCTATATCTTCTTTTATTAATTAACCGTTCCAATTTTTTTCCCATTTCTAAACTGAATTGTTTGTCTTACAATGATGGAAATTCTTTAGAGTATTAAAGACATAGTAATATAAGGAGGATTTGGACAGCATTAATATATTTAATAATTTTGCTCAACTTCTAATATAGTAAAAAATATGTACAATACTGATAAAAGGAAAATGGGGTAAGAAAAGTAGAATGGTCAAAATTTAATAATATGGTGTCTAATTAAAATTACCTCAATCTTAACCTATTCATTTCTCAACAACCACAAAAGTACAATAATAAAACCAAGGTAACCTTACCTACACTATGTATAAGTAACATTTGAAATCAATAAGTTGCTGCTAAGGTCCACAAACTGTGTCTCCAAGTCTTATTATAACCTTTTAGAATAAATCTAATAGATTAAGTTTACTTAGTTTGCAATGTACTGGCATTCCAAAACACACTTCCTAGGCTAGCAAGTGCTCATGGTACCCTAACCAAGCAAGAGGATGGATATAGACTTTTGTCAATTCTAAAATTGTTTTTCTCTCCTAATTTTTCTCTGTTCTTTCTATTATTCTTTTATCTTCTCTAATCTCCAGTCTTCCAAATCTGCTCATATCTTATTACTTTGTTAGATTTATTCAGTGTAATTAGTACCATCAGTTTTTGAACATATCATCCCAGGTAAAAGAAACACCTTGTCCTTTAGCAGTCATCCCAACCCTCCCTAGTCCAAGGCAACTATACTACGTTCTGTTTTTACAAATGTGACTGTTGCAGACATTTTATATAAATGGAATCATACAATATGTGATCCTGATTAGGTCCTAAGGTTTCTGAATATAAAGTCTAAAAAGGTTGCATATTTTCTAAAATACAAAACTCTAATTTTTATACATCTTTTTACCTTTCCTCTCCTAGCTAAGTATCTGTTGATGGAACTGCAGCATTTGTGTTCATGATGGAGTGTTCATAATAATTGCATTCCCTTACAAAGAAAACTACCATTTGAAAGTTACTTGGCAAAAACACCTAAGTATCATAACATTAATGATTGGTTTGTTTTAATAATGTAATATAAATTATTCCAGTTTCAAAGAAAGAAATATATTTTACTTACTACATAACCTTACCTTGACTAAGATGTTCATGGTAAATAGATGCTAAATTGGGAAGATGTTGTTGGAGGTGAGATGTTAGCTCTGCATGTGAATTAATCTGAACTAGCTCTTCTTCACACCCAGATTCTTCGCCATCAAAATCAGCCATATTTTTTTCTGATTTTGCACTGACCTGGGAGCTACTGCAACTGACATCATCTGCACTAAGCATATCATCAACCATATGCCTATAACAGAGAACAGCACAAAGTTACTAATTCCATATTTAAACACAATTTGTGAGTAACAAAACATATCTCTCAAAACATTTGGCACAGATTACAACACACTCAAGAATAAAACTACATTTGCTTTTTTTAACAACATAGAATGTTGACAGCTTTACAAAAACTAAAAAGCCTACAATGTCAGAACTATATATTAATTTAACAATATTCCCCCATGTTATCCAACCCATGAACATACTTCACTAAAAAAACTTCAGAGAGAATAATTTCAGAAATCAGTAAACTTACTGTTACATAATTATTTTATAAACTAAAATCACAATGTGAAACTTAAAATTTGTTTACATTTATTCATGTAACTGCAGGATCAAATGGGGTGACTACTAGGAAAATATTTCAATTTAAGGCCGCAATCTAAATATGGTTAATACTAATTGGGGGACTTTTAACTCAGTAAAAACTATTAAGCACTCACTTCTAAAACATACCATACTGGATAACTCGAAGGATGTAAACACAAAAGAATGAAAAATAACATGAAGAAGAATAGTTCAGGATTGACTTAGGGACTAACCAATTAGTACCACATGGAAATTGCTAACATAAAAAAATTAAATCATTAGTTCTTATGGGGTAGGAGGTTGATTCAAAATCAATTCAAAGAGATTTGCAATGTGGCAGACAGAATGAATATATTTCTCCTCAGTTTTACAAACTAATTGCTTTGTCTTCAGTATGAGTTATCCTGGGGAAAACTTAGCGCATTATCTATAATGTCAGACCCTAAACCAGAAGTTCTCAATCAGAGGTGATTTTCGGCTCCAGGAGGGACATCTGGCAATTTTTGGTTATCAAAACATAAGACATGCTGCTGTCATTCGTGGATGCTGCTAAACATCCTGCAATATACAGGGCAGCATTCACATTGCTTTAAATTAAAAACAAAGAATTATCTGACCCAAAATGTCAATAATCCCAAATTTGAGAAATATTACCTTAAACTTGTATGGGTTAGTGATAAAAATAAAAAGGCAAATGAAATAAAGCAGTAATATATATGAATATGCAGTTCTCCCAAACAACCATACTGAATCTTGAAAGGCCTGGCAATTGTCAAATCTAAGAAAATTCATCCTCAAAAAACATACTCATGTGTTGTGGCTAGGCTCCAGCGTTCTCAACACCGTGGCCTGGGTTCAATTCCCAGCCGGGTAACCACCAAAAAGAAAAAAAAAAAACCTCATATTTTATCAGCAACTCAAATATTACTTACTTGTAATGACAGTAATAATAGCAGGTAACATTTAACATTTATTGAGCTATTATATGCCAATCACATTAGTCTATTGAAATGCTCACAATAAATTGAGATAGGTTACTACTGTCCTTATTTTATACACGAGAAAATGATGAAAAGAAAAATTAAGTGCCTGCCCAACAACATGACACTAGAGACAGAATCACTTATTGTTAAATACAATAGGCATATTTCACAGATAATCAAAGGGGTTTATGCTGAAGCTTTATCCTTATTAATACCCTAAAATTAGGATGTGTGTAAAATTTACTCATTCATGATTACAATTTAATGAAAATTTCCACAAGCAACCTTATACCTGCTTTTAAGCAATTTTTACAAAGAGATGAAGATCTAGACTAGGGTGTCCAATCTTTTGGATTCCCTGGGCCACAATGGAAGAACTATCTTGAGCCACACACAAAATACACTACACTAATGATAGCTGATGAGCTACAAATAGGATTGCAAAAAAATCTCATAATGCTTTAAGAAAGTTTACAAATTTGTGTTGGGCCACATTCAAAGTCATCCTGGGCTGCATGCAGCCTGTGGGCCATTGGGTGGACAAGCTTGATCTAGATCTATGTTGTCCAATAACAGCCACTAGCCACAAGTGGCCACTGCTCACATAAAAAGTGGCTGGTCTAAACTGAGATGTGGTTTAAGTATATAATATACATGGAATACTAAAGAGTTAGTTTAAAAAAACTTAATTTTTATACTGATTAGATATATTTTAGATACTACTGCTTTAAATAAAATTTACAATTAAAATTAATCTCCTGTTTCATTTTGCTTTTTAAAAGAGCTTACCAGAAAATTTAAAGTAATGTTATTTGTGGCACGCCATTTATAGTTTATATTATATTCCTATCAGACAGCACTGATGTAGAATATACTGCAATTGAATAAATATATGCTATAATTAATTCCCTAAAGGAAATATAAGCTGTTTAGACTTACCCATCATGGTGGTGGTGATGGTGGTGATGGTGGTGGTGATGCTGTGGACCAATGAACTGCCGACAATTAAATAATTCATTCCCAATAGTCTCACCAAGAAAGTCCCCAGTGCGTGTAATACAAGATTCCTGAGATGCTTGTGCTATATGAGCAGCATTCATTTCCCCTGAAATATCATGTTCTGGGTCTTCTGAGTGTGAACAGGTATCTAGCATTCGTATTCGATTATCTACCGATGGCAATGACTCAGTGTTAAAAACCAGGTCCTTTCCTGTTCCATTGCTTGTCCCACTTCTTTCAGATGGGCCTTGGGACTCCCCTAAGCAAATGCCTGCTTGATTTTCCAACTTTCTGTTCCGAAGATCTGTACCACAACTGTTTTTAGGAGGATTATGATCATGATCATCATCTTCATCATCTTCTTTAAGGGCTTCAATGTCTGCAATGTCTTCTGACTGTACCTCACTACCAGGGCTCCCAGCTGACTGGCTTGCATGACTAGAATTCACCTCATTGCTAGATCCATCACTATGCCCACTACTGCTACCAGGACCACTGCTTCCATCTTCACCACTGTTGGCAGTTTCATCAGAACTTCCCT
This sequence comes from Lyroderma lyra, assembly GCA_004026885.1. Lineage (NCBI taxonomy): Eukaryota > Metazoa > Chordata > Mammalia > Chiroptera > Megadermatidae > Lyroderma > Lyroderma lyra. The sequence continues at coordinate 201,561 of PVJL010000858.1, forward strand.
GCATGGATTCCTGTATTTAGAAACAAAAAGATTTAAGTAAATATTTAAACTAGTAAGAAAAAGTAACTGACATTAACACAATACTTTTTAAAAGGCTGCCACAGTCTCAACATATTCCTTTGAACAATACAAAATAAAATTAAAATCTCAAAGAAAAGTAAAGGACCTCAATAATACTACTTGAGAGATTAAGCCTGAGCATAAATCATGTTTATAATCCCAGTTTCAAGGAGAAACATGACAGAAACCCAAAAATCACTTTGCAGGGTGGCAGGGGGTCCGGTGTAGAGGAGGGAGGACTGTTTTCATACCTCTGTGTCTGAAAGTCGCTGTTGCACATGTTTGGTTCTATTAATAAGTTGCTCATCCATTTCAATGTCACTGCCTCCACTCTGATGGGTATCACTGTTATCACTGCTTTGAGGACTAGCTGCAGGTGACCCTATATTAAATAGATTTTTCTTTTACTTCTAATCTGTATTAACATGGATCTATCAGAATGATATAGTCCTTTTGAGTCTTTCTTTAGCAAAGCTTTACTCAACAAAACATAATCTGTAAATATGTTAACATTTGACCATTATATCTAAAGAGGATATAATTTCAATTAAGTCAAGAAACTAATGGTTTAAACAAAAAGGGTAAGCAAGCTGGATAACTAGTGAAGGGTTTACATCTTCTGTTCAAAATGAACTTTATGACTCCCTGAGGCAAATACATAAAATTAATGAACTCTGTATGATCATGAATACAAAAGTATGAGTCATCTTGCCATGCATTTCTAAGACTCAACTTACAAGGTGATGGAGCTGCTCTTCTGAGCTCTTCTTCCTCTGAAGGAAAAGGAAAAGGAGGGAAATATTCTAAATGACTGAACTTCTGTGGGACTGCATATCTGTTGTTCTTACTACATTCTCAACAAGATACAGGTAGGGAAATCTGCAAGAATAGTAAGTCCCCACCACCTGCAGTAGTAGTTATTCACATCTGCACAAAAAAAAGCCTGAAGAGCAGTATATGATGTCAGAAGACAAAAACTGGGGTAAAGTTGATAAAGCTTCAAAAAGTCCTAGAAAGCCATTTGCATGTAAAAGCACATACAATATATATGAAATGATAGCCAAAAAAATGAGCTAGCCCCAATTTATTAACCCTTTTGCAAACACTATAGCACCCATCACAAATTCATGTGAGACTGACCTTAAACTACTTAGCAGAAACTACTTCAAATCTGAGCTATAAAATTTGGACAACTTACTTAAAAAAATAAACTACATTTTACTAACCTTTCTTATTTCCAATGGGAAGATTAGTATTTAATAAAGATGCAAAAGAACTCTGTTTAGATAGCTGAGCCTTAGCTGCTAGTGCATTATTCCATAATGCTTTAATTAACATCGATGCCAAGTACAATGTCTTAAAAAAAAGAGAGAGAAGGTTGAAATTAGAGGTTTTAGGCAACATCATAAGAAATCTAATAACGAAATACTAATAGTAATAACCTACAAGTTAAACTGCCTAAATCACAAATCAATTTTCACATTACAAAAAAAATAATGACCATTATGTTTTGAATGAATTACCTGTTCAGTATGAACACTTGGCTCAAGAGCTGAGACCAGATTAAGAAGATGTCTAAGTGGTATTGGATCCAAATTCTTGATGAGTGAAGGAAATAAGTCATGTATGTACCGACTACAATGTTTCAACTACAAAACAAAGGTAGAGACAATAGTAAAAAATAATTATACTACATAAATAAATAATCGGGTAGCAAAAAAGTTTATATAAAGTTTTTTAAATTAAGACATATAGTTTTAAAAGCCAAGTGACTGGAACACTAATATTTTTTTAAATATCAGTAAAGCACTAATTACCAAATATCATAAGGGGCAGTACATAAAATTATGAATATAAATTTCCATTTAAGCAGAACTTTCTTATCCAAACAAACCACAAGCTTAATTTTCTAGCCACAGAGGAAAGCCTGCAATAAAGTTTCTGAAATCTAAGTATAAAGAACATTCCGATTAAATTGATACACATATCATTAACATAAAGATGAATTAATAAATTCAAAAGTATGCAATTACAATTAAAGTAATAAATTACAATTAGGAAAGAAACCAAATTGAATATTGAGAAGCAGTATATTTACAAAGATATGATTACTAAATATTAGTGTCATATAAATTAATGTCTTTTATAGCCATAAAGCTGCTAACTGCTCAATCAAGATACAGCCACAAATATGACTAGGCTACTGATTCTCAATTTAAGGGTTCTAAAGGTAAAAAGCTGAGATATCCTATTTATCTTTAATGCACAGAGAGTCTCTAAGAAGTGTGGACTTTTCAATTCTAAAATTTAAAATTTTAGGGGAGTTCCCTGGTGGTGTAGTGGCTAGGCTTCGGCACTCTCACCACCATGGCCTGGGTTCAATTCCTGCTCAGGGAACCAACCAATAAATAAATAAAGTTTATAATTTTAAGCTTCGTATTTTCAGGTGTAAATCATATGAACTCTCTTTACTGCTTCCCCTATCTAGGTAAATATACACAACTTAATTTTAAAAGAGATGAAACAAAAGTAATAAAATAACATTGAGGGAATTGCTCTGTGTCAGGGAAACTTCTTACAAACTACATTATTTACTTCAACACTACTATTTAATTCAACAGCACTAATTATCCATTAAAAGAAAAACTGCAGCACCTCAAGACCAAAAACATCATTTGATTTAATAAGAAATAAATTATCCACTATAAGTATACCAAGTTTATAGATCTTACGCTAAGAATGTTAATTTTAATATAGTAGTAACATTATAACTATACAGTTTATACTTGTTTTTTGCCAACAGGTAACCATTATATTTTTCCTAATTAAAATGTGAAAAAAAAATAGTACATAATATATTTCTGACTTGCCAATTTTAATCATTAATAAAATAGTTTTATGTAATAGATTTAATTTTCATATCTAGTAATTTATTGGTTGTCTTTGAAAGGGAATTACGTAATCCTGTCACTGAGGCAAAAACCATAGGAGGCTCTTATAGAGGTGTACATGAAGAAAGTAAACTCAAAAAGTACAGAATAAAGATTGCATGGCTTGAGCTCCTGGTAAAGGTGACAATATGAAGCTCGTTCACAGACACTTTTTCACGGAGTATCAAAAAGAAAAGAGGGGAAAAGAATGGCAAGAAAAATGTCAGAGTAGGAACTCCATAAATCCATCTGTGTACCTATACAGCAACTGTAATGGCAGAAACTATCTGATGTAACTATTCTGAAATTCTGGAGCCATTGTGAATCGTACACTTCCAACAGAAAAGCGTAGCTGGTAAATTGCAGTTACTATCAACCAATTCCAGCAAACTTCAGTGTGACAGCAGTTACTGATTTCCCACTCCTTGGCCTCATGGCAGGCAGGGAACTGTGAGAACAGCAGTAAGTGATTCTGGTTCAGTTTGCTGGAGTTAGGATGAACAATAACGGTTAATTTCCTCCAAACAAATCTCTATGTTCTGACTGCAGATTGCTACATCTAGTTGGTGGAGAGGCTGGATGCTTTTGTTTCAACCCAAATCAGCTATAGTGACTACTAGGAGATTTAAAGGAGCCACATAAAGTTTTTACTGGACATTCAATATCACCTGTTCATGTAGGAGAATTTAGAAAGGAATTACAGGTTTCAAAGGAAAGACACAGGCTCAGAAAAGACCTGAAAAGATCATCAGCTTTCCCATTAGGCTGATTCCTAGCACAGAAACATCCTAAAACAATTAAAAAAAAAAAAAAAGCAAACTCTGATGAAAGGAAACAATCTCATTTCCAGAGTTACCACACATGAATGTATATGGCCCATTCATATAAAATAAATAAATAAATAAACAGAAATGTAGCAAAGAAACCAACCCATTGGATTTACTACATAAAGATCTTAAAATAGGAGTTCCCTGGTGGTGTAGTGGCTTAAGGCTTCATCGCTGGTGCTGTCAGCGCTGCGGCCTAGGTTCGATTCCCAGCCAGAGCACTACCCACATACAAAAAAAAAACAAAAAAAAATCTTAAAATAACTACTTTAAAGATGTTCAAGGACCTAAAGGAAGAAAAGGTCAAGGACAGAAAAACAACGCTTAAACAAAATGAGAATACCATTAAAGCCATAAAGAAATTAGAAAGGTGAAAAATAAAAAAACTAAAATGAAAAATACACTAGAGGGTTCAAAGGCTGATATAAACAAGCAGACAAATAAGAAAACTTGAAAATAGGTCAACTCAAAACTATTGATTCTAAGGAATAGGAGAAAAAATGAAGAAAACTGAACAGAGTCTAAGAAACCTGAGTGACACCACCGATCCTACCAAAGTACTCACTGTGGGAATCCCAGAAAAAGAGAAAGTTACACAAAGTATATTTAAAGAATGGCTGAGGGAGTTCCCTGGTGGTGTAGTGGCTTAAAGCTTCAGCGCTGGCGCTGTCAGCGCTGTGGCCTGGGTTCGATTCCCAGCCAGGGAGCTACCCACATACCAAAAAGAAAAAAAAAAAAAAAAAAAAAGAATGGCTGAAAACACCCCACTACAATTAGACCTGCCCTGCAATCAATGCTAAAGGAAGTCTTCAGAATAAAATTAAAGGAAGCTAGACCACAGTGAAGAAATTAACATCTCTAAAAATGATAAATACATAAACAATTAAAAGCTACTATTATTGTAGATTTCATTTATAACCAAACTTCTTTATTTCCTACATGATTTAAAAGACAAATGCCAAAAAAGTTGTTATTAAGCTACGGAATAGGGCACACAATGTATAAAGTTGCCATCTGTGGTATCAATAACAAAAATAAAGGTGGTGGTGTATAGAAATAGAGTTTTTGTAAGGTATTTAAGTTGGCATGAATTCAAATAGATTGTTTTAAGTTCAAAAGACATTAAATGTAATTTCCATGTTAAATACAAAATATAGCATATATACACAAGGAAGTAAGAATCAAAGCAAAAATTTCACTACAAAAAGATCAACTAAAGAAAAAGGAGATCAGTAATGGAGGAAATTATAGACAAAAATTACTCTAAGACATATAGAAAACAAATCTCTTTGAATTATTACTTTAAATACAAATGGTTTAAACTCTCCAATCAAAACACAATTAGCAGAATGAATTTTTTTTAAATGTCATTGTCTACAGAACCTCACTTTATATTCAAAGACACAAATATGTTAAAAGTGATAGGATGGCAAAAGGTATTTCACCGCAAACAATAAGCAAAACAGAACTGGGCTCGCTACACTAAAATCAAATGAGTGAGACTTTAAATTTTAAAAAGGATACTAGAAAAAACAGAATTACCACATGTACCAACAATCCCACTCCTAAGTATATATCCAAAAGAATTAAAAGTGAGATTACAAAGAGATATATATTTGCAAACCCATTAGAACATTATTCACAACAGCCAAGAGGTAGAAGCAGTAAAAATGTCTTAACAAATAAATGTATACATACAATGTGACATATACATACAATGAAATATAATTTAGCCTTAAAAAAAAGAAAATCTCGTCACATGCTACAACGTGGCTACAACATGGTTGAAACTTGAGGATATTATTAGGCTGAGTGAAATAAGCCAGGAACAAAAGGACATAACTATATGATTTCCCTAATATGAAACACGTTGTTGACATGATGGAAACAGAGTAGAATGTATAGCAGGAGCTATAAGAAAGGAGAATTGAGGAGGTATTCTTCAATGGGTATACACTGTTTTTTTAAGATACAAAGTTCTAAAAATCTGTTACAGCACAATATGATATAACTAACAATATTAAACTTACAAATGATTCAGAAGGTAAATTTTAGGTGGTTTGTTTTTCAACCGCAATTAAAAGTTCCTTATAAAAAGATTAACAGAGAAAGAATTAAATTATTTATTAATAAAAGGGTCAATATAACAAGATATAATTACAAACACCATACAAAAATGAAAAAAACTGAAGAAACACAAAGTTTAATAATAATAGTGGTAGATGTCAATACCACACTTCAATAATGAATAGAACAACCATACAGAAGAAAAAAATTGTACAGAACAACAAACCAATTAGACCTAACAGACATACAAAGAACACTCCACAAAACACCAGAAAAGACACATTCTTCTCAAGCACATGTGAAACATTCTCTAAGAGAGACCATATGTTAGGCCACAAAACAAGTTGCAATAAATTTTGAAAGATATAAATCATACAAAGCATTTTCACTAATGACAATATAAGAAGTTAGTCATCAAAATACTAAAAATTTCACAAATATGTGGAAATTAAACACAGTCTTAAACAATCAGTAGTTTAAAGAAGATATACAAAAGAAATTAGGAAATATTTAGAGATGAATGAAATAAAAAACACAACAAAAATATCCAGAATAAGTGGTGTATAGGTGAAAATTTATTAAAGGAATAAATACACTTAAAAAAAAAAATCTTTTAACTTAAGGAACTAAAAAAGGAATAAACCCAAAGCTAAAGAACAGAAATAATCAACATTAAAACACAGATAAATAAAATACAAATTAGAAAACCAATTACAAATATTAACAAAAACAATAGTGGGTTCTTCTAAAAGATTAACAGAATAATAGTTAGCTAGACTGACTAAAAATAAGAGAGGATGTAAATAGCTAAAATAAAAAAAAGAATGGGATATTATTACCAAACTTAGAGATTTTTAAAACTTATAAAAGAATACTATGAACAATTTTACAACAAAAGATTAGATAACTTAGGAAATATAAACAAATCCCTTACAAATTACCTGTATTGACTTAAGATAAAACAGAAATTAAAAATGTCAACAAGAGACTAAATCAGTAATAAAAACCTTTTAGGAAAAAAAAAGGCCTAACATACATGGCTTAACCAGTGGATTTTACTAAACAATTAAAAAAAAATTAATGCCAATGCTTCTCAAATTCTCCCAAAAAAACTGAAGAGGAGGATATACTTGTTTTACTCATTCTATGAGGCCACCATTACTCTAATTCCAAAGCCTTCATAAAAATAGAAAATTATAGAAAATCTCTTATAAATACAAAAATTCTCCACAAAATGTTAGCAAAGCAAATCTAACACCATACTATTCCTAAGACCAAGTGAGATTTATCCCAGGAATGCAAGTGTTGTTCAATAAAAAAATCAATTACTGTAGTACATCATATTAATGGAATGGAAGAAAAGTCCATATGACTATCTGAATGCAAAAAGGGCATTTTACAAAATCCAAAACCCTGTCATAATAAATGTCATTTCAATACATTAAGAATAGAGAAAAAAATCCCAAAACATGATAAAGGGTATTTATGAAAACTCCACAGCTAACATCATACTCAATGGTCAATGACTGAAATATTTCCCTCTAGGATAAGGAAAAAGACAAAAATGCTCATTTCAACATCGCTATTCAAAACTATACTAAAATTCCAGTCAGAGATATAAGACCAAAATACACAATAAGAATATAACATATAAAAAACATACATATTATTCATGCGAGGTCTGACAATTAAGTTCGCAAATTTGTCTCCATGTGCTTATGTTGGCAGCACTGTACAAACAATTCAGTAAGGTTTCATAACCTTAGTATATCTGTGTCTCACAGCTGTGTTTGTGTCAAAGTCTGGCAGTGTCTTGATGAGTGGCGTTCATTGCTGTTGTGGGTTTTTGTGTGTCGTTGCTAGAATGTTGGAGTTTGAATTAGAGCATCAAACAAACATTAAATTTCTTGTTAAACTTGGCAAGAGTGGAAGTGAAATCAGGGACATGTTAGTCTAAGTTTATGGGGATTATGTCATGAAGAAAATAGCAGCGTACAAAGCAGATTAAACGTTTTTCTGAGGGGAGAGAAAGCATCACTGATAAAGAGGTCAAGGTAGCCAGTAACACACAGAACTAACAAAAACATTGCAAATATTCGTAAAATTGTTATGTCAAAATCGTCAGCTGATTGTGAGAAGCATAGTTAAACAAGATCAATAGAGAAACAGGAAAATCTTAACTGAAAATCTTGGCATGAGAAAGGTGTGTGCAAAACTGGTCGCAAAGGAGCTCACCGATACACAAAAGCAAAGGAGAGTAGAAGTTTGCCAAGACCTTTTGGAGAGGCATCACTGGTGATGAGATGTAGTGTACCAATACAACGCTAAAACAAAGCGTCAAGGTGCACAAAGGAAGTCAGCCAATTCTCCACGAGCAAAAAACTTCCATCAATCCAAATCAAGCGTCTTAACAATGTTACTAAACTTTTTTGTTATCAGAGGGACTGTTCATTATGAATTTATACCAAGTGGACAAAGAGTCAACAAGTTTACTATCTGGAAGTGCTGAAAAAGCTGCATAAAAAAGTTAGATGAAAACCATCTAAACTTTTCGCTAACAACTCATGGCTCTTGCATCACGACAATGCACCAGCTCACACAGCACTGTCTGTGAAGGAGTTTTTAGCCAGTAAACAACTGGATTGGAAAACCCTCCCCCTACTCACCTGATCTGGCCTCCAATGACATTTTTCTTTATCCAAAGATAAAGCAAATATTAAAAGGAAGACATTTTGATGACATTCAGCATCAAGGGTCAGTCACATGACGACAGCTCTGATGGTCATTTCAGAAAAAGAATTCCAAAACTGCTCTAAAGAGGTGGACTAGGTGCTGATGTTGGTGCATAGCTTCCCAAGGGGAGTACTTGGAAGGTGACCATAGTGATATTCAGCAATGAGGCATGTAGCACTTTTGGTAGGCTGAGTTCATGAACTCAATTGGCAGACCTCATATAATGTCATATCTCTTAAGTATAGATTTTGGTACCCTTCTTCATTCACTCTAAGTACCCCAAGAAGAATGCCTAGTTGACACTAGGGAGAAAGTATAAGTTGATATGCGTCCATTACTACTCCAAAAAATGTTGCCAGGCAGGAGTTCCATTTGAGAGACAATTCTAATGGAAAAATATTTTACAACACCCAAGAATATCTAGACCACCTACCTAGCCATCCTTCTAAAATATGAATGGATAGCAAAGGCATATGAAGAGACCTAGCAACATAAAAGAAAGAATAAAGTATAGACAAGAGGTTTGAACATGTAATACGAGGAGGAATCATCATTCATGTTAACAGCTCCTACAAAGATAGGAAGATATAGGATTGAAATCATATGATGCAAAATAGAGAATATTACTACAGTGGCCAGATTTTTACTCAATACAGTCATAACATCCCATGCTAACAGTATGCAATGTCTCATTAAGCAGTAATCTAAATGTGTGTGTAAATAGACATGCAGAAGCTAAAAAACACTATACAAGGGCTGCCTGGAAAAAATCCAGCCATAAATGCCTTTATTTTTCATGTTACATGGATACTTTCCAGACAGCCCTCGTATATCAGTGTTTCTAAATTTAGTCATTATTAACCCCCCTTTGAGAATCTCAGGAAAACAATGCACCATTTCCACTCAAAATGTGCATAATGCACATTAGATGATATCTAAGTTCCTTCAGAATCCTAGGGAATTTAATTACTGTTATTGAGACAAAAATCTACTCAAAAAGAAGGTATTAGCTCCATTTTAGGATAAACTTATTATCTCAATAAGTTACATAAATTTATGCAAAAGTTCTTCAAAGTTGGAAACATTTAATAATAAACTCCAATAGAGTGATAAAATTCTGAAGTTTATTTTTTTGACATCGTATGACTGAAAGATTTTACAGTGGAAGGATATGGAGAGGGAACTATGGAGAGTAATAAAATTAAACCAGAATAATAAGTAACTTCAAATGGCAGAGAAAGTCATCTAAATGTCAAAATGTTTACTGTAACTTTATATACTAGTTTTTATATTTAATAAAAAAGTAATATACACACATAAACATTTCAAAGTTTACACAGTGTAGACAATAAAAAGGAAGTCTCCCACCTATCCCAGGACACTTTTCCAAAAGCAAATCTGTTAAAATTTCTTGTGTTTTTTTCCCCCAAAATAGTTTCAGGCATTCACAAAGGGTGTGTATATATACACACACACGCGAGAGCCCATCTTTTTTTTTTTAATTGTTAAATTTATTGGGGTGACATTGACCAGTAAAAATTACATAGGTTCCAGGTGCACAATTCTACATTACATCCTCCATGCATTGCATTATGTCTTCAACACCCAGAGTCGGTTCTCTTTCCATCATCATATATTTGTGTCCCTCTCCCTTCTCCCCCACCCTCCTCTCCGCTTACCCGCAGATAACTACACTAAGTTATTGACTATGTCTATGAGTTTTGTTTCTTTGTTGTTTTCAATTTTATGTTACACATATGAGTGGAATCATGTTGTTCTTGATTTTTTCTGTTTTATTTCACTTTGCATGATGATCTGCCCATTTTTAAATTTTTTGTTTTTGTTTTTATTACAACTGTTTCTTTATTCTGTTCTTTACATTCCACATATAAGTGAGATCATATGGTATCTGTCTTTCTCAGTCTGACTAATTTCACTTAGCATGGTATCTTCTAGTTTCATCCATGTTGTTATAAAAGGTAAAATTTTATTCTTCTTTGTGGCTAATACTCCACTGTGTAAATGTACCAAAGCTTCTTTACCCTATCTTTATTGATGGACATTTAGGTTGTTCCCTTATCTTGGCTATTATGAATAATGCTGCAATAAACACAGATGTGCATATGTTTTTTCCAATTAGTTTTTTGGATTTCTTTCAATAAATGCCCAGGAGTGGAACTGCTGGATAAGATAGTTCCATTTTTAATTTTTTGAGGAACCTCCATACTGTTTTCAATAGTGGTTGGATGAATTTGCAGTCCCACTATCAGTGTAAAAGGGTTCCCTTTTCTCCATATTCTCGCCAACATTTGTTGCTGGTTGATTTATTGATGAGGGCCATTCTGACAGGAGTGAGGTGGTATCACACAGTGGTTTTGAGTTGCATTTCTCTAATGATTAGTAATGTTAGACATCTTTTCATGTGTCTTATTGGCCATCTGTATGTCTTCTTTGTTTTTGTTTTGTTTTGTTTTTGGGGTTGGGGGGTAGTTCCCTGGCTGGGAATCGAACCCACGCTGCGGAATTCAAAGTGCTGAAGCCTAGCCACTGCACTCCCAGGGAATCCCCCTGTATGTCCTCTTTGGAGAAATGTCTATTCAGGTCTTCTGCCCATTTTCTAATTGGGTTGTTTGTTTTTTTTTTAGTGTTGAGTTGTATGAGTTTCTTATAAATTTTGGTTATTAACCCTTGGTCAGTTGCCTCACTGGCAAACATTTTCTCCCATTCTATGGGATGTCTTTTTGTTTTGTTGTTGGTTTCTTTTGCTGTAAAAAAATGTTTTAGTCTGATGTAGTCCCGTTTGTTTATATTTTCCTTTGTTTCCCTTGCCTGAGATGTATCATTGAAAGTACTGCTAAGCATAACGTCTGAGAGGTTACTTCCTATATTTTCTTCTAGGAGTTTTATGGTTTCAGGTCTTATATTTAGGTCTTTAACCCATTTTGAGTTTATTTTTGTATATAGTATAAGAAGGTGGTCCAATTTCATTTTTTTGCATGCATCTTTCCAGTTTTCCCAGCACCATTTGTTGAAAAGACAATCTTAACCCCAAAGCAAGTTCTTGCTTCCTTTATCGTAGGTTAATTGGCCACACATCTTCTTTTTATAATTGTTTTAATACACAAGAGGAGAATACATTTTGTAGTTGCTGTTTTCTCTTAATAAACGATCTATTAACTATGTAGTATTTAATATTTTTGGAAATTGTTCCACATGAATATAAAACAGTAACCCCAGTCCATCTCATGGCCACAAAGCATTCTATTATATGGATTTCCCAAAATTTACTGAATTAGTCCTACAGTGACAAACATTCCTGACCTGCTAGTATGGTCAATTCTGTAGCCAACATCTTCATGTATCTGTATTTGTAAGATAAATGAACAGAAATAGAATTTCTATTATTGTTTCCCAAAGGTTATACCACACTCTGGTCAATACAGTGTATTATTAAACATAATGAGAATTACTCAATACATGGAAAATGCTGTTATTTTAACCTATATTTAATTATTTAAAAATAAACATTATTCAAATATTTATAATGCATTGTGCTTCTTTTGCTATCAATTTCCCATTTGTCACTTTTGTCTATTTTCTCCTTGGATTCCATTATAATATAAGAGTTGTGACACAAACAATGAAAAGAGAAATAGCCAATGCAATTACAACTGGGTGAATCGTGTGTGTGTGTGTGTGTGTGTGTGTGAGATTCTTTCTCATACTCTCTGTTTTTCTCTCTCAGGTGACCAGTGACCTCAAAAACTTATTCCAGTGTGATATGAGAGGACGTCCCTGAAACCTCTATGGAAATTACAAACTGAAGAGCCAAAATTCCAAAATCCACAAGGGAATCCTCAAATGAGAGATCCACCGACTGCAAGAAAACACCTAAAGGTCAAAGAAAGGGAGATGAATAGGAGAAAAGGGGAGGGAGCAGTGCGAGGCTGACAGAAGAAGAATCAAGGAGGGGCTAGGGCAAAAGAGCTGAAGTGCAACACAACCTCTCTGGCAGTGGGAGGAGCATACACTGGAAGCCCCATAAAGGGATGCGATAAAGCAGCTCCCATCTTCCAGTTCTGCTGAGCTCCTGACAGAGGGCCAAACTTGATCTGTGGCACCCATCCCCCAGGATGTGGTGCACACCTGCCCACGGGCAAGCTTGCTTGGTGGCGCACAGCCATCTAAACTTCTGTGCAGTCCTGATAGAGGGCCAGTCTCATATTGCAGAGCACACCATGCATGGCTAGGCACTCCCTTGATGGAGGAGCGAGTTTATGCTACAGAGTGCATCCACCCTAATCCTGATTGCTCCTGAAAGAGGTACAGGCCAGTTTCACGGCTGAGTCAGCACCCAGGGTAATGAGTAACTTTGGGACAATAGCAGTGATGAACCCCACTGCCCCCACTGCTAGGCAGAAACTGTGAACATGGAGCCTAGCTGCTTCGCCTTGCCCTCCATTACCTGTGCCTCAAACAAGTCCTGAGCCCTCACGAAGAAACTCCACCCACCCCTAGGGAACCGGTGGGAGTGGGGATGGGAAAGAGGGAGATCTCAGGGAACTGTAAAACAAAGGCACAGCAGCCTCTGTCTGAACAGATCTCAGAAGCAGAGAATATCTTCACCCACCACATTTCCTCAAAGAAGAAATGCATCAAGGCAACTGAGTCAAAGAGAAGCCCATCTTCCAGGAACTCTCCAAGAGTGAGAAAATCAAAACAAGAGAAAATACTGTAAGACACTGCAGAGACAAAAACTAGAAAGTGAAGGAAAGACATCTCCATACCTGCCAGAGGAAAAAAACCCTTACGCCCAGGAATAGAAAAATACCCACTACAATCAACTCATTGGGAACAAAACGTCTCAAAGAGAAAATGGAAAATCTCTACAAAACAAACTTATAGATTTAGAAATATATGATCTAAGTGATACAGAATTCAAAATTGCATTCCTAAAAACACTCAAGGTGAGAGCTCAGGGAATGATGGCTGAGCACTCAGACCCAGATAATGATCTCAGAGAGGAAATCTCTGAAGAAAAGAAACACTTTAACCAAAAAACTGAAACTATAAAACAGAATCAAATAGAAATTTGGAAGACAAACAATGCAATAAAAGAAATAAAGCATGAATTAACTAATATAGGAAGCAGGGCTGACCAGATGGAGGAAAGAATTAGTGAGATTGAAGATAGAAACATGGAAATTGAACAGAAGGAAAAAGACAAATGAAAAGAAAAATTTCTACAAGAATTATTTAACTCCATTAGAAAGAACATTAGGATAATAGGAATACCAGAAGAAACAGAACCAATTTCTAATGAGGGCTTAATCAAAACAAATAGTAGATGAGAATTTTCCAACTCTGGGAAAAACTGAAATCTAATAGAAGAAAACAGGACCCCCAGCTGCCTGAATCCCACCAGACCTTATCCAAGACACATTATACTGCATATGTCAAAAATCAAAGACAAAGAAAGAATTCTCAAGGCAGCTAGGGAAAAAATTATAACCTTCAAAGGAAAGCCCATCAGGCTATCATCAAACTTCTGAGCAGAAACTCTTGAAGCCAGGAGAGAGTAAAATCACATATATAAAATATTAAAAGAAAGGAACTACCAGCCAAGAATAATCTATCCAACTAAGTTATCCTTTAGATATACAGGAGGAATAAATCTTTGCAGACACACAGAAGTTGAGGGAATTTGCCAACACAAGACCAGCACTCCAGGAAATACTGAAGGAAACTACTTGACCTGAAACAAAAAGCCTACATAAATGGCAAAAAGTTGAGACAAAAAAAAACATA
>PVJL010000858.1:216085-272620 GCA_004026885.1 Lyroderma lyra
AAATAAATAAATAAATAGATAGATAGACAAATAAATAAAGAGAAAACCGAACACACCATCAAGCTAAAATAAAAACAGACAGAAAAAAGTAAAGAAGAAACCAAGACTCCAAACAATCAAAAACCGAAAGACAAAATGGACATAGGAAATCTTCGTATGTCAATCATCACCCTAAATGTAAATGGACTGAATTACCAATAAGAAGTCACAGAGTAGCTGCCTGGATTAAAAACAAAGCCCATCTATGTGTTATCACCAAAAGACACACCTCAGCCACAAGGACAAACCGAGACTCAGAATGAAAGGATGGAAAACAATACTCCAAGCAAACTGCATCCAGAGTAAAGCAGGAATCACCATACTTCTATCTTATGAAACAGATTTCAGGATAAAAAAAGAGACAAAAATGGACATTTTATAATGATAAAAGAAATAGTACAAGATACGAACTCATTAATATGCATGTCCCCAACCAGAAAGCACCAAAATTTATATAGCAAATACTTAAAGATCTAAAAGGTGAAACTGATAAAAACACAATTATAGTAGGGGACCTAAACATCCTTGACAGTCATAGACAGATCATCAAGACAGAAAATAAATTTTAAAAATCAGTTTTAAATGATACATTACTACATCTGGACATAATTGACATTTACGGGAGACATTCACATCCTGTAATAGGAGACTATACATTCTATTCTAGTACACATGAAACATTCTCAAGGATAGACCATGTGTTGGGACACAAACTTAGCCTTAGCAAATTCAAGAAAACTGAAATCAAACAAAGCATATTCTCAGACCACAAAGCCTTGAAACTAGAGATCAACTGCACAAAAAATCAAGGGAAAAAAAACCCTATATACATAAAGATTAAACAACATGGTATTTAGAAATGACTGGATCAAAAAAGAAAGAAGAGACTGAAAAATACATAGAAACAAATGACAATGAAAATACAATGTATCAAAATTACTGGGATGCAACCAAAGCAGTAATAAGAGGAAAATTTGTTATCATTACAGGCCTATCTCAAGAAACAAGAAAAAGAACAAGCAAACTATGTAACATCCAATCTTAAAGAACTAGAAAAAGAAGAACAAATAAAGTCCAAAGTCAGCAAAAGGAAGGAAATAATAAAAATTAGAGCAGAACTAAATGAATAGGTAACAGAAAAAATTAACGCAGTGAAGAGCTGGTTCTTCGGGGAAAAACAAACAAACAAACAAACAATTAAAATTGACAAACCTCTGGCTAGATTCACCAAGGGGCAAAGAGGAAAAAACACAAATAACCAAAATCAGAAATAATAAAGGAGAAATTACCATTGATACCACAGAACTAAAAAGGATCACAAGAAAATATTATGAAGAACTTTATGCCACCAAATTTAAAAACTTGAAGAAATGGACAAGTTTCTAGAAACATAGTCTACCTAAACTGAACCAAGAAGAAGTGGACATCTAAATAAATCAATCAACAGCAAAGAAATTGAAACAATCATCCAAAACCTCCCTGAAGGCAAAAGTCCTGGACCAGAAGTTCTCACCAACAACAAGCATTCAAAAAGGAAGGAATGCCCATGCTCCTCTGACTCTTCTAAAAAACTGAAGAGGCAGTATTTTCTCACTCTTTCCACAAGGCCTACATGACCCTAATACCAAAGCCTGGTAAGGATAACACAAAAAAAGAAAACTATAGACCAGTATCTCTAATGAACACAGATGCAAAAATCCTAAATAAAATACTACCAAATCGAATATAACAATGCACTGAAAATATACACCACAATCAAGTGGGATTCATCCCATGAAAACAAGGATGGTCCAACATATGCAAATCAATCAATGTTGATACCTCACATAAACAAAATATAAGATAAAAACCACGATTATATCAATTGATGCAGAAAAGGCATCTGACAAGATACAACACCCATTTATGATCAAAACACTGATTAAAATGGGTATAGAAGGGAAGTACCTCAACATAATAAAGGTCATACACGACAAGCCCTCAGCTAGTATCATAATGAATGGGGAAAAGCTGAAGTCTATTCTCCTCAAATCAGGCATAAGACAGGGATGCCCCCTGTCACCACTGCTATTCATTATAGTACTGGAAGTTCCAGCCAGAGCAATCAGGCAAGTGAAAGGAATAAAACACATCCAAATTGGGAGAGAAGTTAAACTGTCACTTTTTGCAGATAACATGATCCTTTATACAGAAAATTTCAAAGATTCCACCAAAAAACTATTAGAAATAATAAATACAGTAAAGTTGCAGGATATAAAATCAATGTACAAATATCTATTGCATTTCTATATACCAACAAAACTTCAGAAAAAGAAATGACAGAATCAATACCTTTGGGGATTGCAACAAAAATAATAAAACACCTAAGAATGAACTTAACAAATAATATGAAGGACTTATATACTCAAAACTGTAAGACATTATTAAAAGAAACTGAAGAGGACACAAAGAAATGGAACGACCTTCTGTGTTTATGGATTGGAAGAATCAATATAGTTAAAATGGCCATATTACCTAAAGCAATACACAGTTTTAATGTAATTCCCATCAGAATCCCGCAGACATTTCTTTCAAAAAATAGATTAAAAAAAAAAAAAAATCATCAGGGAGTTCCCTGGTGGTAGCGGCTTAAGGCTTTGGTGCTGTCAATGCTGCAGCCCGGGTTCAAATCCCAGCTGGGGAACTACCCACATTAAAAAAAAACAAAACAAAACAAAAAAAAAAACACATCAGATTTGTATGAACCACAAAAGACCCTGAATCACCAAAGCAATCCTACATAAAAAGAGTAAGGATGGAGGCATTACACTCCTTAATTATTCTTTTTATTGTTAGACTTATTGAGGTGATACTTACTGGTTAGCAAGAATTGCATAGGTTCCAGGTGTACAATTCTACAGTGCATCGTCAACTTGTTCCATTACAAGTTCACCACGCAGTTCCCCAATTTCAATCTATACTACAAAGCATCAATAATGAAGACCACTTGGTATTAGCAGAAAAACAGATAGATACACAGTCCAATGGAACAGAACTGAAAACCCAGAAATAAACCCACAAATACACGGACAGATAATTTTTGAAAAAGAAGTGAAAAATATACAACAGGGAAAAGAAAACCTCTTCAATAAATGGTGCTGGGAAAACTGGAAAACCACATGCAAAAGAATGAATATGAAGTGTGAACTGTCACAATATACCAAAATTAACTCAAAATGGATTAAAGACCTCTCCACGTAAGACCCAAAACAATAAACTGTATAGAAGAAAACATTGGTACTAAACTTATAGACCTCAAGGACTTCATGAACCTGACCTCGAAGTCAAGAGAACTAAAAGCAAAGATAAATGAATGGGACTATATCAAACTAAAAAGCTTCTGCACAGCAAAAGAAACCATCAACAAAGCAAAGAAACAGCCAATCGGATCGGAGAAACTATTTGCAAACAATGCCGCTGATAAGGAGTTAATATCTAAAATATATAAACTTGAACAACTCAACAATAAAAAAAATCCAATTAAAAAATGGCCAGAGGACCTGAACAGACACTTCTCCCAGGAAGACATACAAATGGTCAACAGATACATGAAAAAAATGCTCAACTTCGCTAGCTATTAGGGAAATGCAAATCAAAACCACAATGAGGTATCACCTCATACCTGTTCAAATGGCTATAATCAAGACAAAGAACAACAAGTTTGGAAAAAGTGTGGAGAAAAACAACTCTCATACACTACTGGTGGGAATGCAAACTAGTATAACTACTATGGAGGGCAGTTGGAGGTTCCTCAAAAAATTAACAACTGAGTTACCTTTACGATCCAACAATCCCACTTCTGGGTATCTACCCCCAAAATTTGAAAACCTTAGTCTGCAAAGATGTATGCACCCCAATGTTCATCGCAGCACTATTCACAGTGGCCAAATCATGGAAACAGCCAAAGTATTCTTTGACAGACAACTGGCTAGCAGCTGTGATACATACACACAATGGAATACTACTCAGCCATAAGAAAAGACAAAATAAGGCCATTTATGACAACATGGATGGTGCTTGAAATCATCATGCAAAGTGAAATAAGCCAGACAGGAAAAAAAAAAACAAGAATCTATGATTTCACTCATTTCTGGAATACAAAGCTGAAAGCAACACAGAAACAAAAACTCATGAACACAATCAACAGTTTAGTGATTAGTGGTTATCTGACATTATGGGGGGAGAAGAGCTGGAGAGAAGGGATGGGGTCTCAAATATATGGTGATGGGAAGAGAAGTGACTGAGTGATGAACACATAACACACAGAGGGTGTACAACTGTACACCTGGAACTTATGTAACCTGGCCATCTCTATCCCCTACCTACCTCCCACCTGCCAGCAAGATGGTCGACAAGCATATCTATTACTCAGACAAGTACTTCAGCCAGTACTATAAGTACCAGCATGTCATGTGACCCTCAGAACTTTTCAAACAAATATCCAAAACCCATCTGATGTCTGGAGAGAAGAGGAAAAGACTTGATGTTTAATCGAGTATACACTGGGTTCATGACCTAATTCATGAGCCAAAACCAAATATTCTTCTCTTTACATGACCTCTTCCAAAAGATCAAAAAGAATGAAGCATATCTGGGGATCATCAAATAAACTTTCTTCAAAATTAATGCATATGTGTATATAAAGTAATACTCAGTAAATACTTGAAAAATAAACAAATAATTCATCCATACTTGTACACAAGCTACATTCTTAACAGCAACAGTTAAATTCAACTACAAATGGGTTATTGTAAGGTGTTTAAGATAAAATTTCTTCCAGTCAGTTTTTCTCTGAATATAAGTGCCTATTTGACTTAATCATTTTTGTTAAATAAAGTTTGCATGTTGCATTAAAAAAATAAAATAATAACTTATTCCAGAAGGGAGGAAAAAAAGACTCAGGCAAGACTATGAAACCAACCAACCCTGGACACTTTGAAAGCAGTTATATTTGGTGCTTAAATTGAAATAACTAAAAATGTACAATTTCCTGGTCATTCTAAATCTATTAATAGATTTACAAGTAAAGCAATAACAAAACACAAAAATACCCAATTAAAATAACCCTTAAAATATATTTATTTTAGCCTATTAAATTGTCTTTTAAAGATACTTTTAAGTGATTGCAAACTACATCACAGATTATGCCACCATTTAATAATAATTACTTTACTGGGTTACTTCAAATTGTTATGAAGATAAAATGCTAAATATTTTAGCAGACCATATTATCAATTATCAATTTGATAAATTTCAGTTTCAATAAAGAATAATGCTACACTATTCCTAGTATTTATTCTATATTAATTAACATATTTTCTGGTCTTGCTATGAACAAAATTAAAATTAAAAATGTATTAAAAATAACACTCAGAATGTTCTGAAAGGAAATTTCCCTTAACTCTGAAATATGAACTGCTTCTTTATTAAAATGACAGTATTGCAAATATATATACAAATATCAAATATGGAAAGTAAAATATGTATTGAAAAATTACAACCATTAAAATAATTTTAAAAAAAACAACATTATAACCAATCTAAGAATTAAGTATCAAGGCATATAATTATTAGCAACCAAAAATTTGAAAAGGTTTATATATTATAAAAAGTGTGTAAATACACAGTGATCATTAAATATAATAGAAGAAATAGAAATACAATGGGCCAAAAAAAGTATAATAGGGAAAATTGCTATTATAATTTCTATATCATGTTTTGTATTGCAAGACAGCACTTACTTCTCCAAAAATTAAAAACAGTATTTTTAAATAATAAGTCAATGCTAAAATTCATATAGAAAAATAAACGAGATAAAGTCTTTTAAAAATATAAAGAAGGACCAGCCCTACATGATATTAAAAAAAAAATTACAAAAACACAAGGGAAAAAAATAAAGACATTAGCATAAACCTAGAGATCAGCAAATGTTTTCTTGATGGGCCAGATACTAAATATTTTAGGACTGCAGGTGATGAGGTGTTTGTTACATGTGCTATACCCTGCCACTGCAATGTGGAAGCAGCCACAGACTACATAAAAGAATGGGCAAGGCTATGTTGCAAAAAAACTTTATTTACAAAATCAGGTGGCCAGCTCATAGGCCATAAATTTACCAATCCTTGGTTTATAGGTCATGACTAGATATACAAATAGGTCAGTCTACAAAGTCAGAAACTGACCTAGTCAAGATAAATTAGTATCTCAAATTGGTAAGAAAAAGAAGAGTTACTGACCAAAACAGAACAGGGACAACTATGTAACAAAAAAAGAAATTGGGGGGGGGGGGGGGGGAAGTTGAATATATACATAACACCTTGAACCAAGAGAAACTGCAATTGAATTCAAGATTAAAATATAAAAGTCAAACAGAAAATGTACAGGAGGAAACTAAAGAAAAATTTTCCTATGATATTGGAGTGGAGAAGGCATTTCAAACCATAACATAAACAAGCCATAAAAATATTTCAACCAGAAACTTGAAACTGAACAACAAAAACCAACTGAAGCAAGGCAAAACCAACACATCAAAGTAGAATATAATCATAACTCAGAGAGAAAAGTCCAATTTCATTACATAAACATCTTCTACCTAAAAGAAACCAAGTAAAGCAACTATAAATGGCAAAGACTATAAGAAGTTATTTCCAGAAAAGGACATAAAAATAGCTCTTAAACACAGATGTACAACCTGATTTACATAAAGAAACACAAATTTTAAACATTAGTGATACCACTTTTGACCCATCGGTTTAGCAAACATCAAAAAGTTTCAGAGCACAATGTACTGAGAAGGGTTAAGGGAAAAGGATTTCCATCACATGATTACATACCATAAGTAAACCACACATATGCTTTAACCTAACAATTCTACTTATAAGTAGGAATTTATCCCACATAATAACTTTACACATGGACAACTGACTATGTTAGACGCTATTTACTGTATCATTGTGCATAATAGAAAAGACTGGAAAAAAAAATGCCTATTGATTAAATAAATTACAGTACATGTATAAAATGAAACACTATGCAGTCTTATAAAAAGATAAGTGCTTTATGTATTGATATGGAATAATCTCCAGGATAAATTAAGTGAAAAAAAGCCAAGTCCATTTAGTATGCGATATTTGTGGAAAAGGAAAAGACAATGAAGAACAATGTTTACATCTAGCTACTTATGTAGAAAATAACATGATGCACCTGAGAGGATAAGAACCGCATGGCTTGGAGTCTGGGGCAGGAGTTGGGGGGAATGCATAACATATCCTATTATATTTAATTTTTGGATTTTGAACCACGTGGGTATATGCCTATTCAAAAATTAAATAAAAAAAACAATAGAAAAGAAACATACCAATACAACATTCAGGATAGAAGGCTTCACTATATAAATGAAACTAATAGGAAAATGTCTCTTAGTAAACCAGGATGGTTTTGGTAAGAACCTCTACTTGACTAACTCAATTACTCCAATTTTATCAGTAATACAGTAAAAAGATATGGAATTTTAAGTTAGACTTCAATAGGTTCTATTCCTAACGTTTTGCATGTATCAGTTTCTTTAGCTATAAAATGGTGATAATGCTAGAACTCACCTTTTAGGGGATTAAAACTCTTAGACCGTATCACAATGAAGCACTTAATAAATGTGAGCTGTTAAAATTACCTGTGCTGCAGCCCAAATGCAATCAATATGCTGAGTACTCAGTCGCCCTTCCGCTGCCAAAAAATTCAAAATCACTTGGCACTGTTTGATAATCTGGAAAAGAAAAACTTATTATAGTTCATTTTTAAAAATATTCTCTCTTAATAGAACAAAAAAGTTATATAATTTCCACAAACCTCAATATGTAAATTTGGTCCAAATATATGCTCTACTACATTGTTGCTTATAAGCCAATCTGCAAGTTCTTTTGCAATGGACCTAAAATCAAATAATGAAAAGTTAATACATTTTTTAAAAATTAGTATTATTCTTTCCCACGCCTAAAGGGCAGATGCAGTTGAAAAACTGTATTTGTTCACAAACAAATTATAAGTGATTACACACAATTAACTGCTTAGAGTACTACACAAATAACGCAATATAAGAAATGGTAATATTACCTAATTTTATAAACAAGCAAAAAAAACCCCAAAAAAGTTAAGAGTAACAACTAAGGCTAGGTACACAGGTGTGAATGCCAAGTATAACACCAAATAAGCAGTATTTTCCTACTCAAGGATTTTGCCTTCCCACTTTTTAATTTCCATAGTAGGAACTGAAGCATTCAGGGACAGTTTCTATGATCTCTGCGATAAGAAAATTAGGTTACCAAAACAGTGAAAAAAAAATTAATCCAAACCAAACTGCAAGTTTCCTACCTGAATCTAATGAATGAAGATTCTGAATGATCATTAATGTGGTCTAACAATATCAAATGATCATTCAGAACATAATTACATTTACCAACATCACATCCTTCATTTCAAAAAAATTTTTTTTTTATTTTAGAATAGTTTTAGGTTATCCTTCATTTTTTAAGAACTATCTAAAAGCTATTCTCTTTTAGAGTAATAACTCCCTGGCATACAAGTTAGCCTATTATGTTAAATTCTGCCAATAAAGTACTGTGGGTTTATCAGTTAATTGTCTTTTATAATTTTGAGATATACATGACATATAGTTAACTAAACATATCTGAAATGTACAGTTTTATGAATGAAAGCTCAAGTATACATCTATGCATCCATTGCTACCATCAAGATGATAAGCAAATATATCAACCCAAAAAGTTTCTGTATGCCCCTTTGTAATCCATCTCTTTTTTTCAGCTCCCACAACCCCACTTCCCAATCAGTGACCTGCTTTCTGTTATTACAGATTGAAGTGTTTTCATTTTCTGGAGTTTTATGTTAAAAAAAAAAAAGATACAGTATGCACTCTTTTTTTAATCTGGCTTCTTTCACTCAAAATAAAATTTACCCATTTGTTGCATTTAACAATACCCATTGGTTCCTTCCAGGTTTTGATAATTACAAATAAAGCTGCTATAAACATCTATGTGCAGGTTTTTGTGTGGACATAAGTTTTTAACTCTTCTGGTAAATCCAGGGAGCATGAATAATGTGGTAAAAGTTGAGTATTCTATGAAACTGCCCAATTTTTCCAAAGTGGCTGTGCTTTCTTGCATTCCCACTAGCAATGAATGAAAGTTCCTGTTGCTCCACATCCTTGTCAGTATTTGGTAGTATCACTGCTCTGGATTTCGACCATTCTAATAGAAAATCTCATTGTTATGTTAATTTGCATTTCCAAGATGAAAGGCCACATGGAGAATCTTTTCGTGCTTATCTGCCATCTGTATATCTTCTTTCATGAGTTGTCTATAAAGTCCTTGGTATTTTTTTATTATTATTAGACTTTTGGGGTGACATTGGTTAACAAGAATTACGTAGGTTCCAGATGTACAATTCTATAGTGCATCATCTATGTATTGCATTATATGTTCACCACCCAGTGTGAGTTCTCTTTCCATCACCATATATTTAGCTCCCCACTCCCATCCTTGCACCAAGGTAACCATCCTTTCACCAAGGTAACCAAGCACTAAACTATTGACTGTGTCTATGAGGTTTTTTTTCTTTGTTGTTTTCAGTTTTATATTCTACGTATGAATGAAGTCAAATGGTTATTGGTTTTTTCTGTCTGGCTTATTTCATTTAGCATGATGTTCTCAAGATCCATCTATTTTTTGGGAGTTCCCTGATGGTGTAGTGGCTTAAGGCTTCAGCATTGGCGCTGTCAGCGCTGTGGCCTGGGTTGGATTCCCAGCCAGGGAGCTACTCACATACCAAAAAAAAAAAAAAAAAAAAAAAAAAAATCCATCTATTTTGTTGCAATGGTAGTATTTCATTTTTTCTTATAGCTGAGTAATATTCCATTGTGTATATGTACCACAGCTTCTTTATGCAGTCATCTATTGAAGGGTACTTTGGTTACTTCCATGTCTTGACCATTGTGAACAGCACTGCGATGAACATTGAGATACTTAAGTCTTTGAGGAATAAGGTTTTGAATTTTGGGGGGTAGATACCCAGAAGGTGTATTGTTGGGTCATATAGTAACTCCATTCCCAGTTTTCTGAGGAACCTCCACATTGTCTTCCATAGTGGTTGTACCAATGTACATTCCACCAGCAGTGTGCAAGGGTTCCTTCATCTCTATAGCCTCTCCAGCACCTATTATTCCCTGTCTTGTTGATAATAGCCATTCTAGGTGTGAGGTGGTATCTCATTGTGGTTTTGATTTGCATTTCCCTAATAACTAATGAGGTTGACTATTTTCTCATATGTCTGTTGGCCATTTGTATACCTTCGTGGAAGAAGTGTCTGTTCAGGTCCTCCGCCCAGTTTTTAATTGGGTTGCTTTTTGTTGTTGTTGAGTCTTACTAGTTCCTTATATATTTTAGATATTAGCCCCTTATCAGAGGCATTATTTGCAAATATTTTCTCCAATTCAGTTGGCTGTTTCTTTGCTTTGTTGATGGTTTCTTTTGCTGAGCAGAAGCTTTTTAGTTTGATATAGTCCCATCCATTTATTTTTGCTTTTACTTCCCTTGACTTTGAGGTCAGGGTCAAGAAGTCCTCCTTGAGCCCAAAACCTGCAAGTTTATTACCAATGTTTTCTTCTATACAGTTTACTGTTTCAGGTCTTATGTGGAAGTCTTTAATCCATTTTGGATTAATTTTAGTATACAGTGAGAGTTCACAGCTCAGATTCATTCCTTGGCATATGTTTTTCTAGTTCTCCCAGCACCATCTACTAAAGAGGCATTCTTTTCCCCATTGCATACTTTTTGCTCCTTTATAAAAAATTATTTGTCCATATATTTTTGGATTTATTTCTGGATTTTTGATTCTGTCCCATTGCTCTGTGTGTCTGTTTTTCTGCCAATACCAAGCTATTTGAAGCTTTGTAGTATAAACTGAAACTGGGGACTATGATACCACCAGCCTTATTCTTTTTATGTAGTATTGCTTTGACAATTCAAGGTCTTCTGTGGTTCCACACAATCTGATTTTTTTTTTAAATCTATTTCATGAGAGTATGTGGGGATTTGATGGGAATTGCATTAAATCTGTATATTGCTTTGGGTAATATGGCCATTTTAACAACACTGAGTCTTTCAATCCAAGAACACGGAGTATCTTTCCATTTCTCTGTGTCCTCTTCAATTTCTTCCAAAAGCGTCTCACAGTTTTCCGTTTATGTCTGTCACCTTCTTTGTTAATTCCCAGTATTTCATTCTTTTTGTTGCAATCGTAAAAAGTACTGATTCTTTCATTTCTTTTTCTGAAGACTTGTCGTTTGTATATAGAAATGCAGTTGATTTTATTTGTTGATTTTGTATCCTGCGACTTTACTGTATTCGTTTATTGTTCTAGTAGTTTTCTGGTAGAGTCTTTGGAATTTTCTATATAAAGAATCATATCATCTGCAAAAAGTGAGTGTTTCACTTTTCTCCCAATTTGGAAACCTTTTATTCCTTTCTCTTACTTGGGTGCTCTGGCTAGAACTTCAGTACTATATTGAATAGCAGTGGTGACAGGGGACATCCCTGTCTTGTTCCTGATGTTAAAGGAATAGGCTTCAGCTTTCCCCTACTCAGTATGATATTAGCTGTGGGTTTGTTATATATGGCCTTTATTATGTTGAGGTACTTTCCTTCTATACCCATTTTATTTAATGTTTTGATCATAAAGGGATATTGTATCTTGTCAAATTGTTTTTCTGCATCAATTGATATGATCATATAGTTTTTATCTTATATTTTATGTGGTATATCACATTGTTTGATTACTGTATGCTGAACCATCCTTATGCTCCTGGGATGAATCCCACCTGATCATGGTATATAATCTTTTTGATGCATTGTTGTATTCATTTTGCTAATATTTTGTTCAGGATTTTTGCATCTGTGTTCATCAGAGATATTGGTCTACAGTTTCTTTTTCTGTATTGTCTTTACCAGGCTTTGGTATTAAGGTAATGTTGGCCTTGTAAAATGAGCTGGGAAGTATTGCTTTATCTTCAAATTTCGAGAAGAGTATGAGGAGGATAGGCATTAATTCTTCTTTGAATACTTTTGAAATTCATTGGTGAGACTATCTGGTCTTGGAGCTTTCGCCTTTAGGGAGGTTTTGGATGATTGCTTCAATTTCTTTACTATTGATTAGTGTATTTAGATTATCCAGTTCTTGATTCAGTCTATGTAGGCTGTATGTTTCTGAAACTTGTCCATTTCTTCTAGGTTGTTAAATTTAATGGCATAAAGCCCTTCATAATATTTTCTTATGATCCTTCATATTTCTGTGGTATCCATAGTAATTTCTCCCCTTTCATTTCTATGTTTGGATATTTGTGTCCTTTCCTTTCATCCTTTGGTTACAGTAGGCACGGGTTTGTCAATTTTGTTGATTTTTTTCAAAGAATCAGCTATTAGTTACATTAATTTTTCCAATCTTCCTGTTCTTGATTTCAATTAGCTCTGCTTTTAATTTTATTATTTCTTTCCTATTCTAACTTTGGGTTTTTTCCGTTCTTCTTTTTATAGTTCTTTAAGACAGGATATTATGATGTTTGTGATTTTTCTTGTTTCTTAAGATAAGCTTGTAGGGGTTCCTTTATTCACTGGTTTCCTTTCTGATATCATTCATCTCAGCTATGGTGTTCTGCCAATATGTTTTTATTTCTCTGGGAGCCTTTAGACCTGCAGCCTTTTATTCTATGTCACTTAGTTCATAAACTTCTAGATCTTTAAGATCCTCTTCTGGAGATTTTTCAACTTCTTTCTGAGCAGCTTTGAATACTAAGCTGCTTATAGTGTTTCTTCTTCTGGGCATGAAGGTTTTTTTCTGTGACAGTTTTAGGGAGGTCTCCCCTTTCTTTTCCTGGTTGGTCTTGCTATAGACACTAGGTGGCACTAGGGGGCAAGCTTTGGAAGAGAGAGCTGGGCTTGGAAGCCACGTGGCCCGTAAGGGCTCTGCTTCCTGTGGCAGCTCCTCAGGTCACCAAATTCACTCCAACAGTCCGTTGGTCAGGGAAGCCCGTGGGGCAGGGGCTGGGCCTATGCAAGGCAAGCTTGAGAGAGTTGGGTGCTGAGTGCTTGCATGAGGTCAGCCTTATTCCATTCTCCTAGGCCCACTTTTCACCCAGGACCATGTTTCAGTGTTTTACTGTTTACATAGCAGTCAATTTCAGATTCAAACTCACTCAGAGCAGACAGTGTAGAGATGCTGCAGCTGGAGACCTTATTCCTGCCTAAGGCAGTTCATATACTTTGTTCAGCTTCTGAGCTCCCCCAGCAGGGCCCTGGACTGTGTACCTAACACGCTGCTGCTTGGTCCAACTCGCCCATGGGCTGCAGGGTCTCAGCCACTCTGGGCTCCACTCTTGTCACCACTCAGCCTGCCCCCCACCCCCTGACCAATATCATGCTGCTCCTCGGCCAGTGTTCCTCGATTCCTTTCTAGTTCCTCCAGTTAGCCAAGGTCAGGTCGAGTCCCAATCTATCTCTGCTCCCTCCCTTCTCTCCCACTTGGCCTCCTTTCTCTTAACCTTCAAGTGTTAACTTGTGATGTGTGTATCTCTCAGCTGTCACTGTGCCACTCAGGGTTTCCCATGTTGGATCCCTGCTAGCCACTCAATTGTACTTTTCAGGAGAGCTTTAAGGGATCCATTCTCTGGTTGCCATCTTGTCAAACTCCTTGGCATATTTTTTAATCAGATTGCTTTCTTACTGCTGAATTGTAAGAGTTCTTTGTATATTATATATAACAGTCCTTTATTAAATGATCCTTTTGCAGTTTCCCCCTGTATGTGGCTTGTCTTCTTAGTCTCTTGACATTGTATTTATAAAGCACAGCACGTCTTCAATTTTAATGAAGTCTAGCTTACCAATTCCTTCATGAATCATGGTATTGTATCCAAAAGGTTATTGCCCAAGGGTATCTAGGTTTTCTCCAATGTTATAATCTAGGAGTTTTATAGTTTTACATTTTATGTTTATATATGATGTATAAGCCATTTTGAATTAATTTTTGTGAAGGGTAGGTCTCTGTCTAGATTCTTTTTCTTTTTCTTTTTTTTTTTTTTTTTAGTGGCTATCCAATTGTTTCAGCATCATTTGTTGAAAAGACTATCTTTGCTCCATTGTGCTGCCTTTGCTCCTTTGTCAAAGATCAGTGGACTATATTTATAGTAAGCCTTCAAAGGTGGGTAGTGTCAGGCCTCCAACTCTGTACTTTTCCTTTCATTACTGGGTTGGTTATTCTGAGTTTTTTGCCTCTCCATATAAATGTTAGAATCAGTTTAATGATATCTTCAAAATAACTTGCAGGGATTTTGACTAAGATTGTACTGATTGTATAGATCAAACTGGGAAGAACTGATTTTGTTACAATTTTAAGTCTTCCTATTCACTGACATGGAGTATTTTTCCATTTATTTAGTTCTCCTTTGGTATCTAAAATCATGTTATTAGCTGTATTGTTGTAAATGTTCTTTATCAAGCTGAGGAAGTTCCCCTCTATCTTTAGCTTACTGCATTTTTATCATGAATGATTTTTTCAAATACATTTTCTCCATCTATTCATATGAGCACATGATTTTTCTTTAGCCTATTGATATGATAGATTACATTAATTGATTTTAAAATGTTGAACCAGCCTTGCATACCTGAGGTAAATCTCACTTGGTCAAAGTAATTCTATTTTTATACTTTGTTAGATTTGATTTGCTAATATTTTGTAAAGATTTTTTGCATCCATGTTCATGAGAAATACTAGTATGCATTTCTCTTTTTCTGTAATGTCTCTGCCTAGTTTTGGTATTAGGGTAATGCAGGCCTCAAAGAATAAGGCAGGGAGGATTCCTTCTGCTTCTATCCTCGGAAATAAAGTGTATAGAACCAGTATAATTTCTTCCACAAATATTTGGTAGAATTCACAAGTGAACATATCAGGGCTTGGTGCTTTCTGTTTTGTAAGGTTGCAAATTACTGATTCTATTTCTTTAACAAACATAGACCTGTTCAGATTTTCTAATGTTTAAAAAATTTTAAATGACTCTTATAGGAAAACATTTAATAGAAAAAGTGGTGACAGGTATATCATGGGTAGAAGAAAACAGGCTTCAAATTAGAATGTGCAGTAAAAGATCCCATTTTTTTTTAATTTATGGGGGTGCCAAAAAACTATATACACATTTAAGAGATGTTATCTATGTATTACATAAATTCTGATGGTAACCACTTTGGGCACCTCTTGTAATTGCAAAAGTCAAATGTCACTTGTATTCATCTTCTCTTATTGGTATATATTGAGTTATTAATTTTAATACAATTTTTTCCTTTCTTAAAATGTGTATACTTTTTTTGGCACCATTTGTCTATAAATTATACATTTAAAAAAACTGAAAAGATTAAGTAACTTTTCTTATCTATCCATATAAAAATTATACTTAATAAAACTTACTCTAAAGATTCTTTTAAAAAGTTATAAAACAGATATATGGGCCTCAAAAGGTAAAACATTAAAATCAAACTACTAATGATATATTTTATCTATTTCTGGGTAGCCCTACAGAAGCTAAATTCCAGGTTCAACTCTGATTTGCTTAACATATAAGAAGACAATTCAGCAACTAAAGATAATTCTAAATAAACTTCATTCTTTCAATTTCTTGAAGAACATTAACAGGACACCCAGGGACTTTTGTAATATCTGAGAACTAATTATAACTGAGCAAGAATAAAATTGGACAACTTCATCAATAAGAATTATTCAGGGCTCTGGAAACACATTATAAATGGGACTCCCAGAAAGAGTAGGGGGAACAGAAAAACTTTTTGATGAAATTATGGACCAATGTCTCAAATTTGATGAAAAATATTTATCTATACCTTTAAGAATGACAACAAATTCAAACAGAATAAACAAAAGGAGATCCACACCTAGACACATCATAGACAAAGAGTTAAAAGACAATGACCTAGAGAAAAATCTTGAAAGTAGCAAGAAAAACAGAACTAAGCATGTATAAGGTTAATCACAATAAGATTAACAACTGAGTTCTGATCAGAAAAAAAAGAACATAGCTATATTGGAGCAATGTTTTTATATTTTATTAGAATTAAGTTATTATCAATATTAATCTGAAGTAGAAATATATTAAGATGCATACTGTGCCCATTCAGTAATAACTAAGAAAATAATTCTTGAAGCATAACCAAACCAAAAAAAAAAAAAAAAAATCAATGAAATTAAAATGCTGCAAAATAAGACAATAAAGGAAATTTTTAAAAGTCTGAAGAGATATAGAAAACAAATAGCAAAATGGCAGATATAAATCCAACTATATAAACAGTAAGAAAAAGTATTAAATAATCCAATCACAAGATTGAGCATGTAGGGCTCTATTTATTTTGGCTGGCTGTGTGCTGCCTCCAAAAGACATACTTTAGATCTAAAAACACGAAACGGTTGAAAGAAGATGGAAAAAGATATGCCATGAAAATACTAAGCATAATAAAGGTGCAGTCACTATAACAACATCAGACAAAACAGACTTTTAAGCCAAAAAATGTTTTAAAGAAACAAAGAGGGTCATTTCATAATGAAAAAAAGGATGAAATTATCAGGAACATAACAACTTTAAACATACATGAACCTAACAAAAAGTCCCAAAATACATGAAGCAAAAACCAACAGAACTGAAGGGAAAGGACAGACAATGTAACCAATTCTTGTTACTCAATGGCAGTTAAAATCTATGAAGTTGCTACACTGAATTAGCTAATACTGAAATCTTGAATCTTCTTTTTTTAATTATCCACTGCTTCAATGGGTAAAAAGAGCATTTCATTAGCATCAAGTGCATCCTATAGTGGTTTCTCTTCAGAAGAATGACTCAGGACTTGCTATTTGCCTTTGACTGGAGACAGAGGGTTTGACTAATTGTAAATCTTGTATTACTTTAGGTAAGCAATTAGTTCTACAATCCATTTGCACAACTCCTTTAAAGAAAGATGTTTCACAGAACTATGATTTTTGTACCTCTGACTGACATCAGAGCAATGCAATGGGGCTTTTCCCCTTACGTAAAACTGCTATCATATTGGCATTCCTCCTCCTCACCCCACACCCTCTGAAAAGAGACATACCTCTTCATTTGGGTATTATAATTATTTCTTGGTGTTACTTTCTTTTATTTGGTTCTCTTTTTCCAAAAACTCTATTTTTTTAATGAGGTATAATTGACATATAACATTGTATTGGTTTCAGATATACAACATAATGATTCAGTATTTGTATGTACAGTAAAACGATCACCACAGTAAGCCCGTGTGCGCGCAGGCATGCATGTGTGTGCATACCTGTACACAAAACACAGAACTGAAGGGAGAAAAAGACACACAGTATAGCCAATTCTTGTTACTCATGGCAGTTATATCCTATAAAGTAGCTGCACTGCATTAACTAATACTTCATGAACCCTTGAATCTTAAATCCTAAAAACAAATTATCTTAGCATATTCTATTTTCTCTACATTACAAAAGAGAAAATGAGGTTCAGAATGTTTAGGTGACATGCCTGAGGCTGCACCACTAGCAAATGCTAGAGTTGGGATTCATATCCCATTCAAAGTGGTCCTGGAGCCAGTTTCTTATACTACACTATACTGCCTCCTACCATTTCCATCCTCTGGTCATCTCTGCACCAATGCTAAAAGAAGAACACAGAGCATCATCACCTTGTTCAACTTCAGTTGAGGATGTGCATGTTGGGGATTCCAATTTTTTACTGCTCTATGCCATTTCCACAAATGACTGTAAAACTGCCCCAAGTATTGATTTTGAGGTTACAAATAAAGTGCAGCAAATAGACAAACTCACAAATAAACAATTCACAAAATAAGGATCAAGTGGAGTTGAAGACTTCAATACCTCCTTTTAGTAACAGAATATGAAAAAAATCAACAAGGTTATAGAAAAAAAAAATACTATAAACTCATTAGACCTAACAGACATCTATAAAACACTCCATACTACAGAATAAACAGTCTTCCTAAGCGTAAACATTCTGCAGTTCAGATCAGGTGCTAGTCCATAAAATAAAACAGATAACCCAATTAAAAACTGGGCAAAAAAGTGAAAAAATATTTCACCAAAGAAGAAATGTAATGGATAATTACCATACAAAAAAGATGTTCTATATCATTAGTTATTAGGGAAATGGAAATTAAAACCGTAACTAAATACCACTTCACATTCACCACAATAGCTTTAATCAAAAAGACAAATAACAACAAATGCTGATGAAAATGGGGAGAAACTGGAACCCATACATTGCTAGTGAGATTATAATACAGGTACACTGAAAGACACTTTGACAGTTTCTTTAAAAGTTATATACAAAATGACTATATAAACAAGCAATTATATTCCTAGGTATCAACCAAGAAAAATAAAGATGTATGTCCACAGAAAGACTTGTACACAAATGTTTAAAGCAGCAGTATTCATACTAATCAAAAAGTGAAATCAAACACCCATCAACTGGTAATGGATAAACAAATTGTGTTATAGCTACATAATGTAATACTACTTGGCAATAAAAAGGAATGAATTACTGATTTACACCACAACATGAACAAATCTGAAGAAAAACAGTATACCAACTCAAAGAAGCTAAATGAAAAAGACCACTATCATATGAATCCATTTATATGAAATGCCCACAATGAGCAAATCTACAGAGACAATGTATAATAATTAAGTGGAGCTGAGAATAAGAATGAGGACTGACTACAAATGTTGGTATATGCCTTTTGAAAGTGACAAACATGTTCTAAAAATGCAACGGTGATGAATTTACTAAAATTCCTTGTAAAAACAGGTGGATTTCATGGCACATACAGTATCTATACCTTAATTTAAAAAACTGCTTTAAAAAGAGACCCAATTCACAGGCTTCAAAAATATTTATCTCGCTTTTCAATTTCTCCAATTTTCTCAAAGTGTACGTACCCTTCTTTACCCAACTTAAACTGTCTCTACCCACTATTCCTCAAAACTTTTACTGTCTTCCCTCTTCTCTTAACCATTTTTGTAGAAATTACATTCCTTATACTTTTTAAAATGTAGTTCCTTCTTAACTCTCAATCCACTGTTTCAGCAACATAAAGTGAGGTTCTTTGCACTGTTGATTCCGGGATTATTTTTTCTTTTTGTGGGGGATGGCAGGGCAATAGAGGGGTTACTGCATTGGCAAATTTAAGATTCTATTAAGCAGTGCTGGGGCGGGGGGTGGGGGGGGCACTGAGGGGTCAAAAAGGAAATCCAGAGCTGTAGTTTTAAATACGTTACTGAATATAGCCTATAAAATGTCCTAAAGATACGAAATACTACTACTGGTATAACCCAGAATTTATAAATCTACAATCAGTTCTGGGTTATATTTCAAATCTACAAACACATTTTAAGGGAATCACTGACAAAAGAGTGTTGCCAGAGGTAAATGACTGCTCTGGCGATCAATCTAAAACACCAAACCTTATGAAGAACAAGTGAAGATAAAAGAACCCTCTAGCCTAGAGAAGAAAAAGAGTAAAGAGATAGTCTCTGGTTTTCAAATTCATGAAGGGGTGGTTTTAACTCCATAGGGCAAAATTAAGATAAATGCATATTGGCTACATTAAAACAAAATAGGATTCATTCTATAATTATAAATTTTCTAACACCTTAATTTATAACTGTTCACAAAGAAGATATTACTACTCAACTAAGATTTTAAAAAAACTGATTTCTACACTGGAAAGACAACCAAATGGAATAAATAGTGGAATAAATATTTCTAAGAACTTGAAAAACCCTAAGCTATGAAAACTACTTCTGTTCATACATGAGTATCATTAACTTGGTTTTCTCCCATAAAATGTATTGAGTAAGGCCTTTTCTTTTTCTGCATTAAGTGTGCTTTCTAAAACTATCAGTACCACATTCTTTACTACTAAATTTTCCTGTGTAAATGGTATCCTTTGTATTTTGTGCAAATGTTGGTATATGCCTTTTAAAAACTTGGAGAAATATTTCAATATATTTCAAAATATTTCAAAGCTTATTAAGACTGTACAAATGAAGCCACAAGGCAAAAAATTTCTAGTAAACATTTCAAATCTAGTAAGTCACAATTATATTTCCCATATAAACAGCCACACATTCAAATGGTATTACTTATGTGTAAATAATGTTCCTACTTACGTTTCTGTGTCTGATACCAATGATTCATTATTGCACACATCATTAAAGGTATGAAGTTGATTCTGTAATTAGAAAAAGAAATTCTAAGTTTCCTCATACACAAAATTACTCTTCTATATGTTAGCAATGGTCCAAAAACATGATTTGATATTTGTAGACCATAATCAATAACCAAATCAAAATGATAAATTTTAAGACAGATAATCAGATACACACACACACACACCCCCTCCAAGTAGTCTATTTCTCTTATCATATTAAAACATTAAATAAGTTCATTCTCCAAGTAATATTTATGCTTCACTATTCAACCTACACAAAACAAAGCTGAATAAGGGAAAAACACAAAAATCTAATGCAAGGCAGCAATAATATGTCATTACAGACATAGAATTTTAGGAAAGGCCCTCTATATAGACACATTTGAGATTTAGTTTGGAAAAATGTCAAGCATTTTCTATATTGACAAAGTCTAGCACATGGGTGAAACCAGAATAACTACACTACAAAAACAGGCAGAAAATATAAAGTAAAGCTAATAAAGACATTGGTAAACCACAGAAAGCATATCCACTCTAAAGAACACAGCTAACTACTTAGCTCTAGGAAATTGCTGTTATGCAAGAATAGATTCAAGGATCTCAGGTCTTCCACACCACACCATAACACCCCATCCTATAACAGAAGTCAAAAATACAGACTCCTCCCTATTTAAAACAGTATGTGCTACTTTGCAAACCAAATAAAACATTTCCATCAGTCAGATTTGGCCTATGGCCAATTAATCTGTGGCTTCTACCTGGATAATGAATTAAGTAACTATTTATAACCTCCAATTACTTTTCTGTCTGTAAACATTGGTTTCTAAATGTAAAAAATTGAAGAGTTTAAAAAAATAGTGAAGAAGTTAGACCCTGAAATAAAAAGACCTAAATAATTTAAACAGCAATCATTCTAAATCTAAGCCTTAGTTTCCTCATATTCAAAATAGGGAAAATACAGAAATTATTTTAAGGACCTTACAAAGTCATGCATGCAAAATACTTAGCATAGGCCTGCCATAAGCTAAATGCTCCATAAGGAGTAGCTATTATTATGGTGATAATACTCTGAAAGGTAAGTAAGAAATTACCAAAAATAAAGCAAATATAACTTACCGTTATCTGACTTAGTCCAGCCAACCTCATAGTCAAAGTAGGTGACATAAAGTACTTAAATGCAAGATCTAGACTTTCTTTATCAAAGCATAACGTTGTATCCAATGGTTCTTTCACTGTGCTCCACATTAAATCAGCCATGTTGCGAGCTGCACTCTGTCTTAACTCCTGATCAGAGAGCTTGCATAAATACCTGAAATGTTTCAGAAATAAAACTTGTAAAACATTTCTAAAGACCACTCAGTGATTCAATAATATTCCTTTGTTCCATACCTACAAAATGTTTAGTACAGTAGAACCTAGCAGCCTGGGATTAACATTCCCAACTTAAACTATTTCTAAGTGATACTTCAAGGATTAAGACCTCTGGCACTATGTCTTCTGCTAAGAGGTAAACTTAAATCAGAAACTGCAAGGAACCAAGTCATTTACTATAGGATTCTGCATTTCCCATAGAGCTTTACTAGTCTCATTTGCCATGTATACAGCTCCTGTTTTAATAAATTACAGCTAATTTCAAAAGAATAGTACTATATATCTACTCTCCCACATGGCCAAAATTTTTCTAATTTTACACATTATTCTTTTTTGGCTTCCAAAAGTCACAAGCCACTGTTTTTCCTCTCAGGCCCTACCTATTCTATTTGATTGGTTCCTCTTCTTTATCCAATCTTTCAACATTAGGGCCTCTCTGGGCTTGTAATGGATTACAAAAGGGCCCCATATTCCTCCCATCATTTTACACAGAAATTTCTACAACATGAATTTGCTATTCTTTCCATCAAGACATGTCATCTATTTCTCTAATCCCTTGAATCTGAGATTTGCCATGAAGCTTCCTTTGGCTAATGGGGCATTAAGAGATGTGATATAAGCAGAAGTTTCAAAAGGCTTTGAGCTTCCCCCGTCTTGCTAGTAACTCTTCCACCACCAAGAAAAATGACCCAGGTTAGTCTGCTGGATGAAAGAAACATGGTCAATGCCCCAACTGACATCTTGCTTAACTTCAGGATATATATGAGCCTCCCTCCCCTACCAAGACCAATCACCCTGCCAACCGCCAACCACAGGACAAATGAGCAAGGCTGTCCTAGAACATCCAGTTCCAGCCAAGTCAGCCCAGAACAAAAGAACTAGAAAACAAGAGAACTACAGGAAACAATAAATGGTTGTTATTTCAAGCCACTAAGTTTTCGGGGCTGTTTTCTTACACAGCAAAAGCAAATTGACACAGGGCTCAATCCTAGGCTCACTTCTCTTCTCTTTCTACAGTCTCTCCCCAGATGACCCCGTTAACTCCCATGGTTCTTTTAAGTGCTGTCTTTGTGCTGACAACTTCTAAATTAATGATGTTGTTCTAAGGCTTATACAGGCTTATACTCTCAATTTGCCATTGCCACTTAAATGTCCTACAGGTACTTCAAAATTAAGTCTTTAAGTTATCCCAGTCTTTCATATCTCAGTTAATGATACACACAGCACAAAAGAAAATTTAGGGGTATGGGGTTAACTGTAATCCATGATACTACCCATTTTCCAATCCTGTAGATTTCATTTTCACTTAGATCCATTCAATATTCAAAAATCACCACAAACAATCCTTGTACAAGTAGCCATCATTTTTTCCCAGGACTACTGCATTAACCCTTCAATTATTCTCCTATCTTCAACTCTAACCTCCTGTAATTTATGATCCACTTAAAAGCCAAAGTGATCTACTAAAACCCATCATGACTCAGCTGTTTAAAACCTTTCAATAGATACCGCCACTAAAATTAAATCCAAACTCCTTACAATGCTTCAAGGTCCTGAATAATCTACCCATGCTTATCCAACCTCATATCATAATTATACCCCCTTACACACTATGCTTCACACCAGTCTGCTTCTAGTTTCTTTAATATGTCATATTCTTTCCAACTTCATAGCCTATGCCTTTATGTTCCTTCTACCTGGAAATACGTCCTTCTAACTAACTACCATTTGATTAGCTGATCCATGTGCTCCAGATATCAACTTTCAGAAAAGCCTCATATTCCTCCTATCACATTACCTTACTTGGAGAGAATTCTTCACTATCTGTTTCTTTCCCTGACACTTTCCCCAACAACTCCAACAGTAATGGGAAATTGGTAGGCATTCAAATGTTTGCAAATGAATAAGAAAAAGTATAAACTTATAAATAGTATCAAGAAATACAATCTTAGAACTATAACAGTTCATATTCCAGATCTAATCAATGTAATTCTTTCTCTATAGTCTTTTTAGATTTCCTTCCTCGGTTGAGATTTAGAAAACTCAACTGCCACATCCTCAATGAAACCTCCATTTCAATGTTTAAGAGTGTGATTCACCCTCTAGAACTCTCAATCAACTTTTGCTGCTATTTTTCTAACAATCATCATCTGATGAACTGCATCATTTACTTATTTTGTACAGACTGCAAAAAAGGGGAAATACTTTCCTCTCTAATATTTCCCCGATGCTTAGAACATAACCCTTAGCATGTATTTGTTGACTGAATATAGTGGAATAGCACATAACCATTGTTAATCTTTTTAATTCTTTTTATATACTCACATAAAAAAATGTCCAACATAAATTACTTAAAAGTAAACACTAAATATAAACCCACATATGCATAAAAACATACTATATGAGGGCTGTCTGGAAACTATCCAGCCATGTAATATGAAAAATAGAAGCATTTATGGCTGGATTTTTTCTGCACTGCCCTCAGACACCAAAATGTCAATTAAAATTTTCTCTAGAGAATGTGAATGCAAGGGACTTTAAATGTATTACAAAATAATCAGGCAGAAAAGATTTCGTAAACTTACCTGATAACATAGGTCCTAAAAGGGATAATGTGCTGCATGACAGCAGGGATATGCAGCCATATTCTAATCTATAAAGAAACAAAGATGACATTAATGTATAATGAATATGTGAAACATATGTATCTTTCACTTTCATTAAAAGCAAGGTCATTTAGTATTTTGCTGCCTCTAAAACTACAAACATTTTAACTATTTTGAAAAGGATAAACTATTAAATAAGATTACACATATATCAGGTAAGTAATTTAACCTATATACATACCCACACACACACACACACACACACACACAAAATCAATCTTAAGAATTAGTATGAGCTTCTTGCTAAAAATGAATAATCATCCATTCAAGTAATATCTTACTACATGCTACTCTATGCCTTTTTATAGCAGCAACCCAAATACTATAGCACTGAATTAGCTATTTAATAAGCCATCTTAGTTTTTAATAAACCATCTTAGTGTTCCTTCTAAAAAATATCAAATTACCTCTGATTTCTAGTCACTTCAATATCAATTTAAGACAAATATATTTTATAGTCACACACTGATTACACCTCTTTATTGAATTAAGTTCTTACTGTAAGTACTCCAAAGTTACAATAAATCCATTCTCTTACGTTTTTCTGCATGATATTCCAACCCATTTCTAAATCTATATTATAGCAGTTTTATTCTCATAAACAGTGGTTTAACTATAAGAATAGAAATCCTAAGTAAATCATCCAGCGACAAACTATTAATAAGATACTAAGGCTTCACACAGGCAAGGGATACAAATTAAAAGCCTTGACAAAGGCAAGAAATACAAATTTAAAACAAATTTGCAAATACAGATTGTAAGGCTTCACTCTAACCTAAGCAAAGACATCTACATAAATCCTATAGTAAATACCATATACTAATGGTGAAATGTAAAAACTTTTCCTTTTCAGACTAGGAACAAAACAAGAATGCCTTCAATTCAACTTGAACTGAAGAGCCTAGATAGTGCAATAAGCAAAAAAGTAAATAAAAGGCACGGTACTAGAAAGGGAAAATTAAAATCAAGATTACTCTGACATATAAGATTATGTAAGTAGAAAATCCACAATAATTCTTCAGATAAACTCTTTTTGGAATTAACTACTTTAACAAGATTGCTGCTTATAAAGTTAATATAAATAAATCAATACACATATATACACATACATACACACACAAACTATATTATACATATACATATATTTCTTA
Source organism: Lyroderma lyra (assembly GCA_004026885.1). NCBI lineage: Eukaryota > Metazoa > Chordata > Mammalia > Chiroptera > Megadermatidae > Lyroderma > Lyroderma lyra. Next base: position 241,700 of record PVJL010000858.1, read on the forward strand.
AATACCAGGAACTAACAGTAAGTAAAATTTTCAAAAATATTCTCTTTACAAGAGCCATAAACAAATATCATATCTAAAAATAATCTAACAAAGATATATAACACCTCTACATAGAGAAAACTTTTGAGAGAAATTAAAAAACATGAAAATAAAAACATACATACTCTGTTTTTAGATTAGAAAATTCAACATCACAGGGTTGATGACAATTCTCTCCACACTGATCTTACAGATTCAATGAAACTCAAAAACATTTACATGAGGAAATTTAGGCTCTGATTCCAAATGCAAATATCCAAGAAGAGACAAAACAATCTTTAAGAATGACAGGGCATGAGAATGTAACATGCAACATAGTGACTATAGGTTTTGTATTTTGTATTCAAATATGAATAATTTTGCATTTGAAAGTGGCCAAGAGAATAACGTTAGAAGTTCTCATCACAAGAAAAAAAACTTGTTAACTATGACTGGTATCAGATGTTAACTAGTCTTATTGTGATCTTTTTGCAATATATACAACTATCGAGTCATTATGTTGTACACCTAAATATAATTGTATATGTCAACTTATACCTCAATTAAAAAAATGATAGAAAGGTAGAACTTGCTTTACTAGAAAGCAACCCTTTTTATAATGCTCAAGAAATCAAGGTAGTGTGTGAATAACATGAGATTAAGCAAACAGACTAATGGAATAAGCTAGAGGTCCCAGACCAACGCATATAAAGACATCTGATTTGTGACAAAAATGATGTGCAGAAAAAGAGGAAGGGCTTCTCTTTGCTATAAGTAGTGTCTAGGACCAGTGGTTGTCTATACAGAAAAGAAAATGAATCTTGATCCCTCACCTAACACCATATACAAAAACCAATTCCAATGGAACTGTAGATCAAAATGTGAAAGTGAAATAATAAAACTTCTAGAATGTAGAAAATTATCTTCATGACCTTAGGGTAAGAAAGACTTATCATAAATAAAACTTTACCCATTAAAAAAAATTTAGATAAATTATACACTATTAAGTTTAATGAACAATAACTCAAAAGACCCAAGAGAATAATAAGCAAACCAGGGCAGAAGATAGTAACAGTACATATGTCTGACAAGACATATCTAAACACACAAAGACTACCTATGTATCAATAAGGAAAACAAAATTTAACTTTTAAAACTGGAAAGAATTAAAATTCTCAAAAATATCTAAATGGCTACTATGTCTCTTAAGCAGTGTCAATCTCATTAGTCAATGAAAATATAAACTAAAACCTCAATAAGATGCTACTATACCACCATCAGAAATCTCTAAGTAGCTTCTCGGCCTTTTGGCTAAGATCAAATGTAGAAATCTCTAAGTATTAGTATACAAGGTGCTTGCAAGATGTGGTACAATGAGCACTTTCATATTTCTGGTGGGAGTGTAAATCAATACAATCACTTAAGAAAACCTTACATTAATGCATAAGAATACAAGGTCGGACAACTGATTTTGCCAACTAATCCTAGAAAAAGTGCTACATACTTACTTCACTGCTGAATATCACTACGGTCATCTTTGAAGTACTCCCCTTGGGAAGCTAAGCACTGACACCAGCAACTAGTCCACCCTTCTGAGCAATTTTGGAACTCTTTCTGGAACGGCCATCAGAGCTGGCGTCGTCTCCAAAATCTGACATTTAAGTTCGTGAACTTACCACCGTGTACTTACTTTGGCCGTACTGTACAAACAGCTCGGTAAGGTGTCATAACCTTGGCAAGTTGTTTGTACATAAACTTACCAAGTGGGAACTTCTTTGCACATAAACTTACCGAATGGGAAGCTGTTTGTACATAAACTTACCGAGTGGCAAATTGTTTGTACATAAACTTATCGTATATGCATCTTCTATGATCAAGCTCGTATATGTATCCTCTATGATCAAGAAATTCCACTCTAGGTATATATCCAAATAAAATGGATGCACATGTGCACCAAAAAAACATGTCAAAGAATGCTGATACCACACTAATTATAAAAGCCTAAATGTCCACAACCAGGAAAATGCATCAATGTTGCTGTATTTTTAAAAGGAGTATTATACAACAATGAAAATGAGCAGACTAGAACTACATACAAATCTCAACGTTGAAAAGCAGCCAGACATGAAAGAATGTAAAGCACGTGATTCCACTTACATGGTTAACAAAGCAGACAAAACTAAATCATAGTATTTAAGGGATGTCAGCTTAGGTGATAAAACTATAAAGAAAAGCAGGCAAGTGGTCACCATAAAAATATGAATTGTCTTTACCTTATAAAGGCAAAGTGATGGAACAGTGACCTGGAGGAATCCTAATGGAGGCTTTTGGGAAGTTGGCATGTTTTGTTTCTTGGTATGGGCCAGTAAGTAGGTAAATGGGGTATTCGCTTTGATAAATCAGTGATTATGTTATTTTGAGCACTTTTCTCTATGAATGTTGTATTTCAAATTTTAAAGAACGGTTAAAAGATTTGATTATCTATTAGATACATTACAGATGAAAATAGGTACAGTAATACCTTTAACTTTAGGATAAAAAGACACAATGAATAAAAATTTAAATTTAAAAAAAGTGAGGAAAATATGTTAACAATGGAAGGAAAACATTTTAGTAGAAGAACTACCATTTACTGAGCCTATAATATTTCCATTCTGATAAAGGAAAAAAGTAAGGCTTATGAAAATAATGTAACCAAACTTACATAGCATGTAACAGAGCTACAATACAAATGCAGGATTATTTCTCTATAAAAACTACATTCTTTAATACTACTACAGATACATATAACATTACAAGAACCAAATTCCATATGCTATTATTAGTCATATAGTACATGTCCTTTTTCTTTCCTCACAGTAAGGTTTGAGCTTTTAAGGTTAGCTCTTCCCTCCTTTTGACAAAGAATCTAGTAGCCCTCCTAAGTACATGTTTAAAAACTCAATAATAGGAAAAATGTTCCCAGCTCCCCTATAATAAAAAAAAAAGTACACAGTATTCTTCATCACGAAGCTAGTCTTGACAAAATCACAATGAAAATTTCACAGAACTGTCAACCCACTCTCCTGTCTAGTGTGGAGATACATAAAAAGGTACAATCCTAGTTTAGGTTCTGATATTAAATAGTCTTTTTTAGTGTTTTTAGTGTAAAAGTCTTTAGAGTTCAGAAAGTTATTGTGTCCTTTGATGTGTTGTTATAGCTCCTACAAGCGTGTCTCTGACTACATCTCTCCTACCTAATAATTTATGGTATTTGTTTTCTAAAGCATATATTCATGAGGTTTCTTTATTAAGCTTCATTTGCACTTCTCTATGCATGTTAGTAAAATAAATCCCATGACTGTACTGGATTCTTTATTAAAAGTCCTTAGACTATGTCACTTTGAAATTAATAAAAGTTATTATATTTAGAGATGACTAACTCAGGCAAATAGCTGAGTGCTGAGGTACGATAATGTAAGTTAAAACCAAACATAACTCACCTTTAGTCTAAGTGGGGAATCTTCTGTGAAGACTCCACATTCTATTTCTCTAACCTGTGCTATATATTAGTTAGCTGCTTTTGCTGAAAACCCAAATGTCAACCCCCCAAAAAACAAAATTACACACATAAAGAAATTTGTTGTCTTTCTCCTGTGACTACAGCCCTTACTACTATGACTGGATCCATATAATAGTGGAGTAGTATTTGTACAAAACTGAGAAATCTGCTAAACAGTGTTATTAACTGCTGGAGTAAGTTTTTGAGAGTGAAATAAATGTACAGGCTGAGAATATTATCAGATTTGAACATTAATGTGATAAAGTAAGAGTTCTGTATCCTTTGCTGATAACTTAGAACCAGGGCAAAGTGAGTCTTCCTATGCTGTAAGGATTTAAGTTCAAGTTCTAGGAGGTAACACTTGTTACCTGATAAAGTCACCTTTCCTCATTAAGAGTGAACAAACCCAACAGTATGGTTTTGGTTCCTAGAAAATGAAATAAACATGTTCTCTTCTCAATGTGTGATTTACTATAATCAACTGTGGGGAGAAAAGGTACTCAACAAGGTCAGTCCTTACCTATCTTACTCTAAAGTGGTTTGTTTATAATTCATACTTCTTTTTATTTTTCAAGAAAAGGATTGCTCTAAACATCTAATAACTTTTTATACTTAAATGTAAGAATTTTTTATCCTGTGTGAAAGCTGATATAAAATGAAATTCCAAAACAGGGACCTTCAGTTGAAGCTGAAAATAGAATGGCTAAACAAGCTGCCTATTTCTCAAGAAAAGGAATGAGACAAAGAAATGACCAGGGTTTATTTACAGTTTACAACGACCCTCTACAGGAAACTAGTGTCTTCTACATCAATTTGTATGAGGTTTGACAATTCTGAAATTAAAAGAACCTAAAATTTTCTCAAAATGCAAAGAGATGTCTATTTTAATTGTTAAAAGTGACTACTAAGTATCTATAAAATAAAACTTCAGGCCGAGTAATCGAGTCAAAAAATAAGTCAGAACTTGTGCCAAAACTCTAAAGTGTTTTAAATGTCACCAACCCTTTAAGGTAAAACTCTAGACTCTGAAAAAAATAAAGTACAGGCTCACAAAAACCTTGATTACAAAAAAATGTAACTGAAGCTCTTACTTTGCAACAAAAATATTAACTATATTTTAAAAATTAGAAAGAAGAGGGCCAAATTAAAAAAAAAAATTTTTTTTATGAGGAAAAGGTGCCAAGTGAGAGTTACTCAATGGAGTTATAAAATTTTTGATTAAAAAGTTCCTATGCTATACTCTCAGGAAAAATAAATAAATATAGATAATATCTAATAAACAATGACATTATTAATTTAAGCAGTATGACTAATTTTAATCTAACTTTGGTTTAAGGGTCTCAGCTAAGTTACAAGATAAAGTTATGCAAACTGGTAAGAGCTCACAAATTAGCAGTCATAAAAAGGCTGAATAGAAAAATTAAACAGAATCAAAACCTTTTCTTTAATGAAGGATTAATTTTCAATGCATAGTAATAAATTAAAACCTTTAATGAGTCTTCTCTAATAGACTTTTAATCAAGAATTAGTAAAATATATTCAAGGAATATATTTTAATTGAGGTAATATTCCTGATTAAGAAAAATGGTCAATAAATTGTTTTGTGAATTTTGTATTTCAAACTGTTATATGCCTTATTCAAATTTACCACAGTGTAAAATGTCACAGTATTTAAATTCACTGACAAGTTTATACTTTATTCTTTCTGCCAAAGAAAACCAAAATGAATACAACTTCCTGTTAAATTAAGGTCAATCAAAATAAAATAATTGGATAAGTATTTAATGGTAACTAAAATAAGTAACAGCTACCAGTCACTAAGTGCTTATTATTTATCAGGTTCTATAACAAGAGCTTAAAATCTCTCTCAAAACCTCATAACAATAATCTAAGATACATCACCACTTTTATCATACCCATTCCACAGATTTAAAAATTGAGGCTCAGATTCAGAATTCAAGCATGAACTGGAATCCAAAGCCTACACTCTTAACTTACATGCTGTGCTGCCAGTGCATATAGTACTTTCAACCTGTCAGAAACCAAGGAATTTGGGGACTAAAAATGACCTTGACAAAAATCATTTACTTCAAATATGAATATGTAAATATAGAGATCTAGATACTCAATAAATTGAGTAAAGCTAGTGCCCCTCCAGTGTACTACTTAACAGCAAAGAGATTATCATTGTTAACAATACAATAAAGTATTTGGTTGAGCCCTTTTTCATTCTGTATTTTTAATTTGTGTATATACTTCATGAATTTCACATTAGTTATTATTTAAGAAAATTTAGTGGGGGTTTCCTGTTGATGCACTGGCTAGACTTCAGCACTCTCAACGCCGCTGCCTGGATTCGTTCCCAACCAGGGAACCACCCCCCCAAAAAAAAAACAGTAGTAAAGACAATAATTTAGGCTTTGGTAAAGTTAGATTTAAGTTTTGCTACACCAATATTTTTAAAGATGACTGAAACAGAAGGTTATTAAAAGCTGAATTTTAATATACAGGCAGTAAAATGTATTTATCTCTGCTTCCATACTGGTTGTGCTTCATAGTAACTGACATCCATAACATAGAAAAGAATTACCTTCTTAACAAAGGCAAAATGAAATGTCAAGCACACTGTACTACTTACTATACTAGACTATCACTTAAAAGTAACCAAAAACTCTAAGAAGCCCCAAATTTCCCAGTAAAAAATTCCCAGGCAAGTAAAGTTAAAATAAACTTTGCATAACTGTTATACCTACCTTATGTTTACACAAGAGGTAAATGGCTAAAATTACCTATTCAACTTAAATTTCACTAATTTAAACAAATTCAATTTTATTAAAATAAAGACTTTAAAATTATTTTCTGTACCCAATTTTCTTCAAAATATAATCCAGGAAAAAAATTACTGTACATGCAAATCACTTAAAACCTGCCTCTTCTGGACATAAAATTCACATTATTAGAATACTAGAAATTATTCCCAAGATTAAAATCAACTCCAAATAATACTTACATTAGATACAACTGTAATGAATGCATGTGCTATAAGAAATGGCAAAGTTTCAGGAGTTCCATATTCAAAGCAATCCTTCATGAGAGAAAGGCCATTTTTTCCACAAAACAAACATACATAACGAAGCAAATGCAATGGTACTTCTACATCCTGAGAGAAGAAATAAAATTTACTATTTTAAAACTTATCAGGAATAATTTTCATTTTGTTACCAATACTGGAAAGATACTGATTAGACAAAAACAAATAAAGAAAAAACAAAATCAAAAGACATATATGAAAAATAAAAAACAAAACTTCCCATAAACCTGAGAATAAAAGAAGATAAACACTTACATTCATATCACAGAATGCCCCTAGTATGTTGCTTTCTTGGGTAGATATATCCTGGTTTAAAAAAAAAAAGAAAGTAAATACAATTAGATCACACTACTAAATAACCACCTTTAAAAATTACGATTTCATAAAAATTCAAACCAATTTTGCAATTGCTTCTCATCATGAACAATGGAATTCCTATCTGAAGTTAGTATGATTCAGTTCTAAATTGTATGTTAACTCTCCTCCAAAGAAATCTTTCTATATTATGTACTATATATGAGGGTGATGCAGAAAAAGAATCCATCCATAAATGCCTCTATTTACATGACTAGATACTTTCTAGACAGCCCTCATATATTATTTTGCATTCTTAAAGAAAAAAATCTTTCCTAAAAGAACTGGGTTAATTCTTACAAATATAACTTAATTAACTGGTTTTGAAACTATGCTCTGGAATTCTCTAGTTATACTAAAAAATTCTACAATGTGCTTTCCATACATAAAATTTGAGTATGATATGATGCTTTCAGTTTTTCAAAGTATTTCAGCAGTGGAATGTAAATAAAACAGGTAACATCAACAAATGAATGGGTTCCTTTAGCAGCTAGCTTTTTCCAGATGAAAGCACCTAGCTTTTTGTTTATAAAAGTATATTTTTTTAACTACCTAAAAATTATACTTATCCATTGTTGTTTAGTATCAGCTGTTATGACCTTGTTGAAGAGCAATCTGGCAAAACCCATCCATATTTAAAATACACATTGCCTTTGACCCAACAATTCATTTTCTGTTTATTTAATCCAAACTAATAAAAGATGTGCTGGAAGATGTATGTATTATGAGGCTCACTGAAATTATTTTTAACATCTCAAAATTAGAAACAATTTAAATATCAATAGGATGGCTAAATAAATGGCGGAATAATTGTCCAGGGTCTTAAGCAGCCTTCAAAAATAAGACGTGAAATGGCATGAGGGATCTTTTGGGGATGATGGATAAGTTCTAAAAATGGTTCCACAACTCTGTAAACTTACTAAAAATAAATTACACATTTTAAGCAAGTGATTTTTTATGGTAAGTTATACCTTTTAAGAAGCTATTTTTAAAAATAAGGTGGATCCATATGTATATAGAAATAATACATTTTTAAAAATACAATTTATGAACAGAAATTTTCATAATTATTGTCTGTAAATACATAAAATAATTTCATAACAATGTGGTTTTTGAGAGGATGGATAAAGAAGTTGGATAAAGAAGAGAAGTTCAGGCTTTTTTAAAGTCTACATTTTGTATAGTCTGTTTTTTAGTCACACTGAAAATGTTACTTTTATAAACAGAAAACTAAATGCTTTAATCTGAAAAAAGTTATCTGCATTTATTTGTTGCTGTTACCTGTTTTATATATTTAAGTTCTTCTGCTGAAATGCTTTGAAAAAACTGAGAGCATCATATCAAAGTCAAAACATTTCAAAATAATAAAAAACGGGGGATGCCTAGGCTTCGGAATTCTCAATGCTGCAGCCTGGGTTCAATTCCCATCCAGGGAACCACCCCCTCAAAAAAAAAAATTCAAAAACTGTCCTAAGAGAGGTTAGAGCATTTGTCAAAGTAAACGTACTAAACCTCCCAACTCTATTCCCAAGCATCTACTACCAGGGCCACAATTAAAGCTTTAAGTTATTTTCAACAAACCTTTTGTATTCAAAAAGTCCAGAATATAAGAACTCCTGTGGTACTATTATATGCAGATTCATGGTCTATGTGAAACATGCTGGAAATACTAGATTGGTGTCAAGATTTCTAGTGCCTGACATGGTAACAGCTAGAAAATCTTAACAGAATACTATTCTGATGTTCAAAATTGTTAAGAAAATCTTAACAGAATACCATTCTGATGTTCAAAATTGTTAAGAAAATCTTAACAGAATACTATTCTGATGTTCAAAATTGTTATTCATGGACGTGGTTACATCTATTTTGGCTACTCAGAGAACTCTTTTACCATTTTATATTTCTACTCTGGATACATGAAGACAAAATCCTATGGTGTTATTATAGTATATCAAAAGTTAGGATAGGGAGTTCCCTGATGGTGTAGTGGCTTAAGGCTTCGGCGCTGGCACTGCCAGCGCTGCGACCTGGGTTCGATTCCCGGTCAGGGAGCTACCCACATACCAAAAAGCAAAAAAAAAAAAAAAAAAAGTTAGGATAAATCCATTGGTAACAACATTAGGAAGTCTTGCTAAAAGCTGAATCAACATAACTTCTTTTTTAAAAGTTCTAATTTTAAATGATTCCTGAAAAGGCCTTAAGAAACCTACCAGAAACTTTTAGTCTTTCTTTTTTTCCAAAGCCTCACATTTATTAAATAAGATGATGCCACTCTATTTCTAGACATAAACAGAAATTTGCTTATTACTTAAAAAAAAAAAAAAAATAAATAAATAAATAACTAGAAAGTAATTCTCTATCTAATTAAGCAATGCTACTCCCATGATCAAACCATGAAGAATTGAAATCCAGTAGATTCAGAATAAAATTTTTGCTTTAAAAAAGTCATTGGTGGTTAAATTAGATAGTAGTGATAGTTGTAAAACTTAAAACTTACTACTGTCTCCTTTACGAGTGACTTAAAAACACTCAATTTTTAAAATTTAAATTAAGGGTGAATAAAAAAGTCAGAAGAAGGGGGGAGAGGGGGGTTCCCAGGTGGTGTAGCAGCTAGGCTTCAGCACTCTCACTGCCACAGCCCGGGTTCGATCCCCTCAGGGAACCAACCAAAAAAAAACTTTAAAGTCAGAGGAAAGTAGCAAGGAAAAAGAACAGCCTACATTCAGAAATTTATAAAATAAAATAACAATATTTAATCTGCCAGGTCATATTATACATACATTTTATAAAACTGCAGCGGTTTCTCTTCTTTCTACAATTTTTATACTCATCTTTGCACTAATTAAAAAAAATACACTACTAGGGCAATACCTCATTTCAAAGAATTACATATAATTATTCAGGATTAAAAGAAGAATACTACTGCACCCACCCCCCAGAATCTTCTAACATGAATTAATATTACTTAATTCCAATTACTACATCTTTAAAAATATTATCAACTTCAACTGAGGGAAAGAAAGGATGGACAGAGGAAGCAAGAGGGGATGAGCAGCTCTAAGTTTCCATCTTATCCACCAGTGGCAATGGATACCAAGTTAGTGATTAGTATGAAATTATTAAGAACCAGTGTAGTAGCATAACACCTGAATTGCAGAACTCTTTCAGCAATATGCTGTGCAAACCTTACCAAAACTTTTACTCTGAAAACCAGTTCCCTCTTATATAAAATAAGGATATTAACTAGGCTTCTAAAGTTAGAGCTTTCAAAATACTAACACACTGAGTACTGAATCTTTTCCTTATAGAGTCTTAGTCAATTTGTACCTCTTAAAAAAAATCAAAATCAAAGGCTTTATCAGGAAAAGATGGCACAACAATATGAAAGGAGACTGACTACATAGACAATCTCATTATCAAAAAAGTGGGGTTAAAAATCTCTATAGCAAGCTCTATTTTACTGCATTAACAAGTACTAGTTTTCTTAAGATAATGCGTTTAAGTGTGTGTGTCTGTGTGTGTGTACACACATACAAATATACAAATACACACAATTTCAGTGATTTTTTAATATATAAATATACTACCAAAGGTTTTGATTTGAGACTCTTTGAGACAGCTAACCCTTAAAGTATTTAATTATGTGGCCACTAGGACAGAAACTAGAAATTTTAGAGTATAACAGATTATTACTAAGAACAAAAATTTGGGAAACAACTATTATGAAGAGAGTATTAAAAGATGCATATATAAATTCTGTGTAAGGGGATTAGAATTCTGTATAAGAATACAGAATTCTATATAAGAAGAGTCCTCTTTTATTACATCTAAGGATGTTTTTTATTACAATTTTACCAAAAAATACCTCATGAACAACTGCTTTCAACCAAGTAGTCACATGGAATGACCCGTAAGAACAATAATAAGAAGACACTTTATTCCAAAAGAGAAAATATAGGGAAGTGTGATTATGTCTACATTTGGAGATTACCATTTTTGAAAATCATTAAAAAAAAAAAACGATGACCAAACTGATTTCAGAAACAAAAGAGCAGATTTAGTATTATTATAGTTCTACTATTAAGAGATTCTAACTGGAAGAAAATTTCTAAGAAACTGTACATAAATTTCACATATTTAGACTTAACCAAACTATTTCAGCATCTTTGAATTATCAATTAAAAGGCATTAAAACACTATTCACGTGGTGTTCTTAAGATTAAATTTAGCAGATTTGCACAAATGGATCTCCTTTTTGTTGAAAAATGACTTGAGATGACATTTTTTAGAATGTTTAATAAGTATCTTATGTCATGTACATAATTCATTAAAAAGTTTCTTTATAGGAAAATAATAGACTAGGAATTCTAGAAGACAAACCACAAAATGATTTAAAATATTCTTATGGAGAATTCATTCTAATAGAGAAAATACCCACCTCCTGGGCTATGTTTTTAAATAGTCTCAATTCAATGTGAAAATATTTTCAGTGAAAATATTTTTTCTAGATGAAGAAAGAAGTTTAAAGAAATCAGTATGAAGGTTACAGAACAAATAAGCTTGAGAAAACAGACATTTTTTTAAAAAGCATGTGGGAGATTTATTAATGGCCACAACTCTTCCCATGCCAGAATACATAGGAAACAGAATGTACCTTAAAGTTTAAAATAAAATTTTATCTCCCCTCCCATCCAGAGATGAAGTCTACTTCACATCCCTTTTTATGTAGGCTGCCTTTGTGAATTGCTTCAACCAACATAATGTGGCAAAACTGGACCTTAAAGTGCCTTACATCTTCCACTTTTGTCTTCCTAAATCAATACTAAGGAAGCTAGTCTACCCTAATGGAGAATGAGAGGCAATGTGGAGAAAATCCAATGAGCCCTAGACAACAGCCAACACCAACTTTAAGACAGGTGAGACAGAATGAGACCATCTTGAACCTTTAAACCCATCAGACACTGAAAATAAATGCCACTGCTTAAGTGAGGCCACAAAAAACAGCAAAAGAACTGCCTGGCCAATCCACAGAATCATGAGTAATAATAAATCACTTTTTTAAGCCACTAATAAAATACATTAGCACATAACTGTCTGCACTACCACTAGGTTTAGACGAAATGACATTATCTAAATAAACCTAAGGTGTGTTACTGAATTCTGGAAAAGGCTTGTAAAAATATTACGAATGAAATGAGTCAAGCATCTTGACTTACAAAAGAAATACTATTATTTAAAACTAGTAGTAACAGATAATTTAAGTTTTTTTCTCAACGAAGGGAATTCTTAATTGTGATACCTGTGTCTCTAAGAATGAAATTCAAAATTCTATGTGCTTTTTCCTCAATCATTACTTTTTCAAAGAGTCACACTAAATAGAGCACAGATCTAGTCATCAAAATATTTACAGCACTGACAAAAGTTCTATTTTTATGAGTTCAATTTCTAAATCTTTCCTTAATAAGACTATGTTGAGCAAATGTTCTACACAAGTTGCTACAGAAATTGCCTAAAGAAAACTGAAATTATTTTCATAATAGAGATTTTTCTTTTTCCATCTATAATGTGTCTTCATACTTTACTCATAAGTGAAAAATTGGCAACATAACTATCTTACAGTAAAATTCACAATACCTATTTTTACATACCTCTATAGTAGGATGAGTATTATGCTTGTAAGCAGTATACAAGGGAAACTGAATTTGAAAAATTTTTGCCACACATAGTAAAAGTTTTTCCTTCTCATCTGTACTCCATAAACTAAAAGGATCAGAACTCTCCTCAGTGAGATTACAAATTCTCGTAGAGTTCAATTTTTTTTCTACTGATTTTTGCCTTTCTGTACATCCTTCATTGCACTCTCTTTCTATATTCAGTGGTTCTTCTGCTTGATTACTCTCATGTTGCCACGTGGAATCTATGTTAATAGTAGTACAATTTTTACAAAGCTGGTCCCGGAGCACTTGAACTTGGGCAATCACTAAGTTAATAAGTGCACACACTACTTGGTTAAAAATCTCCAAATGCTTATATTCCTTGAAGCAGCATAGACATTGCCTATAAGAGAAAAAAAAAATCAATAAATTAATGCTTGCTAGAGAAGTAACAATTATATCTTTCTAATAAGCAATTTTAAAAAAATAAGCAAATACTAAAATACTTTTTTCCAAACCATTTTTATTTCCTCCTTCCTGATGAGATAGCACCATAATATCTTATAAAGAGAGCATTACACCATAAACTGGTACTTTAGTTAGTAAAAAGTCACTATATTGGATGATAACTATCATCTCAATTTTATGTATCGATATATTTGTAAACAAAGAACTATTTAAGAGTAAGAATGTGCCATATATCTTTGAATTTCTAAGTACTGAGTACTCAGATTATATTTAGTAAATACCAGGAAACTGACCATAATAAAATACTTTATTAGTAAAGCCATTTATTTTATATACGGGGTTTTGTAGTTGATTAATGAATAAAAGCACATTTTAAAATCAGTAATTTGCTTGAATTCTACTTAGAAAGGGCATTCCTATCCTATTTGACAGATTTAAAGTGTTCAGGAATGCCACACCCATACACACATATACACATTCAGGTCTACTATAAAATAAAAATAAATATAAACAGGAGTCAGTAATTATTACACACAAACCTAGTTTTCTTAGACGTGTTCAGTTAGTAGTATTATGCCTAGCATATTGTGGATAACTAACACAAGTACCAGGTTATAATAATTACATCCAATAATAGATGATAGTCAAGCAATTATTACTTCCAATTTGTACCTAGTTATATTATCAAACAAAGAAAAATCGATGTTGTAGTCCAAACAGATCACCAACTCATTATATGACCATGTAGAAATAACTGCAATTCTCCATGTGTCGCAAATTTGAAGTATGGCCGCAAATCCTTTAATACTCTTCCACTTAAAAAGTGAAGCCCAGGACTTAATTACTGGCTTGTAAGTATAGAATGTAGCCGAAATGATACGTGTGTGACATCTGACACTAGGTCATAAAAGACATTGCCACTTCTGCCTTGCCTTCTTTTGGATCACTCACTCTGGCGGAAGTCAGCTATCACATTGTAAGACACTCAAGGAGCCCACAGAGAGGTCCACATAAGAAAAAATCCTAAGCATCCCACTAACAACAAGCACTAACTTCCAACTATGTAAGTGAACCAACTTGGAATATCCTCCAGCCCCACACAAGGTTCAGATGACTAACCTAGTCAACATCTGGAATGCAACCTTATGGGAAATCCAAGCCAGCGCCCACAAGCTAAACCATTCCCAAATTCCTACCCACAGAAACTAAGGATAATAAATATTTATTGTTGTCTTAAGATACTACTTTTGGAGTAATGTGTTACACAGAAAAATAGATAAATGATACATCAGGCCTGTTTTATCAGTAGCAAAATAAAAGGGATTTTACCTTTAAAACTCTTCCAGTTTTAAAAGTCTGTAGTTATCACAGACATTATGTGTAAGTTTTTCTGATGAATAATTTCTTCCTTTAGGTTTAGGAAAACCAAGTTCAAAGAGAAAGATCATACCTCTTTCTTTACTGAAAATAGAATCTGTGTCCCCCACCCCAAAAGAACCTTGAAGTCAGAATTAGATTAGAAAAGACAAAAAGCCAGTCAAATATACTTTTAAAATTGTCAGGAAATGTACATTAAACTGCTTGATAACTGACTAGGAAACTCCTCATAATCTTAAAAGCCAAAACATGATATATGCCTGAAACCTATGTAATCCTTGCTAACAGATGTCACCCCAATAAGTCTAACAATAAAAATGAATTTTTAAAAAAAATGATATATGAACAAAGTAACAGCAAACTCAATCTAGGTCCTTACAGACCCAAAATAAACAAGTTCGAGGAGAGTTGAGCGTCTAAGATGCACAAACACACCCCTCTGCAAAATTATCATATATTATATAATTTATACATTTTACTGTATTACACTCCATTCTGAGAATTCTAGGTATTTGAATTCTCAATACAGCATTTCTCTATATATCCATACCCACAATGCAAGGAAGGAAAAGTGTTTTGTTTTGTTTTGTTTGTTTGTTTGTTTTTGCTTTTTGGTACGTGGGTAGCTCCCTGACTGGGAATCAAACCCAGGCCACAGCACTGACAGCGCCAGCGCCGAAGCCTTAAGCCACTACACCATCAGGGAACTCCCTGTTTTGTTTTTTAATAAAAACACCACTTTCAGTTGAGCCTACCTTGATTTTATATTTCTTTTTTTTTTTTTTTTTTTTTTTTTTTTTTTTTTTTTTTTTTTTTTTTTTTTTTTTTTTTTTTTTTTTTTTTTTTTTTTTTTTTTTTTTTTTTTTTTTAATGTGGGTAGCTCTCTGGATGGGAATCGAACCCAGGCCACAGCGCTGATAGCACCGGAGTCTTAAGCCACTACACCATCAGAGAACTCCTATTTATTTCTTCTGTTTTCTAAATCCCACTACAAATACAGTAAAGGGAAAAAGATGACATCACTCTGTAAGACATAATGGAAGAAAGGAGGACAGACAGCAACAAGGTGATATGGTAAATAACTTAAGATTTAAACAAACTTGGAAGAAGCTACAGAAGAATATATCAGCAAAAAGAAAAATCCACCCCCAGAACACTGGAAAGGCTCAGGACTGAAGATCATCCAATACCTTTGAAGGCAAAGATGAAGCATGGGAAATAAAATATGACTAAGTGAAAAATACAGTTAAAACCTAGAGGTTCCCATCCCAGACAGCCAAGATACTCTTCTACTTGACCCAGGGAAACAAGAAGTTTCTTCTGTACATAATGTGAACAAGACAAACTCAGGGACACTACATTCTTAAGGAGAAAGAGATGATACAAGAAACTGAAAATCAAAAAAAAAGAAAAAAAGAAACTGAAAACCAGAGAATTAAATGAAATGAACAGTGATCCTCCCCCCGCCCCCCCCCCCAAGTACCCTTCCGGTCCAACAACGAGACTAACATAGATCTCAAGGCCAAAGACTTAAGATATTTACCATCACATGACGGTAAAATGGTGAGTCGACTTTATTAGTAGAAATAAATGAACATTTCTCTTTGATTTTTTACACTGCCTTATGTTGACAGCACCTTAAAAAAAACTCAGTAAAGTATCATACATTGCTAGGTACAGTGCTGCCAAAGTAAGCAAATAGTGGCAAGTAGGCAAACTTCATTGTCAGCTTTGGGATACAATGACAGCTCTGATGGCCATTCCAGAAGAAGAGTTCCAAACTGCTTTAAAGGGTGGACTAGGTGCTGGCACTGGTGCACAGATTCCAAAGGGGAGTGCTTCAAAGGTGATTGTGGTGATATTCAGCAATGAGGAGGTATGTAGCACTTTTTCTAGGATGAGTTCATGAAATTAATGGCCTAACTGCATACAGTATAGGCCAACATCGAGATGCCCCATTCACACTGATCTTCCAAACCATTTTTCAGTGTCTTCCCTTAACTATAAAAGGATAGACACAGACAGTTAAGACTTCCCAGAAAAAGACGCATCACCAAAGGCAAATCAAAACAAATGGGAAAAAGAAATTCGGAGGAAGTAAATAAAATGCAGGGAAAAAAAAGATGATTAAGGTTTTAATTAATTTATATCCTCAGAGACATAGAAGATAATTGCTGAAACAAAAGATTATAAATGCATTCAAATTACAAAACAGAGCCCTTTAATATGTACAAAAATATAATACATAGGTTTTACATATATAATATTCACAATTTAAAAATGAATTAAAATTATAGCAATCTATAAAATTCAATACAAGTTTCAGAAAGTAAAACTGAAAAAAATATCTCTGAAAGTTGACAAAGAAAGATAACAGGGAAAAAAAGAACTAGCCTATTACCCAAGCGTTACCTTCTGCCTACCTACGTGGAGTAAAAGGTCTGATAATTAAGTTTGTAAACTCAAACTAAAAAAAAGTGCTCCATACCTCCCTGCTGAGTATCACTACAGTCACCTTCGAAGTACTCCCCTTGGGAAGCTATGCACCGACACCAGCATCTAGTCCACTCTTCAAAGCAATTTTGGAACTCTTTTTCTGGAATGGTCATCAGAGCTGTCATCGTATGACCCCTCCCTGAGATGTCCTGAATGTCATAAAAATGTCTTCTGTCAGTATTTCCTTTATCTTCAGGTAAAGAAAAATATGACTGTGGCGAGGTAAGTGCGAAAGGACTTTGTTCCAATAAAGTTACTTGTGTATTGGCTAAAAACTCCCTCACAGTGTTGTGTGAGTTGGTGCATTGTTGTGATGCAAGAGACACGAGTTGTTGGTGAAAAGTTCAGGCCATTCTTGTCTAACTTTTTCACACAGTGTTTTCAATACTTCCAAATAGTAAACTTGATGGACTGTCCAGTTGGTACAAACTCATAATGAACAATCCCTCTATAGCACAAAGGGTTAGCAACATCGTTGGTTAGGGAGAAATTGGCTAACTTCCATTGTGCACTTAGACACTTTGTCTTAGGGTTGTATTGGTGCAGCCATGTTTCATCACCAGTGATAACATGGCCCAAAACATCATCTAGCTTCTCCAAAAGGTCTTGACTAACTTCAACTCTTCTTTGCTTTTGTTCATCTGTGAACTTCTTTGGGATCATTTTTGCACACACTTTTCTTATGCCAAGATTTTCAATTAAGATTTTCCTGTTTCTTTTTTTTTTTTTCTTTTTTTGCTTTTTGGTATGTGAGTAGCTCCCTGACGGGGAATCAAACCCAGGCCGCAGCGTTGACAGCGCCAGTGCCGAAGCCTTAAGCCACTACACCATCAGGGAACTCCAAGATTTTCCTGTTTCTCTATTGATGTTTACTTGATCTGCCAAGCTTCTCATACTCAGCTGACAATTTAAACACACAATGAAAATTTGCAATGTTTTCATCAGTTCTGCTTGTTACTGGCCACCGTGACCTCTCTTTATCAGTGACACTTTCACTCCTCTCAGAAAAATGTTTAATCCATTTGTACACTGCTATTTTCTTGATGACATCATCCCCATCAACTTGGACTAACATGTCCCTGATTTGACTTCCATTCTTGCAAGTTTAACAAGAAATTTAATGTTTGGTGCTCTAATTCAAGCCCCAACATTCTCATAATGGCACGCAAAAACACACAATAATGAACACCACCAAGCAAGACACTACCACACATCAACATAAACACAGCTGTGAGACACAAATATACCAAGTTTATGAAACCTTATTGAATTGTTTGTACCATGCTGCCAATGTAAGCACATGATGGCAAGTTCGTGAACTTAACTGTCAGACTTCATATGCTTACATTTAAGAATATGCAGTGATAAAAATTTCTAAATGTCTAGCATAAAATAAATAGCTTCAATTAATAAAATAAAAAACATTAACTGAACATTCATGATGAACCTACATTTCAAAATTACTTTTAACCTGAGTTCTATGATTCCACTTAACAACAAATATTCCAGTGGGTCTAACATTTTCCCTGGCCTGGTAAAGCTGGACACATAAAAGAACTATTAATCCACAGTACCTATCCTGATCAAAAGTGGTTTTATTTATGACCTAATTTCTGAAAAGAACTAATTTAAATAGTAGTCAATATCAATACCCCACTGGTCAAATTTCTTAACGCCAAAATAAAAGAGCCTTAAAGACTGGAAAACATACATTAACCTATTCAAAAGCAACAGCTTCTAAAACTGTTAAAAATTAAGTTTATTAAAATTGAAAAATAAAAGCAATAGCTTCAAACATTTATTAGGCACAAGTGACAGGTCTGATAGGTACAATTTTTAGCCTGAAAATACAGAGATCCAACAGAAACTCATCCTAACTGGTACCCAGAATAATTATAGAGAAGAAATTTTGAAATAAACATTCAAAATAAACAGGAGACCACAAAGAGCTGATTGCCTGCTAATGCATACAGAATTGACAAGATAAAAACCTAAGCCTGTTTTGTAATAAACTTGGGAAAATTCAAAAAAAAATAGCAGAACTTTCAACATGAAGGATTATGCTCTGTAGTATCCTCGCTTTTGTCAAACATGACATTCCTTTCAGACCCTTATACTATGCTCTTTTCCTAACGTACATTTTTCAGTTTATTCTCCTACTCTGCTCTCCCCTTCTCTGAATTAGTCCTCCCCCCCCCCACTCTAATCCCAACTACAATATTAATAACATTAAATAATGATAATCTGCCCTACTCTCATAGATAGGGAGAAGTAACTACATGACTGCTATACAGCAATTTAAAAAGATGACAAAATATTTGATAACATAGAGAGCCTGATCACAGAGGACTACATATGAAAACTCAGATTATCCAACAGACATTTAGTAAAAATCACATTTTATAAAATTTAAACTGTACTGTTCACAGTCTCACAACAAGATCAGACAAAAAAAGTTACCAGTTGTCATTCTGGGTGGTGGTATGCTTTTTTTTATCTTGGAGTCTCTGTATTTTCTCAAAGATTTCTACAAGTGTATCATTTAAATAGGAGGAATGATAACATAAAATGTTGAAAGTTTGTAATATTTATCAATAGTCAAGTCTTATCAACATATAATTTTTAAGTGAACATTCTCCTTTCTCTACATTCCCATCAATACATTAGAAAAATGATTCAACATTGATAATCTTATTTATTACCACTTTTCCCCCAGAAAACCTAAAAGAACATTTTGTATGAAATGTCATGGGTTCATTAGTGTACTAAGGTACATTTATTTACGGACTTCCATGGTCAAGAGACACCAAGTTAAAAATCTCTTTTGTATATTAACTGTGCTTTATTAGTAGCCATATATCCAATTTTAATCTAGGAAACAATATTTTCTGATACCCAAGAAGGAAAGAAACTGGAGAAGATGGGGGGCAGGGAGGTGAGGGCCAGGGAATAGGCAAAAATTTTTACTACAAAGCACTGTGATCCAATTGGATATTTTATTCTCACTTCTCTCTTCTATCAGTATGAGTAATTAAGAGTACAATTTTCTACTTTTTGGAACTTTTGCCACCAGCTAAAACCTGTTCATACTCAATACGTGAACAGAATTATAAATATTACAAACTGTATTTCTAGTTCAGCTTTTCATGCTCTTGCTTATGTATCCTTTAATACATTATTTCATTTATTAACATACATTTTAACAATTTTAATTAAAAGGTGTTTAAGTTCTTCTGTCAGATACTTAATAAGCACTTTGTTTCTTCAAGATCTATGACAGTAGTAGCTTTTATTATTATTCTCATTTCACAAATGACATAAGAGCTTACAGAAGTTATCAAATTTGCCATAATCACACAGTATATAGTAATAAAGCAAAACTGGAATCCACCTCTATGTGGCTCCATACTCTCAACCATTACACTGGGAGCAAAATAAGATAAAGGCAAAGCATCTCTACAGTTTGGAAGCAAACATACTTCAATATTCTAATGAAACCTACAAATTACTAAAATTGTACATATTAAAGTTTCCTTTTATAATTTAATTCCCATCAACAAATCTCAAGTTAAAAATTCCTGATACAGGGATTAAAACTATACGTCTAGAAGTGGACTACAAATGGGAAAATACAATTCCTACCCAGTTCCACCAATAACATTTAACATTAGTTAAATATTATTTCTCTGAATCATTTTACTTAGTGGCATGTCCATATCCTGAAATTAAAAGTATGGTTTTACTGCGGCCCAGGTTTGATTCCCAGCCAGGGACTACCAAAAAGAAAAAGTATGTTTTCATCCCAGTATACATGTTACACCTTAACTGAGCTACAATAAATAAATTCAAAAGTACGTTTCAAATGCAACATTTCTCAGCAAATCCTTTAGGCTATTAATGTTAATTTTAAATCATTAATATATTATTATTATTAAATATCCAATCATCTACTTTACCCATAAAGGAACAGCAATCATTGCTACACTTAGTCAAAAGAAATTCAGCTGGATGAGACTCAGAAAAGAGATGCCAATAATGATGGCACATAAGTTTTAAATAACTAAAATCTGCAATCTTTTTTGGAAAAATTTATGTACCAATTTTATTGACAGAAGGAAAAAATATATGAAAACGGATGTTACTGGAGAGCAAATGCTTTTTGAAATTAAACTATTCTGATAAACTATCATCAGCTAGACTTTGTGCTTCAGGATGTTCATTTATGTTATCATGGCATTTAACGTGTTCATTAATCATTGTACACGATGTTCCCAACATTCTTTACCCATAAAAATTTTAGAAGGACTAAGAAGTTTAAAAAGGATAGGCACAAAGGAGAGAATTTTTAGCCCTGACCAGTTAAAATTATGTTGACAAACAGGAATTTGTAAATCCTTGTTAAAAATTGTGGTTGTATTAATAACTTTGTTCTCTGAAGTTTTATTCTTTAGACTCTCAATATATGTATTATTTTAAAATTGTTCTAATATATATAACTATTATGGAAAAGAAACAAATAGCAAGAGGCTTCCAGAAGGGTCAAAGTATCCTGTACCACAATAGTGATTTTTTTAAGTAGGATTAAGTTAGTTACAGGTCTCTAGCAATTCTTTAATTTCTCAAAATAATTATTTTCAGAATTTTGATCACTCCCACAACTCTGGATAATGAAAAGAGGAGTTAAAGAAAGAAATCAATTTTAATTCTCATGTTTCAAAAACAAAACTATATTTGGCCCCAATAGTAAGGAGAATGGAAGAAGATTTAGTAAATATTGATCAACTGTCATTTAATGACTAAAAAGGTCTCCAACCCAACAACCTAAAAGGAAAATATGATGACAAACAAAAAAAAAAAACTTAAAATACAATTCACGAAGTTCATCTTCAAAATACTTAAAGATACATACCTCTGTGTCCAGGAATTGATATAAGCAAATATTCTCAGAGTATGTTCCTTTCTGAGCTGCAGTCCATCACCACCTTCTATATCTGATACTGAAATAAAATAGAAAAAAATAATTTTTTAAATTATAAATAAAGGTTAAGCCAGTATTAAAGCTAATATTTTACCCAAAAAAAACCTAAATTTATAAATGCAAATTATTTGAAATTATTATTTATGCTTTCACCAAAGAAAACATATCTTGATTTATTTAGTTAATGACTAATTTGAGCTTAATAAGAGATTTCTAAACAATTGTAATTCTGAACAGAAAAAAGAAAATATTTTGCAGTTATTCTGGTATTATCTCTCAACTTCAAATCCACCCTCTGTTCTATGCTTTGTGATGCTGGGGCTGGGATGCTGCAACCTACATTTTTCATTCCCAGCTGCTTCCTGTTAAGACACAGTGTCCAATCTTTTGGCTTCCCTGGGACACATGGAAGAAGAAGAGTTATCTTGGGCCACCCAAACAATACACTAACACTAACAATAGCTGATGAGCTTTTGGGAAAAAAAAAAAAAAAAAAAAGGGTCTACTCATAATTTTCATAACGTTTTAAGAAAGTTTACAAATTTGTGTCAGGCCTCATTCAAAGCTATCATTGGCCACATGCCGCCCAAAAGCCAAAGGTTGGATAAGCCTGTGTTAAGATCTTCTTCCAGTGCCTACACAGCACTAGAAGAATGGAAGGAAGGCAGGAGGAGATCAAGAATTTGATAGCTTGCTGTATCTGAAAGGATCACTCAACAGCGTTATTGACCCCAGGCTCCAGCTTCTAAAAACCTATCTCACAGTGCTCCTCTCTTATAGGTACCAGCAGTAGCCAGGCAGCATCCCTTCCAGGAAGTCCAGTTTCCTTCACCAGGTCCACCTCTAAGTGATTAGATTCTGACAACCCTCTTTCCTTCGTTTCCCCAGATTTAGGGAAGAATAGATGTTTCCTGCCGTTGTGATTGTCAACATCATCATTCTCTGGGTGTCCTCTAGGTTCCCACTTTACTCTCTAAAACTTTAACATCTGTGTAATTACTTCTTTTTATTAAATTCCCTCTTCAATTTCCTGATTGGTTCCTGAATGACATACTGACATTTCATATATGATATGTATTAATATGAACGGAATCTGAAGTTAAATCCAGAAGAGAAACTGTATAAAGAAATAGTTAGCTAATGGTCCAAATAAGTCTTTTAATGTAAAATGTTTGATTGTATAAAATCAGGGATCAGGAAAATTTTTTATGAAGGGCCAGAAAAAGCGTATTTTAGGCTTTGCAGGACATACAGTCTCTTTCACAACTGGGCGGCTCTGATGTTATATCTTGAAAGCAGTCACAGAAAATATGTAAACAAATGAGCATGGCCACGTTACAAAAAGTAGCAGCTGGCCTGACTTGGCACACTGGACCACAGTTTGCCAATTCCATGTTAGAAAAATAAAGTGCAAAGAGATAACATAATCCATGGCATTTAAATCTTCATTGTATCTATAAGCCTTAATACTTGCTGAGCACTCAATATGTTAAGTAGTAGACAACCACTGATGAATGAAATAGTAACAATCCTCACCTCATGGAAATTAGTCTAGTGATGAAAAGAACCAAAAGAGATAAATGAATAAATTAATATACTCATACATAGTATGATAAATGCCAAGAAATCAAGTAGGATATTGTATACCAAATAATAAGCATAACCTATCTTAGAATGAGATAGGAAGATATTCTCTGAAGAGGTGATTTTTAAGCAAAGATTGGAATGTTAAGAATTCAAACATTAAACACAGAGAGAGAGAGAGAAATTAAAGCATTCTAGGTAAAGAAGTTCATAGTTAAAGAGAATCACCTGAATGATATAAAGAAAGATCAGATGATGATCACTGTGCGTAGACCCCAAGAACACTAGTTCAGATAAAAGCAAGAGAATAAAATGGCTCCTACGGTTCTGAGGTGAGGGAACTAAACATATATTTTACATTTGATTTAAATAAAAGAGTTTGAGTCTTTTAGAAAAATTACAATAAATGCAGACAGAAACTGAACACATGCATATTTACAACTTTGCCAACTACTAAATATAGAAATGAAAGAAACTGTGTAAGTCAAGAACTATAACTGCTTCATACTACTTGGCTCAGCAATGAGTAATATAACATAAACACACAATACTAATTCAAAAACAACTGGAAAGTCATACCAAGGTAAAAAAGCTGATCCTCTTTCTTCTAACGCAACGGTTCTCAACCTGTGGGCCGCGACCCCTTTGGGGGTCGAATGACCCTTTCACAGGGGTCGCCTAAGACCATCAGAAAACACATATCAGATATTTACATTATGATTCATAACAGTAGCAAAATTACAGTTATGAAGTAGCAATGAAAATAATTTTATGGGGGTCACCACAACATGAGGAACTGTATTAAAGGGTCGTGGCCTTAGGAAGGTTGAGAACCACTGCAGGATTAAGTAAAAAGACCAACAGACCTTCCACAGGAGAAAAGTCAGCTGCTGAAAATGTGTGTCAAGATAAAATTGAAAGCAACAAAGAAACAAAACTCATGGACACAGTCAATGACTTAGTAGTTACCTGAAGATAATGGGGGAGAGGGAAAGGGGAGAAGGGACACAAATATATGGTGATGGAAAGAGAACTGACTCTGGGTGATGAACACATAATACATGGAGGATGTAATAACGTAGAATTATACACCTGGGATATGTGTAATTTTTACTGATCAATGTCACCCCAATAAGTTTAAAACTTCAAAAAAAAAGTAGAGAAACAAAAAAAAATATGTATCAAGGAGTAACAGTATAATATTCAGACAAAGGTAAAAGCTGAGAGGGTGCAAAGCAGAAATCAGAATAGAAAATAATTATCTTTAGGAAAAAAAAGTGGGGCTACACAAGACTACTGATTTTTGTTATAAGCCTTACAAAACTGTTGGGAGTTTTTAAACAAGGCACATATCAGTATATTATTTAATAAAAATTAAAACAAAACAAATAAAGAATAGGGCCCATTATCCAGAAGTTATTTCTTATGAACAGTCATCCATACCTATTTCAAAACTGGTCCTAAGAAAAAGCCTTAAAATATCAATCTTGTGTATCTCTGATTCCTCGGTAGTTTGCAAAAATGTACTTGTAAGTCAAAAGTTAATTGTAGAAAGCGGACTTTTGTTTAAAAAAAAAAAAAAAAAAGAAAAAGACTACTTTTAGTAGAGTGATAGAGAAGAACCCAAACTGAGATGAATGAATTGAAAAGCACTGCCCATCAGAATGTAAATACTGTTGGTTAGAATGTAAATAGATAATGAGGTTAATACACTGAATGTGTATATTAAAAGTTGTAATATTCAAATTCAAAATAAGTGAAAAATTATAAAAGAATAAAGATACCATATCATTTGTTAACTTTTACACACACACATAAAAAAAAACCATGTATTATCACAAACTCAAACAATTACATTACAAATATATATACCATTAAGATACACATCTACTTCAAGAGAATGGTTTTATCGGGGGAAAGAATAAAGAGACAGGAGAGAAAAAGTACTTTTTAGCTGTTATCAGACAATTATTATTTCTTTTTTTAAAAAGCTAACATAAAAGGTTAACATCTATCAAATTTGACAGGTACATATATATTTACAGGGTTTTTTCTATAGGTCTGACCTATTTCATAATTATTCTTTCCTGTTAAATATGCCAGATTCAACAACCATTTTAGCTCCACTCCCTCCCAAAATTCCACTGAAGCAAGAGAAAATAAAACATACAATGGCAAAAAAACGAACTGTGGAAGAAAATGACACCTGACTGAAGAAAACCACAGAAAGCTAAAAAGTCAGGCTGACAACAGGAACAGAAGCAGGTTAACTTTGTCCCATGAAATCTCAGAAAGCCTCAGGAATTGGAAACACGGACGTACCTCTGAAAACAAGAATACAGGTGGGGCTAAAAAATTAGTAAGTCTTTTTTGAGGAGGAGTGGTTAGTTCCCTGGCTGGGAGTCAAAATCAGGCCGCAGTGTTAAGCGCCAAAGCCTAGCCACTATACCACCAGGGAACCCCTTAATTAGTCTTATTAAGAAGCAGACACCTGCTCTATTCCTGCTACCCTCTAACACACACACATGCGTGTGCTCCAAAAGACTGCTTCCTCTCTGGAGATGTTGAACCAGAGATATCTGGTTTTCAGAAAAACCAGGCAGTTGAAAGCATACAAATGTCTCTGTACAACCATTTCCTACTGCCATATAAGCATTCTTGAAAAGTCTCACGTGATACAAAATCTTGCATAAAGAATAAAGACGCTAACAATAAAAAAGGATAGAAGACTATTCAAAGTCTATGAAATTTTACAACCAGAGCACTAATGAAATCAATAACTAGTCTAATTTAAAATAAAAAGTACTAGCAGTTAAATCTCTATTGGCATTTGCACCTAACCAGTGTCAATCAAACTTATGCAATATTAAATCATGAGGTTTGTGATATAAACGTGCTTGAGGAGATTCATTTCCCAAAAACATAAAGATAGAATATGATCATTCTCATGAATCTGACAATTTAATGACTTTGCATTTACTTCACCTTCTCCACACAGCTTTACCAAGTAGAAAACACAGGTGTCCTTGAAAGTAATTAACCTATTACCATGTGCACCACAAAAGGTATTACTATTTCCCAGGATTGGCAGACTTGTCACTGTTTCTTCAAATACTGATAGGGTCTTCTCTTTTTGTTTGTTTGTTTGTTTGTTTTGTGCGTAGTTCCCTGGCTGGGAATGAAACCCAGGCCGCAGCGTTGACAGCGCCGAAGGCTTAGCCACTGCACCACCAGGGAACTCCCTAGGGTCTTCTCTTTAACCACAAGAAAGCCTGCATGAATCATTAAAACATTCATGTGATGGAGGAAAATCCCCTATGAACCAATAAGGTGTTCCATGATACTAGAATCATTCCTGTATTTACCAATTGTATATGAGCTTAATTTTTGTTTTTACAAAAAGTATGTCTTGTTCTAGATGAGATTATATACTTAATAATCTCATCTAGTAGCACTCCCACCACTACTCAGTTCCAGATTAATGGAAGTCCAATTAGGATGATGGAAGATTCCCCTCTGATACTACTGACTAGAATAACTGGAAAAAATTCTCCTGGCCCAGGAGAGAAGGAAAAGGAAAGTATATGCCATACAAATGAGTAAGCACCTGAGGCCCCAGAAGCCAGACATAATTACCCATCAGGAAGATCCCAACAATAAAACCTAGTAACCACGTCAGAATAAGATGTAGTGGGGGCTGAGATAAAGGCAACTACTAAAATAAATCTCTTAGTTTGTATGATTTCAGCAAGAAGAGATCATAGTACACAATGCCAGTTTTCCTTTCCCAGTCTAAAAATACATGAAACAGAATGGCTGCAACAATCATATCCTTCTCTAACACAAAACTCAAATGGCATACATTTGGTGAAAAAGCACATGTGTGATCAGACACCTATCTCCACCTAAGGTCCACCAGGCAGCCTAAGTGTTCACTAACATAAGCTTTTTAGCTCACTCCGTTATAACTACTTCATAACCAGAAAGGGAAGGAAAGGACATCTTCTCAGGACTAGAATACTAGAGCTCGCCCGACAACAATGTTGTAGTCAATGGTGCTGAAAGCCACTTTCATAACTTCTACTCAACATAGTACTGGATGTTCTAACCAGAGCAATTAATTAGGCAAGAAGAAGAAATTGGAAAGAAGTAAATTACCTCTGTTCAAATCATATTATCTTATATGCAGAAAACTCTAAAGAGGCCTCAAAAAAACTATTAGAATAAATGAATTCAGTAAAGTAGCAAGGCACAAAGTCAACAGACAAAAGTCCATTGTCTTTCTACATACTAACAAAGAATAATCTAAAAAAGAAATTAAGAATACAATTCCATTTACAACAGCATCAAAAAGAACAAAAGATATGAATAAACTGAATGAAGGAGGTGAAAGACTTGTATACTGCAAACTACAAAACGTTGAAAGAAATTAGATGCCAATAGAAATCTCATGTTCTGACTTGAAAAGTTAACGTTAATTGTCACTAGTGCCCAAAGTGATCTACAGTCAATATATCCCTATCAAAATCCGAGAGATGTTCCTTGCAGAAACAGAAAGTTCCACTCTTAAGCCCATATGTAATTTCTAGGGACCCCAAATAACCAAAACAATCTTTAAAAAGAAAGTTGAAGACTCACACTATGCTTTCCAAACTAAGTACACAAATAAAAACCACAATGAGGTACCACTTTATACCCATTAGGATGGCTGCTATTAAAAAGGTAAACATAAAATAACAAGTGTAGGTAAGGATGTGGAGAAGTTGGAACCTTTGTGACTGTTGGTGGGAATGTAAAATGGTACAAATGCCATGGAAAAGAGTACAGCAGTTTCTCAAAAAATCAAAAATAGAATTACCATATGACCCAGCAATCCCACTTTTAGGCACAAATATTGAAAAGAACTGAAAGCATGATCTCATTGTTTGTACTTACGTTAATAACAGCATTATTCTCAATAGTCAAGAAGCAGAATCAACCCAAATGTCCATAACAAATAAACAAAAAGTGATGTATGCATACACAAAAATATTATTCAGCCTTAAAAAGTAAGGAAATTCTCTATCGTATGCTACAACATGAATAAACCTTGAGGACCTTATGCTAGTAAATAAACCAGTCTCCAAAACGACAAATACTGTATGATTCTACTTAGATGAAATATCTTGAGTGGTCAAATTCATAGAAACAGTAAGTAGAACGGTGGTTGTCAGGGTCTGCACGGAGTGGCTGTCAGGAATGGGGAGTTGTTTACTGGGTATAGAGTTTCAGATTTCAAAATGAAAAAGTTATGGAGATCAGTTGCACAATAGGAATATACTTAACACTACTGAATTGTACATTTAAAATGGTTAAGATGGTAAATTTTATGTTTTTTACTATTTGTAAAATTGTAATAAAAAAATGAGATGTGGGAGCCCAGATTGCAGTTTAAAAGAAGCCGCTGATCTTTACAAATAATCAGATCTATTAAAGTCCACAGTATAATAAATAAATGAAGGGCAAGAGAGAGGGATGAAGGAAGGGTGGGCAATTTCACCCAGAAATCCTTCCACCACTCCCTATAGGAGGAACTGTACTCCATCCCTAATGGGTCAACCATCTGGACAGGGAAGAGGGCAAGCAAGGTAGGAGAAGAGTCACATAGATTCAAAGAATACCAAGAATAGCCCAATGAAATAGATCAAAGTAGAACGGGAAACATCAATGTGGGGCAATAATCAGGAGTGCTGGACATACCATTCTCCAAAAGAAAGAAAAGGAAATTCAGTAACTAAAAGAAACATACCCACCTAACACAATTCATGAGGTAGAGAGGGGGATGAAAAGGGAATGGCTCACCTTGAAAGTTAAAAAAAGAAAATGCTCATGAAAACTTCCAGATCAGGAGTAGATAGTATAACAACAAGCACAATCCCAAGAAGAAACATGGTAAGACAAGACTTGTATAATCCAGAGGTCTAGTGGGAAACCTAGCTATAATAGCTATGACTCAGACCTTACTCCATTCAAAGAATAAGTACTGTACTTTTCCATGTATAAGACATCCCCCTGTATAAGATGATCTCTACTTTTCAAACCCAACATTTAAGAAACCCTCTTAACTTGTTATTCCTGTGTATAAAACAACCCCCAATTTTTTAGCCTAACAATTTTAGACAAAATTACCATTTTATACACAGAAAAATATGGTACTTACATACAACCTCACAATTCATCAAAGGAAAAATATATGACTACTGATCAGATCAAAGGTGCTAATAAACACAACCTCATCTATTTAAGGTCCAGAGAATGCCTGCAGCCCCAAGCTCTCAGAAGCCAGTAATAAAGGTACTTTCGGCAAAGTCTTAAAAGTATAGGCTACAAAAAGCTGGGCCCCATCCAAAACCCTAGCCCACCATCAAGGTTAGCCATTGATACCAACCTAAGTGGGTGAAATGGCTAAAATAAGTACATACAGCTCCAGGTACTCGCTAGCACTCCTGGCCTTTACTGTTTCTTAGGTATAGAGAAATTGTTCCAGGCTAAAATAAGTACATACAGCTCCAGGGACTCGCTAGCACTCCTGGCCTTTACTGTTTCTTAGGTATAGAGAAATTGTTCCACTAATGCTTGATTTTAAAACCTATCAATGCACAT
The DNA here is from genome assembly GCA_004026885.1 of Lyroderma lyra. Classification (NCBI taxonomy): domain Eukaryota; kingdom Metazoa; phylum Chordata; class Mammalia; order Chiroptera; family Megadermatidae; genus Lyroderma; species Lyroderma lyra. The sequence goes on from PVJL010000858.1 coordinate 271,903, forward strand.
TCACCAATCTTTTGATAGATTCTTTCCTTAGACTTTCTATCTATTGACTAGTTCTGCATTTTATCTCACACTGAAAAAGAAACAAAAGAAGGATTCTATCATTTCCAGTCTACCTTTTAATTACAGTTGTTTGAACACTTAATTAACAAAGCACTCTAAATATTAAACTTACTTTCTGAATTTCTTAAAATTTCCCAATCTTTCTGTCCTAACCACACCTAATTCAAATGAACTTTTTTCCAATTTTTTTTCTAATCTAAAAAACAGGACATAAAAACAAAGCCTTGGAAGAAAGTTTCCTAAAAGAAGTAACAACTAAACTGAAAGGAGTTAGAAAAAAGGGAAGCAAGAATAATGTAGGAAAGGAATAGTAAGGAGAGACAATGACAAGCCTGCAATGGATGGAATCCCAATCAGAAGGAACATCATGTGCAAAGATTCAGACAATTACAAAAGAAAATTACAATATTCTGAATAACTGCTAAATAAGGGAATAAAATGCAAAGGTAAAATAAAGCTCTTAAAGAGGCTAAAACACCTAAGGCTTGACTCACTAAATAATGCAACAAGATGCAGTCAGAAAATTCTATAAACAGCCAAAAATCTTAACACTTTTAAAATCTGTTGCCTTGAAGGTAAAGTGTTAAATGATCTACTACTAGACATAGACTTCAAACACATAAAAAAGCTATTCAGGGGAGTTCCCTGATGGCTAGGC
>PVJL010000858.1:272720-296298 GCA_004026885.1 Lyroderma lyra
AAAAAAAAAAAAAAAAAAAAAAAAAAAAAAAAAAAAAAAAAAAAAAAAAAAAAAAAAAAAAAAAAAAAAAAAAAAAAAAAAAAAAAAAAAAAAAAAAAAAAAAAAAAAAAAAAAAAAAAAAAAAAAGCTATTCAAAGGGCCAATTAAATAAACATAAGCAAATTAAGAAAAATATTATAGTTACAAACTTGAATGAACCACTCTCAGACAAAATTTAAATTTAATACCTTAAACGTATTATTCTCTTGTACATACTTAAAATGTCATAAAAAATGTTCTAGTAAAAGCTTTAGAGCAAAGACTTATTACCTAGAACAGCAGTAATCAAGATTGAGAGGCATATTTCTGATCAAAAGAATAGAATAAAACCTTCACAATGTTAACATAATGGCCACCTAGAACTTTATACCCAAAGCAAATCTAGGTTCAAAGAGGAAGGGAGAAACAGAAGTTTGAATAAACACTTACAATGACAGACTATGAATGGAAATAAACATTTAAAAAAAGACTACAAGGTGCCTCTGGAAAAAAAAAAAAAGAGGCGGAAGGGAAAGAAAGAAATCCGGGAGCAAGAAGCAAGAAGAAAAATGGTAAAGAAGAAAATGAGTATGTGGATAAATCTAAATAAGCAAAGTGATGAAAAGTTAAAATAAAATATACCATAGTTTGGGAAACTTTAAGGTCAACTCAAACACAATACTAGACGACGATGATGAAGATGGCAGAAATAAAGACCCATATTGTGAAAGTGTTCTGAGTTGATAAGTTTGATCATATAAAAATTTTAAGTTGTAGATAATAACCAAAAAAAGCAAACTTCAAAAAAACCTACAAACAAAACAGGTTTTCAAACAGGATAATCTCTTTCAGCTCAAAGAAATTAGGGGGTAAAATGAAGAGAAAAATGAAGAGAAAAACAGGCCAAAAAAAAAAAAAAATGACACAAATGTAGTTCCAACTTACCAATGAAATACTGGTTTTTCTCTTTATCGGGTTTGTAAAATGTTTAAATAACACTGAGTGTTGGGAAAAAAACATCTCTGAAAACAGTTTGACAGTATTTATCAAAATTCAACATGAGGGCAGTCCAGGAAGTATTCTGCCATATAATATAGAAAATAGAGGCATTTGTGGCTCAATATTTTCCGGGCAGCCCTCGTATACACTGATCCTGACTATTTATTCTTTTAAGTATCTTTTTCCTACATATCTTTTTCTCATCCAAAATAACATGCATGGATAGTCAATACAGCATTTTTCATAATAAGACTGGAAATAACCTAAGTGTCTATCAGGATAAGTTGAAAAGATCCTGACAAGGAAAACTATGCATCAGAAAAAAAAAATTGAAAGATGCTCCTTATAAATTTGTATAAAATAATCCACAAAAAATTAAGTGAATAAAAAATTTTACACGATTTTCTAATTTTTCTTGAAATTAAATATTGTTCATCAAATAATAAAACTTTTGAGAGCTCACTGTTTGAAAACTGGTAATAAAAGAGAGAAATCAAACATGTATCCTGTCTGCCTGTAATAACAGTAATTCAAAGTAACTAAAGAGGTAATAAAAGAAAATATCCCATCATATAGATAATCCAACAAATAAAGATAAGTGATAGGATTCTAATATCACCATTTTGCAACTGCTAATGAAATAAAAGGTCAAGGCAATGTCTGCTAGCATTACCAAAGAAAGCAAAAACATGACATTTTGTGTCCTTGGGAAGAATACAACATATCCTATAAAACAGCCTCGCCAAGGAATCTGATCTGAATCTTACCAAGCCTCTCAATCTAGCAATTAAATTATAGAAATAAAGGAGACAGAAAAACATGGTAAGTCATTCTTCAAAAATACAATAAGCAACATCTAGACTGAAAAATCTCTATGGGCTAAATGACCCATGGAATAAGCAGTTTCTTCAACAAATAAACAGCAAACACAAAATAGTGCCAAGAGAGAACTTAGTCTGATTTCTCCCATGAGAAAGGGGAAATCATGTAAGTAAGCGCCTAGCTTTCCCAGTTGTGCAGAACACTGCCAAAGAGACTCTTTTCATATTCACTCCACCCAGAATATTAAGGTGTATGACATGACTGGGGGGCAGGGAGTAAAGGTTACAACAGCAGCGCTCTCAGAAGACATGAAAAGGTACACTGATCCTACTAATCACAATGCAGACTTCATCAGGAAGCCCAACCATGATCCACTTTGTCTGAGGATGCCCCCAACTGGTAAATGATGCCCCCAACTGGTAAATGGTACCCCCAACTCTCCATACACCTCACCCACAAACATTCCCATCCACGCTGGCTCCAACTGCATCCCTAATGGCAAGCGTATGCAGACAACTAGTGAGCACATGCAGAAAGGTATCCCAATTCTGAGGAATTGAGAGAAAGTACACAAACTTTGTAATTCAACACCACTTTTAGGGAAAGCAAACTAGAGGTTACCAAGAGACCCAGCTTTACATGATAGAGAAAAGGCATACAATCTTAAGAATTTCCCCCAAGGAGAACAAAAAATGAGGAGCAGATATAAGCATAAAAAAGTCTGAGAAGGCCTCAATCCCTAAGAGAGCTGACACAGAGGTATGTCACTCCTGAAGTCAGTCAGTAAAGTGACTGCTTCAAATGCAAAAACAAGAACTCAAGACTTCAAACATAAAAAAAAAAATCAAAGAAACTAAGCCACTAAAGGAACACTAATTTTCCAGTAATGAACCCCAAAGAGATGGAGATCCTTGATTTGTCTGACAAAGAATTCAAAATAGTCCTTTTAAGGAAGCTCAGTGACCTATAAGAAAACACAGAAAAAAATGCAATAAAATCAGAAAAAAATACATGAACAAATTGAAAAGTAATAAAAAGGCCAGAAATCAAAAAAGAACCAAAAAAGTTCTGAAGTTGAAAAATACAATGAATGAAGCAAAAATATAGACAGGTTATCAGTAGCAGACTAGATCAAGCGGAAGAAACTATGAAGTACATGACAAGTCATTTGAAATTAATTATCTAGTCAAAGAACAAAGAAAATCAAAGAGTGAAGAAAGCTTATGGAAACTGTAGCATATAATTAAGAGAAACAATCTCTGCATTACTGGAGTCTCAGAATGAGAAGAGAAGAGCAAGGAAACGGGGCAACAGTTTACTTAAAGAAATAAAATAGCTGAGAACTTCCCAAATATGGGGAGAGATTTGGGTATCCTTTATAAAAATCCTAAATCCCCAAAAATTCCAACTCAAAAAGATCTTCTCCAATACACAATAAAATTATCTAAAAGAGACAACCAAAATTGTTCACGTACAAAGAAATCCCCATCAGGCTATCAGTGAATTTCTCACAAATCTTACAAACCCAGAGAAAATGGGATACATTTAAGCTCTAAAAGAAAAAAAACTGCCAGCGAAGAATACTTTACCAGGCAAAGTTGTCCTTCAGAAATGATACTTTCCAAGCAAAAGCTAAAAATAATAATCACCAATAGATATGCCTTAAAAGAAATGCTGACAGAAATTTTTGAAGCTGAAAGGACAGTTAATTAGCACATGAAAACATAAAATACTGATAAAGGTAAGTATATATTTAAATTCCAAATACTCTATTACTGTAATAATATGGTGGTTCATCACTCATAAAGGACAAAATTATTAAAAGTTAACAGTAGCTATAATAATTTGTTAATGTATACATGAAATAAAAGAACTAAATTGTGATGTCAAAAACAAAACACTGGGGGGTTGAGTAAAAGGGTAGAGTTTTTGTATGCAATCAAAGTTATCAGTTTAACCCACTTCCCATTTAGAAAGAAAAGTGCAGCTTGCTGCATGTTAATTTTATATAAACACACTTTGAGGTTGAAGCATATCTGACTCATTTTCAATGTAAAAATAAAATATAAAAATTGTTCTTGGAGTTATTTCTAAACAGAATTTGTCTCTAATCTTAATGTAACAGAAATGTATATGACGATCAGTGTTTATTAATTTTTTTCATGTGGCAAATTTTGGGGGTAAAGTTAGGACTGCAATCCACAAGTTATCTCAGAGTAAATGTTGCAACTGCAAGTGCCACCAGCAAGTATTCTCGGAGCAAACGGGAAATGGGTTAAAATAAACTCCCCTATCACTAAGGTGTTTTCTGTTAGTCTTATAATAACCACAAAGCAAAAACCTACAGTAGATACACAAAAGACAGAAGAGGGAATGAAAGCATACCACTAAGGAAATTATCAACTCACATAAGAAGACAGCAAGAGAAAAGGAAGGAAAAGGGGGACTGCAAAATAATCAGAAAACAATATAATAGTAGTAGTAAGTCCTTACTTATCAATAATCACTTGAAATGTAAATGAAATAAATTCTCCAATTAAAGATGCAGTCTGGCTGCATAGATAAAAAAAACAAAAACAAAAAACAACAGCACAAGATCCAACTACATGCCTCCTTCAAAAGACTCACTATAGCTTTAAGGACACAGATAGGCTCAAAGTGAAGGGATGGAAAAATATAATCCATGCAAATGGACACAAAAATGAAAAAGAGGTAGTAGCTATATTTGCTTGGGTGGGGGGGGGGGGGGTAGACATTAAGCCAAACAATGTAACAAGAGACCAAGAAGGTCATGATATAATGATAAAGAGGTTAATTCATCGAAAGGATAAAACAATAGTAAATATACATGCGACTAACATCAAGTGTCTAACCATGCTAATAAGCAAACACTAATAGATCAGAAAAAAGAAACACACCAACACTGTAATAGTGGGGGACTTCAATAGCCCACTTTCAGCAATGAGTAGACCAGAGAAAACTAATGAGGAACACCCGACTTGAACCATACTTTAGAACCAAAGGACCTAACAGATATACTCTAAATTTTCCATCCAACAGCAGCAGAATACATACTCCCCTCAAGTTCAGAGAACATTCTTCAGAACAGACCTTACAAGTAAGATAGGTCACAAAACAAGTTTTAGTAAATTTAAGACTGAAATCATACCAATTATCTTTGCCAAACACAATGATATAAAACCAAAATCAATAATGAAAGAAATGCTGGAAATGTCACAATTAAGTGGATATTAAACAATATAATTCTGAACAACCAATGAGTCAAAGAAGTCATTGAAAGGAAATCAAAAAATAAATCTAGAGACAAAAAAAATACACAATATACAGAAACTTAGGGAATGCAGCAAAAGTTGTTCTAAGAGAGCTCCATTAAGGGAAAAAAAATCTCAAATAAACACTTAACTTTAATACACCTTAAGAAACCAGAAGAAGAACAAACTGAGCCCAAAGTTAGCAAAGGAAATAACTATGCTGAGAGCAGAAATAAATAAAACAGAGACTAGAAAAACAAACTGATGAAACTAAGAGCTAGGTTTTTTAAAGATTTTTTTAAAATAGACACATCTTAAACTAGCCTAAGAAAAAAAGATAGAACACTCAAATACATAAAATCAGAAATGAAAGAAGAGACAACAGGTATTACACCTGATGCCACAGATCATGAGACAACTATAAATCAACAAATTAGAAAACCTAAAAATATAAATTTCTAGAAACATACAAGCTACCAATATTGAATCATGAAAAACAGAAAATCTGAACAGACCAGTAACAATAAGGCAGAATCAATAATAAAAACCTTCCACCAAAGAAAAGCCCAGGACCAGATGGTTTCAGTGGTGAATTCTACCAAACATTTAAAGCAAGCTTGTCCAGCCCACAGCCCACAGGCCACATTCAGCCCAGGACGGCTTTGAAAATGCAGCCCAACACAAATTTGTAAACTTTCTTAAAATATTTAGCTCACCAGCTATCATTAGTATGAGTGTATTTTATATGTGGCCTAAGACAATTTTTTTCCAATGGGGCCCAAGAACCCAAAAGATTGGACAGCCTTGATTTAAAAGTTAATACATACCAATTCTTTTAAAACGCTTCCCAAAAAAAAAAATGAAAAGGGGGAAACGTTCCCACACTCATTTACAAAGACAGCATTACTAATATCAAAGCCAGATAAAAATACAAAAAAAGAAAACCACGAGCCATCCCTGGCGAATACAGATGCAAAAATTCTACAACACAATACTAGCATACCAAATTCAACAGCATATTAAAAGGATCATGCACCATGATCAAGTAAGAGTCATTCCTGGGATGCAAGGATGGTTGAAAATACGCAAATTAATAAATTTGATATATCACACTGATAGAATGAAAGGTAAAAATCTTAGAATAATCTCAATAAATGCAAAAAAAGCATTTTACAAAACTCAACATCCTGATAAAAACTCTCAACTGGTATAGAAGGAATGCACTTCAACATAATAAGGGCTACCACAATGTTGTGATTTATAAGAAATATATATATTTATTTGGTTACTCGATGACCAAAATACATTTCTCATATATATTAATATTTGGCCCTCATCCACAGTTCCTGCCTTACAACTACCAAAATCCTTGAGACTTCTTGAGCTATCCCAGAGCAATGGGAACAACTTTATTATAGTATTTTGGTTTGGTCCTCAGTTTCTAAAAACACTTCAGAGCCACAAAGGTGAAACGGGTGTGCTAACAAGCCCATTTCCTCTACAACTGAATTTATGTTAATGAAGGTAAATTTTGGAAAGTACATAGGAGGAGTGCTGTTTTCCAGAGCAATTAATCATGATTAGAGAGTTAGCGCTTCCAGTCCCACCCTGATTTCCAGGGAGGAAGAGGAGCTAGAGGTAATTGCCAAGGGCCAATGAATTAATCAACCATGCTCATGTAATGAATCCTCCGCAAATATCCAAAAGGAGGCAGTTTAGAGAGATTCCAGGTTGTAGAACCAGGTCGCTTCCACATGCCACCATGCTGGGCCCCAAGCTCCTTAAGGACAGAGCTCCTTTGTTCCCAACGTTACCCTATATATCTCTTCATATGGCTACTGATTCATACCCTTTCATATCATTTGTAATAAATCAGTAATCTAGTGAATAAACAGGTTTCCTAAGTTATGTGAGCCATTCTAGAAAATTAACTGAACCCAAGGAAGGGGTCATGGGAACCTCTGATTTATAACCAGTCAGTCAGAAGTACAGGTAACAACCTAGGCTTGTGATTGGCATCTGAAGTGGAGGGTGGTCTTGTAGGAATGAGCCCTGTTTTACCTGTGAAATTTGATGCAATCTCTGGGTACAGTGTCAGAACCGAACAGAACTGAATCAAATTCTCAAATACCCTACTGGTGTTCGAGAACTGCTTGTTGATGTGGGAAGTCTCTACACAAACACACTGGAATTATTAATAGGTCCAGAAGCCCAAAAGAGCCATATATATAAAGCCCACAAGTAACATCATACTCAATGGTGAAAGGCTAAAAACTTTTCCTCTAAGACAAGAAACAAGTCAAGGGTTCTCACTCTCATCATTCCTGGAGTCCTAGCCTAAGCAATCAGGCATGAATTTTTTTTTTTTAAATGGCATCCAGATTAGAAAGGAGTAAAACGTCTCTATTTGAAGACGACATTATCTTATATATAGAAAATCCTAGGCTCAAAAAAAAAAAAACAAAAAACCTGTTAGAACTAATAAAGGAATTCAATAAAGTTGCAGGCTACAAAAATCAACATACAGAAGTCAGTTATATTTCTATACACTAACAAACTATCTGAAAAACAAATTCAGAAAACACTATCATCTACAACAGCATTAAACACAACAAAATGCCTGAGAATAAATTTAACCAAGTGAAAGATCAGTACACTGAAAACGAAAAAACACTGATGAAGAAAATTGATGATGATACAAATAAATGGAAAGAGATCTGCTGTTTATGGATCAGAGTTAATATTGTTAAAATACATACTATCCAAGGCCATTTACAGATTCAATGCAATCCCTCAAAACCCAAAGGCATTCTTCACAAAAATAGAAAGAATCCTAAAATTTGCATTAAACAACAAAAGACCCCAAATAACCAAAGCAATCCTAAAAAAGAACAAAGATGGAGGCATCACATGTTCTGGTTTCAAACTATATTACGAAGCTATAATAATCAAAACAGAATGATATTGGCATAAAAACTGACACACATACCAACAGAGTAGAATGGAGAAGCCAGAACTAACTCCATGCATATATTGTTAACTAATATTTGACAAGAGAGTCAAGAATACTTAAACGTGAAAGCACAGTCGCTTCAATACATGGTATTGGGAAAACTGGATATCCACAGAGAATGAAACTGGACCCTTATCTTACACCATACACAAAAACAAATACAAAATGGATTAATGACTTAAATATTAAGACCTGAAACTAAAAACATAAGGCAAAAACTCCTTGACAATGGCCTTGGCAACAACTTTTTGGATATGACACCAAAAGCAGAAGCAGGCTCTTGAGCCACTTTCCTGCTCGAGCCCGCTCCTACATCTTAGGAGTGTACTTTCTCTTTGCCACCTGAGGCCCTCAAGCCACTCTCCTTGCTCGGGCCCACTCCTACCTCTTTGGAGTGTATTTTCTTTTCAACAAACTATCTGTTTCATTTCTAAAAACAAAAACAAAAAAACAAAAACAAAAAACCAAAAGCAGAAGCAGAAGCAACAAAAAGCAAAATAAACAAATAGGACTATATGAAACCAAAAAGCTTCTGCACAGCAAAATAAACAATCAACCTATGGAATGGGAGAAAATATTTGCAAACCATTAGTATCTTATAAAGGGTTAATATCTAAAATAAGAACTCATGCAACTCAATGGTAAAAAAAAAAAAAAAATCAAATAAAATTTAAAAATAGGCAAAGGACCTGAATAGACATTCTTCTAAAGAAGACATACAAATGACCAATAGGTGCTCAACATCACTAATCATCAGAGAAATACAAACCAAAACTACAAGGAGGTATCACTTCATGTCTGTAAGAATGACCATTATCAAAAAGACAAGTGGTAAAAAGTGTTGGCAAGGATGTGGACAACAGGGAATCCTGGTGCACTGTAGGTGGGAATGTAGACTGGTAGAGCCACAATATAAAAGAGAACTACCATGTGACCCAGTAATCCCATTTCAGGTACATACTGGAAGAAAATAAAATCACTGTCTCCAAAAAATACCTGCATTACTACCTAGGCAAGTTCACTGCAGCATTGCTCAATAACCAGATATGGAAGCATGGATGGATAAAAGGATGGATGGACGAATGGAAGGGGATATACATGTACACATCGGGATATTTTCAGCCATAAAGAAGGAAACCTTGCCACTTGGGACAACATGGATGGACTTTGAGGGCATTATGCTAAGTGAAGTCAGACAAAGAAAGACAAACGCTGTATGACCTCACATTTATAGAATCTAAAGAAGCTGAACTTAGAATAAAAGTAGAATGCTGCTTTCCAGGCGCTGGGGGCACGGAGGAAATGGAAAGATATTGGTCAAAGGGTACAAACTTCTAGTTGTAAGATGAGTAAGTTCTTGAGTTCTAATGTACATAATTAATACTGTATTTACAAGTATATACTTGAAAGTTGCTAAAAAACATGTATCTTAAATGTTCTCACCACCAAAAAAAATACAGCCATTATATAAGATTATGCATGTTTTAACTAACCTTACTACAGTAATCATTTTGCAATATATATCTTTATCAAATCATAACACTGTATAGATCGAACTTACACAATGTTATAAATCAATTATATCTCAAAGCTAGGAATAAAAATATATCAGTAGCAACAAGGACAGTGGGTTGGTAGACATAGCCAATTGTGGTGGTGCTTACATGGTGTAGACATTTGTCAAAATGAATGGAACTGTACCCTTAAAATAGATGCAGTTTATTGAGTGTAAATTATACATCAATAAAGTATTATAGATTCAAAATTTTTAAAAGCAAATCAGTAACTACTTAAGACCTCACTTGAATGCTGAGTACAAGAGAAATTGCACTAAATGTTTTGTATTAAGAAACAGCTCCTAACTTTTTAGCAGTGATGATGATATTGTGCTTATGTATTTTAAAAGTATTTGTCTTTGAAAGAACCACACTGAAATGCATACAGGTAACATATAATGCCTGGACTTGTTTCAAAATCATCCAATGAGTGGGGGAAAGGGAATGAGTAGTGTACAAATGAAACAAATGTGTCCATGAATTGGTAACTGTTGAATGGGTAATGGGTATGTATATATCAATGCCCATGAACCTTCCCACTTCCTATAATAAAGTTAAAAAAAAAAAAACTACCACACATACCAAAAAGCAAGACCACAAAGCACGTAATCAAAAACTAAAGGAGAAAAAGACAAAAAATCAGGTAATAGAGTTATCAGACCTAAATTTCACAATAGTAGTATGTTAAAATTATTAGATTAAGGTAAAAATTTTTCAGCAAAGTTCTAAAAACTATTTAAGAATTAACATACATCATAACTGCAATTAAGGTCTCAATACATGGCTTTAATACTAGGTTACATACAGTTTGAGAAGAGTAGGGAAAGGAAGATAAGTCAAAAATAATATCTAGACTAAAGTACAAACACACAAAAGACAAGGATGAAAAACAGAAAACAAAAGAGACAAGGAGTACCAAAAAGTGACAAAAGCATGGGGTAGGGGCTACATTTGAAGAGATAATGGACATGTACTTCCAAACTATTTTTTTAAAAACTCAAACCATATTTAAGAATGAATCCCAAGCAAATAAATACAAAACAAGATGTAGCCACATCACAGTAAAACTGCTGAAAACCTAAGACAAAGAGAAAATCTTAAAATTAAACAGATGAAGAAAAAAATTATCTTTAAACATGCAATAGTAAAACTAATGGCTGACTTCTCAGTAGGAACAAATTAAGCCAGAAAAAAATAACCAGAATGACTTAATGAAAAAAAAAGCAATAGAATCTTCCAAGAGATAATTCAATGCCCTATTTCAGTCTTTGCTTGTGTGAAAAAAAAAAATTTTATTTTCATTTTAGTTATACAAGCAAATACTGGGAAAAATAATCAACAGCAGCTGAACCACACTAAACGAAATGCTAAAAAGAAAAATGATCTCAGAGGAAAGCCCAGAAATACAATAAAGAATGAATGGCAACAGAAAGAATAAATGAGCATAAATCTAAATAAGTACTCACTCTATAAAACAATGTCTTAAATGTTTTTTAAAATACACGTAATTAAAGGACAGAACAACAGTATAAGACAGTAGCAGAATGAATGGAATTAAAGTATCCTAAGTCCTTACTACTCAAAGTTTGTTCCAAGAACCAACAAGCATCATCTGGTATCTTGTTAAAATTAATAACCTTAGTGAGTAAGAATCTGTATTTTTAAGAAAAGCTCCAGGTGATTCAAAAGTGCATGAAAGTTTCAGAGGTACTATCATTAAGATATGGAGAGTAGGGGAAAAATAAAAAATAAAAATAGATTCCAGTGTAAGAAATTCAAATAATTAAGCAACAAGAAAGTAAATGAGAACAAGATGGAGGACTCAGTTTCACCTCTGTTGAATTTGAAGACAAAAAAGGACACATAAATAGAAATGTTTAGCACTAAGTTGAGATATTAAACTAACACTTGGAAAATTGGTCAGGGTTAGAAATACATTCTAAAAGTTGTCTGAAAGATGATGAAATCATGGGATAGAATGAACACTTCAATTTCTTCTTACATTACACAGCAAAATACTAAACAGGTGTACTCCACACTTAAGGGAATTACAGTAACAAAACCCTGAGTCAAGGAAGAGAAAATTTTAAGATTAGGCAGCCCAGCAGTTGTCATTCTCTTTTCAAAGATCCTTTACATGTTTAAAAACTGAACACTTGGGAGTTCCCTGATGGTGTAGTGGCTTAAGGCTTTGGCGCTGGCGCTGTCAGCGCTCCGGCCTGGGTTCGATTCCCGGTCAGGGAGCTTCCCACATACCAAAAAAAAAAACAAAACAAAACAAAACAAAAAAAAACCTGAACACTTCAAAGAGTTTATGTTTAGGTAGTTTATATCAATATTTATTGTGTTCCAAATTAAAATGTAGACATGTTTATTTATTCATTAGTTCATAAATGATAAACTCATTACCTGTTTTCCATTTTAAGAAATGTGATTTAATTAGCACTGTTTTAAATTTTAGAAAATCTCTTTAGGGTTTGGTTTAATACAAAATCGATTCTTATTAACTGCTTCTGTATTCTGTGTGTTGCCATATACTGTTTTGGTAAAGAATATGAAGGGGGGTGTTTCCTGGTGGTGTAGTGGCTAGGCTTCAGTGCACTCAACGCCCCGGCCCGGGTTCAATTCGCAGCCAGGGAGCTACCCAAAAGAAAAGAAAAAGAAAAAGAATATGAAGAGAGTCCATCCTTAAAAGACTGGAACATTGAAATAGGAGGATTATTTTTATTAAATAACTTATTGGATAATTTTGGATATATTTCGATATTATACCAAAACTCAATGTGTTAATTTCTTAAAGATAAGTTGCTATGTGAAATCTAAAACCATATCAGTACTCTGATACATTAAAATCCATTCATCTGTTTTGCTGTCTGAATGGTCTTTTGTCCATAAATGATTTTGTAACATGAAGCACTGGTGATATGGAAAATATTAGAACACTAACTTATGTTTATCTTTCCAATGTTGACATATTTCATTACACAGTATCAAAATACATCATTAATATTTCCATCAATCTCCTCAAAATTCTGTTTTAAGTATTAGGCAGCTATCAAACTCAGTGACAATTTTCCAAAATGGTAATTTTCTTGAAAACTCAAGTTTTATCACTGTCAGTCTTCTTTGAAGCGATATGCTTTCTTCATTTCCAGAAGATGCCTACAAAATACCCAAAATCTAGATAACCTTTGAGTCAATCATTCTTTCAAATAAAAATTGTGATTCATGAAAAAAGCAACTGGTTCAACTTACAACTCAATCACAAGTGTATCTGCTTAAGACAACCATCTTACTGCTGTATTCAGAAAACATGCTCTAATGTACTTCTCACTTCATAACAGAATATTAAACAGACATGTATACAACCTTTGAGTTTTAATAAAATTAATTTTCACTGCTTCATCAAGCACATCAAGTAAATTGTTTTTCAATAGCAAGTGCTTGGCAGTGAAGATTACATTAACTACTTAGCGCCACTGCCTTAGTTCCTGCAGTATGGACAGCAGTTTTATCCAAGTCATTGCATCATCCATGAAAATATCAACCAAAAGGCAAATAATGTCCTACTCTCAGATCCTATGAAAACAAGCTCTCTGGGGCCATAACGATCATACTCTGAAAACCACTAAGGGAGCCAAATGAAGATAACAGATTTAACATTATAAAGTCAAAAATTCAACTGAAAAGAAGCAAGTAAAACTTCCTATTCACAGATGACATGATCTTATATAAATCTCAAGGAAATCCTAAAGAATCCACTAAATAAGATTAAACAAATTCAACAAGATTGTAAGATACAAGATCAATACAAAAAATCAATTCTATTTCTATACACTAATAGTGGACAATGCAAAAACAAAACTTAATTCCATTTACGATAGCATTGAAAATAATAAAATTCTTAAGAATGTATTTAATAAGAATAATTATACTTCAAAACCACAAAACATTTTGTTGTAAAAGTTAAAGGTCTAGGGGGTTCCCTGGTCATGCAGTGGCTAGGCTTCGGCGCTCTCACAGCCACGACCGGGGTTCAATCCCCACTCAGGGAACGAACCAAAAAAAAAAAAAAAAAGTTAAAGGTCTAAATAAATGGAAAGACATCTATGTTCATGGATCAGAAGACAATATTGTTAAAATGGTAATATCCAGCTGGCTTCTTTGCAGAAATTGACAAGCTGATCCCAAAATTCATATGGAAACTCAAGGGATCCAAAGTAGCCAAAACAGGGAGTTCCCTGGTGGTGTAGAGGCTTAAGGCTTCTGCGGTGGCGCTGTCAACGCTTCAGCCTGGGTTCAATTCCCAGCCAGGGAAATACCCACATTCATAAAAAAATAAAAAATAAATAAAAAGTAGCCAAAACAATTTTGAAAAAAACAAAGAAGATTCACAATTTTCCATTTTAAATCTTACTACAAAGGTACAGTAATCAAGACAGTGTAGTAATGGCAGAACAACAGACATACAGATCAGTGAAACAGAACTGAATTTAGAAAAACCCATCCATCCATCCATCCATACACACACACACACACACACACACACACACACTACACACACGGTCAACAGATTTTCAACAAAGATGCCAAGGCCACTTAACAAAGAATGACTTTTCAACAAATGGTGCCAAAACAACTGTAGAGCATCATGCAAAAGAATGAAGACAGATTCTTACCTCGTACCATGTACAAAAAAACAAATAAATCAAAATGGATTAAAGACCTAAATGCTAAGAACCAAAACAATAAAACTCTTCTAAGAAAACAGTCTTTGTGACTTTAGATTTCACAATGATGATGGTAATGAATTTGACACCAAAAGCACAAGCAACAAAAACTGAACATCATTATTAAAAATGTTTGTACTTCAGAGGACACTATTAAAAAAGTAAAGACAACCCATGCATAGTATGGGGGAAAATATTTGCAAATCATGTATGTTATAAGGAACTTATGTCTAGAATATATAAAGAATTCTTACAACTCAATAAAAGACAAGTAAACCAGTTAAAATGTGAGCAAAGGATTTCAAAGGGCATTTCTCCAAAGGAGACATACAAATGACAAATAAGTACATGACAAGACACTCATCATCATTATTAATAGGGGAAATGCAAACCAAAACCACAATGAGATACCACTTTACATACCATAAGATGGCTAGAATAAAATACAGGTATTCTTGTTTTGTTGCACTTCGCAGATACTGTGTTTTCATCAGATCAAGGCAAGAGCCTTCACTAGCAGAAAAGATTACAACTCACTGAAGGCTCAGATGATGCTCAGCATTTTTTAGCAATCAAGTATTTTTTATTTATTTATTTATTTTTTGCTTTTTGGTATGTGGGTAGCTCCCTGGCTGGGAATCGAACCCAGGCCGCAGTGCTGACAGTGCCAGCACCGAAGCCTTAAGCCACATCACCACCAGGGAACTCCCAAGTATTTTTTAAATTAATGTATTTTATTGTTTTTTTTAGAGACATAATGCTATTGCATAAGTAATATATTACAGTACAGTATAAACATACTTTCATATGCACTGGGAAACCAAAATATTTGTGACTCACTTTATTGTGATAATTTGCTTTATTGTGGTGGTCTGGAACCAAATCCACAATATATCTACAACAGGTAGTCCTGTAGTCAAAAAGTGTTAAAGAGGATGTGGAGAAACTGGACCCTTCAAACACTGATGAAGAAAATTAAAATGGTGCAGTACTTTGGAAGAGTCTAGCAGTTTTTTAAAAGTTAAACTGAGTTACCATTTGCCTTAGTAATTCTACTGCTAGATGTGTACTTGAGAGAAATAAGAAATCTACAGAAAAAGTTTTATACAAATATTCACAGCAGCATTCTTCATAATAACCAAAAGGTAAAAACAACCAAAATGTCCATCAACTGATAAATGGATAAACAAAATGTGCTATACAAGGGTTGTCCAGAAAGCATCCAGCCATGTATTATGAAAAGCAGAGGCAATTGTGGCTGGATTCCAGACACCCCTCATATACTATGTTTTTTCCTACACACACACACACACGGACAATTAATTCTGCGAACCTGCCACTGTGCGCTTATCTTGGCAGCACTGTACAAACAACTCAGTAAGGTGTCATAACCTTGGCAAGTTGTTTGTACATAAACTTACCAAGTTGTACAGTGCTGCCAAGGTAGGCACACGGTGGCAAGTTCGTGAACTTAATTATCAGATTTTGGGTACGATGACAGCTCTGATGGCCATTCCAGAAAAGAATTCCAAAATGGCTCTGAAAGATGGACTAGACATTGGCGTCAATGCATAGCTTCCCAAAGGGAGTACTTTGAAGGTGACCATAGTGATATTCAGCAATAAGGTACAAGCATGTTTTAGAATGAGTTCGCAAACTTAAATGTCTTGACTTCATACATACATTTTACTTTTGCATTCCAAATTGCCACTAGCATCACTACTCTGCTGCTTTGAGGTTATTATTAGATAAAATAAGGCTTACTTGAATATAAGTACTGATCTGATAACCAAGATGGCTATTACATGACACTACAGGCAGGTAGTGTATATAGCATTGGTTCCCAAGCAGTAGTACATGTATCCAAGGGTACCTGTTGGGCCGTCCAGGGGTACATGAAAAATTAATTAGTAATTGGGGGGGAAAAAAGATGCAAAACATTAGTAATGGAACAATAAATGCTGAGTTTGAATCACTGTTAATGGAAACCCTTCAAAATTAGATTACATGGGAGTTCCCTGATGGTGTAGTGGCTTAAGGCTTCGGTGCTGGCGCTATCAGCGCTGCGGCCTGGGTTCGATTCCCAGCCAGGGAGCTACCCACATACCAAAAAGCAAAAAAAAAAAAAAAATTAGATTACATAAGCAAATGATGATTGCTGAGGGCATAGCTATGAACCCTTCCCCCAAACCTCTCTTCTACCAATCATTGCAGTTTCAGAACAACCCATCTGCAAAGTTTCTAGAACTTTTCCAAACATATAAATACATCCATAGTCAGACTATTTGATCAGTTAGGTTATAGACGGAGTAAAAGTTAAATGTGTTTTCTTTAATAATGATTCTTTTCAAGTAGTTTTTTTATGTAATGCTTAATATAATTTCAGTTATTATTGTCAGTGATTTTAAAGCATGTCAGATTGGTGGTTAAAAACAGGAATTGTTAAAGAAAACAAAACTTGTATGAATTATAACCTGTCACCAGATACTTCTCAACACATGTCCGCAACTATGAATACATCAAAAAATAGTAAAAAAGTGTGTGCCTCAGATACTACACAGAAAATACTCTGAAGAGTATATTAAATGTGGGTTTTCATTTGAAGGGATGATAACTGTCCTAAGCCTTTGTGTGTTTTGTGTGGGAAAATATTATCATATGGTTGCATGAAACCCTCTGTACTCATGCCTCATATAGGAATTAAACATCCTATGTATAAAACCAAAGAAATACATTATTTTTGGCACTTAATAAAGGCCCAATTGTTACTTCATACATGTCAGGAAAGACAATGAGAATGCAGTTGAGCCTTCATACCATATTGCTTATCACATAGCTGAAAGTGGTAAAATCTACACCATATTTGAAGATTTAATTTCTCCTTGTATTACGGATACCATTTTTTATATGTTTAGGGAGAATCATGTCTGCAAAATCAATACCATCTCTTTTTCAAACAATACATCATCTCAACAAATTCAGAAAATGACTGCCAACGTTAAAGCTGTAGAAGCAGGTAGAATTAGAAAAAGTAAATTCTTTTCAATCCAGATTGATGAAAGTGTAGATGTTGCTGATTTATCTATTTTGCTTGTTATCACAATGTACTTGGTAGGAAATGAAACTAAGAAAAACCTGTTGCTTTGTTACCCATTGACAGAGTGTACTACTGGTGAAGATATTTTTAATGCAATCAATGGTTATTTCACTGAAAAGGACATTAGTTGGTTAAACTGCTGTGATATATGCACTGATGGAGGCAAGCCTATATTAGGTTGTTTTACAGGCCTACGTGGCTGAATTAAAGAAGCAGCTCCCCATGTACCACGGAATCACTGCTGCATTCATAGACAAAGTCTTGCATTCAAATCTCTTCCTAGTGAACTGAAAGATGTTCCTGATGAAGCTGTAAAAGTTGTATATTTCATTAAGTCACAATCATGAAACTCCAAATTGTTTAAAGTGCTGTGTGAAGAAATGAAGAGAATTCACAGCACATTATATTGCATAGGGAGGTAAGGTGGCTATCTCGTGGCGAAGTACTTATAAGGATGTTTAAACTTAGATATAAAGTCCAGGTATTTTTTGAAGACCATCATTTCCTTCTTGCTCCAAATTTTCAGGACAGTGATTGGCTTCAAATTTTGCCACATATTTTTCTAGAAATAAACAAACTCAACTTGGGACTTGAAAATAGCTCAATCATTTATATTCAAAGTAACCAACAAAACTGAGTCAATTATTAAAAAACTGAACTTTTGGAAAGCATGTACTGAAAAAAATCAGTCTGAAATTTTTGAAACTCTGCACAACTTATCTGGGAATGACTTGCACCTATCCCAAAACATGAAAAGAATATTGTAAGTCACTTGGAAGGTCTTAAAGTGTCCTTTTATAAGTACTTCCCTCAACGTGGAAAAGAAAACTGGATTGCAGATCCCTTCAATGAAGAATTCTTCAAAGAAGCTAAACTATCAATCAATGAAAAAGAGCAGTTACTCAAACTCTCAACTGATTGATTCCTCTTTAAATTCTGATTTTAAAAGCAAGCATCTTATTACCTTCTGAATAGATATCAGTGAGGAATACAAACAGCTCAGTAAGAAGGCACTCAGATACCTCTTGCAATTTACATATTGAACTAGCAAAGAGAGCTTTTTCTACTTAATACCCTCATAAAAAATAAGTATCGTAACAAGTTTAATGCTAGTGCAGATTGAAGACTGTATCTTACATCTTTTGAGCCTCATTTCAAGAAACGAAATACATTAAAGCAAGCTCAAAGTTCTCACTAACAATGTTTCAGTCAGTTAGTGATCTGCATAAGTTATTACAGATTTCTCAGATAACACAAATATTATTAATAAAGTTTGTTAAATACTTGATCACCATTATCAATATTTAATTGTGTTAATTAAATCTGTGGTTTGTACTTTTAGTGTAGTAATTTTTCTTTCCTAACTTAATACTTCATTTCCACTATTTTATATTAAGATAGGAACTGAACAAAAATGTATTTAAAAACAGCTGTTTTAAAAATAAGGGGTACAATTCGTAGAAATGGGCTTTAAAAGGATACACACACAAGTGGAAAAATGTTGGGAACCACAGGTATACAGGGTAAGCTGAACAAAAGGAAGATTCACATCCTGGGTGGGACAGAACAAGAAGGTGCAAGCTTCATCACACCATTTAGAATGGATTGCAATTTAAAACTTACAAACTGTTTATTTTTTAAATTTTCCATTCAATGTTTTCAAACCATAGGTTTATCAATGGTAAGTCTAATAACAGAAAGCAAAACCACAGATAAAGGGGAACTACTGTAAAATTTTAACAATATAATTAGAAATGTTTTCATTTATGTCAATATTTTTAAAGCTTTCTACACTGATCATATAGTTTACATCCACAAGAATAAAAAAATTATTCTTAAGTGAAACAGAAGGGGAAAGCACTGATCAATGTCAAAATTTACAGAGAAACCTCTCCATCTGCTTTGGTAAATAGGAGGCCACTGGTGACCTTAGACAATGTAACTCTTAAGTCAAAAACAGAAGCCAGATTTCAGAACCTTGAAGAGAAATGAAGACAATAGAGGTAGGAAAAAAAAAAAAGAGTTGAAGAGCAAGGCCAAAATGGAAGGAAATAAAACCAGAAACAATTCCGTGAAGTTTCAAGAAAGACAAACTATATTATATTTACTTTTCCTAAAAATATTTTTTTACTAAAACAATTATTTCTCCAATTCCAATCTTTTTTTTTTTTTTTTGTATGTGGGTAGTTCCCTGGCTGGGAATCGAACCCAAGCCACAGCACCAGCGCCGAAGCCTTAAGCTACTACACCACCAGGGAATTCCCCCAATCATTTTTTAAAAATTGCTCAAAGATCCATTTAAATTCTACCAATTCCATGAAGACTGCTACAATTTGCCCAAAAACTAAATTCCAGTAGTTCCCTGGTGGTGTAGTGGCTTAAGGCTTCAGCGCTGGCGCTGTCAACGCTGCGGCCTGGGTTCGATTCCCAGCCAAGAAACTACCCACATTCTATAAAAAACTATATTCCTTCCACTGCATATATTTTATGAAATTTATCGTTTCTCTTCTCTTACTGGTTTTTGTGTATTTCTTATGTTGTCACTGTGTTAAATGTTGATATGCAATATCTTAGGAAATCCTCACAAAATCCTTGTAAGTTTTCTATTTAGAGTATTATTATCTTCATTTCCAAATAAGGAAGAAGGCACTAAGAGTTTAGGGAACTTAACCAAAGCCAGAAATCTAATAAATGAGAGGAGTAGGACTTGTATTCAGGCCAGTCAGATTCCAGAGATCACTCCCTCACCTACCACCTACTGCCTTATCTATACTGGATCCTAACCCTCCTTAAGGGAAGATACCCAGCTAAATCTACTTCTATATTTACCATAACGTCCTGCACAATGCTTTATACATGTCAAACACTTAATATATTTGTTATATATTGAAAATAAAGAAGGTAAGATACACACAAAATAATTCAGTAAATAAAACACTGAGAAATGGTTTTCAACTTTGCAACCTGGGCACCGGAGAATGGTTCTCATAAACAAGGGTGGGGAAAAGGGCCATTCTGCCATCAGTGAGGTAGTGCGTACACCATTTACATTCACAAGAGCACCCGTGAAGTGGGCTTCAAGAAGCATGCCGCTCAGAAACTCAGAGACCAAGATATCTGCCATGAAGGAGATGGGAACTTCAGATGTTCACAATGACCAGGCACAACAAAGGTATCTGGGCAAAAGGAATAAGAAATACCATATACCTTATCCCTGTGCAGTTGTCCAAAAACACAATGAGCATTAAGATTCTCCAATCTCTCCATGTTGGTTACCTATGTACCCATCACCACTTTGAATAGTCAATTTGGATGAAAACTAACCACTGACTAGAAAATAAAGTTATAAAACTACAAAAAAAGTTTTCAGCATAGCACACCCTACTAGATACCCGTATGCTTGCTGCCCAGAAACAATTTTACCTTATTCATGGTCTTCATGGTCACAACATGCCAAATTTCTTTTTTGGAAACACGTAATTTTTTAGCTATGAGGTCTGGGTGAGATCAGTTTCAGAAATGGGTCATGATCAATTTAAGCCAACCACAATCCATCCCCTTTGAACTCTTTCAGTGACAAGGCCAAAGATACATGAAATGACATTTGCTATCAAAGTTTTGGAAAAAGAAGTTTCCTTGCTCTTGTATGTTTCAGAAGAGACTCTAGTCTCTCTCTTCCTCTGTGTAGTATAAATATGTGATTTCCAAATGGATGTGTTTATAAAGATGATACAGTAGCCACTTCTGTTACCATGAAAAGAGCCAAATTGAGGTTAAAATCAAGGAAATAGGGGGTTCCCTGATGGTCTAGTCATGCTGCGGTTCTCAACCTGTGGGTCGTGACTCCTTTGGGGGTCGACCGACCCTTTCACAGGGGTCGCCTAAGACCATTGGAAAACACACATCAGATATTTACATTATGATTCATAACAGCAGCAAAATTATAGTTATGAAGTAGCAAAAAAAATAATTTTATGGGGTCACAACATGAGGAAGTGTATTAAAGGGTTGCAGCATTAGGAAGGTTGAGAACCCCTGGAGTGGCTAGGTTTCAGTGCTCTCACCACTGCAGCTTGGGTTCGCTTCCTGGTCAGGGAAGCAACCAAAAAAAAAAAAAAATCAAGAAAGCATAGCAGAGCAAGTCATAAAAAATTAAGTCTTGACACTGTTATGAATCAATACATTAAAAGTAGACCACACCCAAAGATAACACACCTGGACTGTTCAGTTTATAGCTTAAAAAAAAAAAATCCCTGTGTTTCTTCCATTTGGGCTGTTTTTTCTTTCTGGTCCTTGTGAAAGAATCCTAACAGGTTCAAAAAATTCCCAGTCTTAGATTGTTAACATCGAGGGATATCCAGAACTTTAAAAACAAAAACAAAAACAAAAAAAAACAAAAAAAACTTGACAAAATGAGTTAAAAAAATTTTTTAAATGAAACACCTTTATATGAAGAGGGGTGGTGAGCAGGACATCACAAAAACAAGGAATGACAACATCTGAAATACAGTAGACTCTCAGTTAACTGGCAACCATGGGGATTGTAAATGCTGGATAAATGTTAAGTAGACTCTCCATTAACCAGAACTCAAGCAACTGGCAAAATCTCAAGCAACTGTCTTGAGTTCTGGTTAACAGAAGGTCTACTGTGCATAAGAAAACTGAGAAAACAAGGAAAACCACCATATCCAGCCTATTCTTGCATTCTCTTCAACTACCCATCTACAGTTATCTTAAGATTCTTCAGCTATTTTAACAAATGACTCTAGAATGTGTAGGTTCTATGCAAGTTAATATAACCATAACTTCAGTCCAATAACATATAGTCTTGTAAAATAAAGACATTAAAGAAATAAATAAAAATAAACATGCAATTTTAAACTGTGGTGCTCTGAAGAGTAAGAACCAGAACTACTTTATACTGGAATTTCAAAAAAGGGAGGGCCTCTCTGAATAAATAACATTTAAGTCAAAACTTGAAGGCACAGAAAGGTGTTAAGTTCCAAGTATACATAAAGGCTCAGTGAAAGCAAAGAACATCAAATAAAAAAAGACAAAAAGCAAGGGAATGAGGTTAGCAATGGCTGTATCATGCAGAGCCACACAAATCATAGTAAGCCATTCCACTCTCCTCATTCCCAGCAACTATTCCAACAAGGCCCAGTTCAATCTGCCATCTTCCTGGAAACTTTGCCTAACCCACATCAGCCAGAATAAATCTGTCCATAGTTCCTTTAAGTTTTTCATGAGCTTCCCAACTCCCATAGACAAGCTTCTCTTTAAAAAGTTTTTAAGAAAAGGGGGGGGGGGGGGGGGGACAGTATGGTTAATGAAAAGCACACTGAATGGAAATAACTAAATTCTATTCCTAGCTCTGCTACTTACTAACTGTGTGACCTTGGCCAAACTATTCTATTTCTCAAGATTTTTGTGAGGTTCAATTAAAATATGTGAAATTACAAGTGTTCAAAAAGCTTCAGAAGTAGATTATCATCATGTTGTATATAATTCAACACAATACTATTCCAACTATTACCTCCTATAATCTGGGCACAATGCTTACAAATAATCGAGGAGAGTTTCATGTTGTATTGGCTGTTTAAGAACCCATGTCATACTGTTAATGGTTTTCAAGCTTATTTATAAAGCAGCTACACCCCTTTCTACACAAAAGAAATCTTACATAGAATCTCAATCTATAAAACAGATCAAAATGAGCTTTTCTTGTCAAATAAGGGAGGTTCCAAAGTCCCCCTTTCTCCCCTGAAATCAGGTCAATTCCATTCCAAAGAACAGTTTACAAACAAAGAATCATTACTAAAAATCTTGAAGATGAAAGACTTAGTAGTTCCCTGGTGGTGTAGAGGCTTAAGGCTTCGTCACTGGCGCTGTCAGCGCTGCAGCCTAGGTTCGATTCCCGGCCAGGGAACTATCCACATTTAAATAAATAAATAAATAAATAAAGAATTAAGGACAAATCCCTCCAGGTTGACAAAACAATACTTGTGATCTTTTTCACAAAGATAGCATCAGATCTGTCAAGTGCCTTGATGTATTCAAAATATGTCATA
>PVJL010000858.1:296398-330743 GCA_004026885.1 Lyroderma lyra
GGGGGGGGGTGTAGATAACCTAAAACAATACTTGCCAATTTTTGCTCGTCTGAAAACTTAACAGCTAAAGCTTCATAATCACAAAACCATAACTCTATCATCTCCACTAGATGGAATCTGCCAAGACTGGGAGATTCTAACTCTAAACACCACTAACAAAGCTCTCATTACAAGGTCTGACAATTAAGTTCACCAACTTGTCACCATGCGCTTACATCAGCAGCACTGTACAAACAACTCAGTAAGGTTTCATAACCTTGGTATATCTGTGTCTGACAACTGTGTTCACATCAATGTGTGGCAGGGTCTTGTTCAGTGGCACTTGTTATTGTTATTGTTGTTGTATTTTTTGTGTGCCATTGCAAGCATGTCAGAGCTTGAATTAGAGCAACAAATAAACATTAAATTTCTTGTTAAACTTGGCAAGAGTAGAAATGAAATCAGGGACATAGTTAGTCCAAGTTTATGGGGTGAATCCTATGAAGAAAATGGCAGTGTACAAATGGATTAAATGTTTTTCTGAGGAAAGAGAAAGTGTCACTGATGAAGAGAAGTCAGGGCCAGTAATGAGCAGAACTGATGAAAACATTGCAAAAATTCATTAAATTGTGCATCAAAATTGTCAGCTGAATGTGAGAAGCAAAGCAGACCAAGTAAACATCAACAAATAGTTAGGAATCTTAACTGGAAATCCTGCCATGAGAAAGGTGTGTGCAAAAATGGTCCTAGGAGTTCCCTGGTGGTGTAGTGGCTTAAGGCTTCGGTGCTGGCGCTGTCAACGCTGCGACCTGGGTCGATTCGGGAACTACCCACATACAAAAACAACAACAACAACAACAACAACAACAAAATGGTCCTAAAGGAGCTCACGATGAACACGAAGAGCAAAGGAGAGTCAAAGTTTGCCAAGACCTTTTGGAGAGGCAAGACAATGTTCCAGGCCGTGTTATCACTGATGATGAAACATGGCTGTACCAATACAACCCTGAAACAAAGCGTCAAAGTGCACAATGGAAGTCAGCCAATTCTCCACGACCAAAAATGTTCCATCAGTCCAAATCAAGAGTCAAAATGATGTTGCTAACCTTTTTTGTTATCAGGAAGATTGTTCATTATGAAACTGTACCAAGTAGATAAACAGTCAAGCAAGTTTACTATTTGGAAATGCTGAAAAAGCTGGGTGAAAAAGGTGAAAACGACCTGAACTTTTCGGCTCTTCATTTTGACAATGTACGAGTTCAGACAGCACTGTCTGTGAGAGAGTTTTTAGCCAGGAAACAAATAACTGTATTGGAACACCCTCCCTACTCACCTGATCTGGCCCCCAATGACTTTTTTCTTTTCCCAAAGATAAAGGAAATTTTGAAAAAAGACATTTTGATGACATTCAGAACACGAAAGGTAATACAGCAACAGCTCTGATGGCCATTCCAGAAAAAGAGTTCCAAAATGGCTTTGAAGGGTCAACTAGGCACTAGCATTGGTGCATAGATTCCCAAAGGAAGTATTTCTAAGGTGACCATAGCAACATTTTAGCAATGAAGTATGCAGCACTTTATCTAGGATGAGTTCACAAACTTAATTCTCAGACCTCTTATTCCTCAACGATCTGGAGGTTAAATTCCCTCTTAACATATAATTTATCCTACAGGTCTGGGGACTCCTCTTAGAAAGAAAATGGAAACTAATTATTATTAGAATAAAACAACATTCTGCTAACCACCGTGTTCTATTATACCACTGTACCAAGCAGTGGGTGCACTGTCCCCTTATTACTTATCTTCTTACTTCGAACACAACTTCAAAAGCACTGTTGTCTTAAGCATTTTCTTAAGTTACAATTTATTCTGAGCTATTTCTCTTACTACTACTTGTATACTTTTATACTCGTCACTGGGCCATTCTCGATAATGAGAAGATAGTTCATGAAAACAGCAGCGAAGTTATCCAGAATAAAAAGTACCTTCCTATTTTGTCTTATGGTGGTTTATAACCAGGACACTAGGACCACAAAGCCTACATATTAATGCTCTAATGTTAGAAGATAAATTTATTTTTTAAAGTTTTATCATATTGCCAGATTTCCTCCCAGACATGCTATATGAGCTACTCAGCATTATGATTTAAAAACTATATCCATGGAGTTCCCTGATGGTGTAGTGGCTTAAGGCTTCGGCGCTGGCACTGTCAGCGCTGCGGCCTGGGTTCGATTCCCAGCCAGGGAACTACCCACATACAAAAAAAAAAGCAAAAACAAAAAAAATAAAAACTATATCCAAGGTGATAATCAGACAATTACAAAAAGTCATATAACAACCCAAATGCCTGTCAACAGAAAACCAGTTAAGTTATAGTATGACCAAATAATGGAATACATTTAAGACATTAAAATCATAATGCACATTAGCATATAAAGATACCTATACCCTATTTAATAAAAATAACTAACAAAATAGAGTAACATGTAAATTAGTTTATTTACATAAAATAGTGTGTCTGAGGGAAGAGAAAATGACTTAAAAGAGATGTTCACAAAAACAATCAATTTCTTTGGTAAGCAGAGTTCCAGATTTTCTTAATTTTCTTTTTTTTCTCTGCTGTTCAATTTTTTTCTAAAAAAGCACATGTCCTTTTTAGAATGAGAAACAGAGCTACTGTAATCTTTTGAAAAAATTTAAGCACCCTAGTAGAGTGGTAAGTAATCAATGATAGGGGTTTTTAAGTTTTCTCCTACCACCATACACTACAGATGCCACTTGCTCGACATGTTCCAACAAAAACCTAAATCAAGATTACAAGGGGTGGTCAAGAAATTCATGGAATGGCGTTATCAGAAAAGTGGGATTAATCGTGCACACAGTTTGACTGTGTGACTTATTATTAGCGTATGTGCCAAATTTCAGCCTACTTGTGCCCATGTTCTTTCAGATATCACCAAAGAATGCCAAATGTGAAGAAAACCCAAAGAATGGGTAAAATTGAATTTTGTGCCATCAAGTTCGAGAGAGAACACAAAACAAGAGAAAACACCTCAAACCAATTTTGGAAGAGATGTTAGCAGTTTACGGGGAATGTTGTCCTGGGAAATCCATGGTCTAACAAGTAAAGTAGCAGAGCCTTTACAAGCAAGGCAGAGAATCGACTAATGATGACCTCTATCCAGCATACCGTTCAGACCATTTCCTCAGACATTGTCAAAAAAGTTGAAAACTTGTAGTGGAGGATGCCAGATCGAATAAAAAGCACCTTGCAGAAATGGTTGGAGTATCATCTACAACGTTTTTAAATATTCTCCATCAGCATCTAAGGAAATCAAGTCAGTGAGAGATGGGTATCGAGAATTGCTTACACCACTTCAAAAACAACAGTGTGTCGAGTGTTCATGGCAGTTTTTGAACCTCTGCAAAGACAACAAACAGGACTGTCACTGGAGATGAAACTTGGGTTCATCATTAAGAGCCTAAATCAATGCAGAAGTCCATGCAGTGGCATGAAAAGGGCACGCCACCCCCTAAGAAATTCAAGTTGTCGCAATTGGATGGCAAAATCATGGCTACTGTTTTTTTGGGATACAGAGGGTATCCTGCTGATCAATTACAAGGATAAGGGTGTCACAATAACCAGAGAGTATTACTCCAGTGTGCTGAAACTATTAAAAGAATCTGTGGGGGAGTTCCCTGGTGGTGTACAGGGAACTACCCATATACAAAAATAAAAATAAATAAATAAATAAATAAATAAATAAATAGGAATGATTTTTAAAAAAATAAAAGAATCTGTGAAGGAGAAAAGCAGGGAAAACAGACCAAAAGTGGTGCTGCTTTTGCAAGACAACACGTCATGCACAAGAGCAATGTTGTGTTGGCTACTTTTCATGACTGTGGCTTCCAAATATTAAACCACCCTTACCTACAGTCCAGACCTGGCTTCATATGATCATTATTTATTTCCAAATATGAAAAATCAACTTCAAGGGAAGACATTTACAGACAACTAAGAGGTTAAAGCTGTAATTTGAGGGCAAAAACATTATTTTGAGGGTACAAACTTATTAAAAGACCTGAAAAGTGTATTAGGGTTAAGTGTGAATATAGTGAAAAGGAAAAATAGTTTTTTACCTTTCTTCCCCTTCATCCTGTGAATTCCTTGACCACCACCCCCTCACCCCCCCACACACACATAATCAATCACTCTCAGCTAAAGACTACACTGAATCTTCAACAGAAAAGAGCTCATCAAGGGCAATACTGGATTCAAAACTCTTGGTTAGGGGAGTTCCCTGATGGTGTAATGGCTTAAGGCTTCGGCGCTGGCGCTGTCAGCGCTGCAGCCTGGGTTCAATTCCCAGCCAGGGAGCTACCCACATACCAAAAAGCAAAACTCTTGGTTGCATACTAATTCAAATGGTATGCACAGAGGAGACACCTTAAAAGAAGCTTTACCTTGAGTATTGGAAAGCCACAAGGTTATTATCTTCTGTCTCTTTATGGAGCTTCAATTTGTATCAACTGTTTCACAAATCTGCCAGAATTCTCTTCTGCAAACAGCCTTCCTTACTTGCTCAACGTATCTGTTCCCTCACATCAGCTTTCCAAAACATTCACTCTAGCTCAGCTACTCCTGTTACCTGCATCTTTAGTTCAAACGTTCTGACAGGAAAAATCTGATTGACTGACAGCAGCCCCACCAATCCATAAGGTGAGGAGTCTGAAATCTAAGCAGCAATGAATGGGAGTAGGGTCTTCTAGGGGATGTAAGCAAGTTAAGTTCTCATAGAGGTTATGGACAGTACAGGAAGAGAAATCTGTCTTCTACCACATTAAGGAAAGTAAAAGAAGAGGCCACGCTTATAGTACATTCTCAACTAAGTGAGTAAACCTACACATGGAAACCGTTTTTAATTTCTATGGAACTTGCGAGAAAAATAACATTAACAGGTGTTAATCACATTAAAAGAGAAAAAATCCAATTATTTTCCTGATACATAAAGTCCTAAATAAAAGTGAGTTAGCCAAATGTTATCCCACAGACCCAAATCTCACCTCCTATGTAGAAACAAAAATAATTTTTGCCTTTTTGCATTGCCTATTAATTTAGAACATAGTTAGGATGGATATTTTTTATAAGCATATACCTACTGGTTTATGAATAAGGTAATAAAAAGCAGTATACACGATATAATCTACAGCTATAGCATGCTTCATCCAGAAACTTTCATTATCTAAATCACTACTGACTATAGGCCCAAGAACACTGATTTACCTAGGCAACCACATTCTCTGAATGGTAACTTTTCATTAACTAAAAAGTTTACTAAGCACCGACTCTCTACAAAGCACTGTATTAGGACTGGGAAATAAAAAGTAAAACATGGCTCCTGATTTTAAAGGAATTCACCATCCAGGAAGGAAAGCTATTGTTAATATAAAAAAAGAAGGGGCTCTAACAAGAGTGTATTTTAAACTAAAGGGTAGAAGTCATTTTTAAGAAAGATTGGAAAAGATTTAAGGTGGCTTCACAAAAAAAATGTGAGAAGTGAGTCTAGAAAGATAAATATGGGCCAAACTATGCTATGTTACAACATAAGGCCAGGCTAAGAAAACTCTATTCGAAGTTCCCTGGTGGTGTAGTGGTTTAAGGCTTCGGTGCTGGTGCTGTCAACGCTGCGGCCTGGGTTCGATTCCCAGCCAGGAAACTACCCACATACAAAGAAAACTCTATTCAAGAGCTATGATGATATGAAAAGGTAATATTATAATCATGTATTTTGTTTTAGAAAAGTAACTATGAATAAGTTGCACAATACAAAACATTTTTTAAAAACCGATAATTAAAAATACCAAAATAAAAAAGCAAAAAAGTAACAAATGTACATGATAAATCTGACCAAGAATTCATATACTTAATAAGTGAACAGCTCTTACAAATTAATAACACAAAACATTAAAACACAAATTAAAACCAAAAACGTGGGGAAAGAACACAAGCAATACATTAAAAATAAATGCAAATAGCCAACAAAAACATAAGTGTTTAAACTTACTAGTAGCTATTACATTTTTTGCCAAAATAACATTTTTTTAATGATAACTTTCAGTCCAATTGAGAGTGACCAATTTACACAGATACAGCGAAAAGAATCAAAATCAGTACATCCTTTCGGGAAAACAACTGGATAATATAAACAAAAACATGTTTACATTTTGACACATTAATCACTTCTAGCAATCTATCTTAAAGAACTGGGGATATAATTAAAAGATTTATCTATTATAATGTACATCTGCACCATTATTTATAATATGGGAGAACAGGGAACAAATACACAATAGGAAAATAAATTATACACAAAATAGAAATATTATACAGACAAAAAAATGTTTTCAAAGTTACTAACAGAAATAAATGATTGAACATAAAGTTAGGTGAAACAAGCTAGATATTAAACTACATACACCTCGTTCTCAATTTTAAAAATATAAATGTGTACCAAAAAAAGAGATGGAAAAATATTTCAAAGAATCAACAGTAATCATCACTGAATGGTAAGCTTATTGGTGATTTAAACTTGCATAGTTTTCAGTATGTCTACAATGCAAATATATAATATTTATAATTAGGAAAAAATTAGAGTTAAGTAAAAATGAGAAAGATAGCCCAGCCCATTTAAACTACAGTCTGTCACACCTCAGTCAAGGCATCACTGGAAAGTTTCTGACTTTATCTTTTTGAAAACATAGAAATTCTGGGGAGTTCCCTGGTGGTGTAGTGGCTTAAGGCTTCGGCGCTGGCGCTGTCAGCGCTACGGCCTAGGTTCGATTCCCGGCCAGGGAACTACCCACATACCAAAAAAAAAAGAAATTCTCATTAATACAGACAAAAATACTTTTAAATATACAGATACTATCATTATTAAACATAAGAAACATTAACGTATTTAATGAAAAAATGCTAATGCTAGTTATCGTTACTGACAATGCAGATAGCCTTCATATTAACAATCTGTTTGTAGTGCTTTATAAGTTACTTTATAAATATATCTGAATTGAAATTATGAATATTATTATCTTTGAAAAACAGTATTTCAAATTTAATTGATTTTTAAGAGGATATATACATAGCAAGGTTAATTTACCAGATAAAAACCCTTAATTTGGGACATTGTATGACAGTAAAATCAGATTTCCAATTTTAAGAATCAGTTCATGGTGATGGAAAGCGAACTGACTCTGAGTGGTTAGCACACATAGACAACGTATTATAAAATTGTACCCCTGAAATCTAGTAAAATTATGTAATTTTACTAACCAATGTCACTCCAATAAATTTAATCAAAAAAAGAATCAGTTCAAATATTAAAATTAAATGTCTACCAAAAAATGTTATGTTACCATTGATTTTTTTATTTACTGCCTGTGTACTTATCAAAAAAACCCTAGTAATGTGTAGTTCACTAAAGGGCTCAATGCTGACAAACAATACTAAGATAGATTCCCATTCACCTACATTTACCATCCCCACTACAACTACCATGGAATCACATCTTAATTTGTAAAAATACATAAAAAGTTTTCTTATTGCCAATCAGTGTACTCAATGTCCTCCGCTTGTTTAGATCATCAAGTTTACACAGTGTAGCATAACTGTTAAGAGCATGGATTTCTTGGGAGTTACCTGGTGGTGTAGTGGCTAAGACTTCGGCGCTGTCCATGCTGCGGCCTGGGTTCGATTCCCAGCCAAGGAACTTACCCACATTTTAAAACAAAAACAAAAACAAAAACAAAAAAAAGAGCATGGACTTTTCTAGCCTGACCTGGGATTAAGTCTTGTTCAAATCCTGGATTTACTAACTAGTCATGTGACTACGCAGATTAGGTAAACTCAAAACTAGTGGTTCCCAACCTTTTTCCACTTGTCTACCCCTTTAAAACCCATTTCGATAAATTGTACCCATTGTTTTTAAAACAGCTATTTTAAAATACTGACACTTTCTCAGTGCCTATCTTAATATAAATTAGTGGAAATGAGGTAATAAGTGAGGAAAGAAAAATTACTACACTAAAAGTACAAAGTACAGATTTAATTTTACAATATTCGTAACAGTTAGATATTGATAATCAAGTATTTAAATGTTAAAATTTAAAAAAAAACTACTTGAAAATAATCACGATTAAAGACAACGCACTTACTTTTACTCAGTCAATAACTAAACTGATAGAACAGTCTGGCTACGGATGTTTTTATATGTTTGGGGAAGCTCTACAAACATCAAAAATGGATTGTTCTGAAACTGTGTGTAATGATTGGTAGAAGAGCAATTTGGGTAAAGGATTCATAGCCATGTCCTCATCGCTAATGTGATCTAATTTTGAGTGTCTTCATTAACCTTTTTTAAAACTTAACTGTTGTTCCATAATTAACATTATGCAATTTTTTTTTTTACTTTACTTAGGGGGTTTTTTTTGCCATTAGTGATTATTTTTCAGGTACCCCTGAAATGCCCTGCACATACCCAGCAGGTATGCAATACCAATGCTTAGGAACCAAGTTCCAAGCCTTGGTTTTTATCTGAAAAGGGTAATAGAGTACCTACCTCAAAGAACTGATAAGGTCCCCAACACAAACTGCTCCATAAAGTATTCTGCTTTAAAAATAAAATGCAAATAGATTTTTATTCTGCAAATACTGATACCAGAGTATATTGAGTTCTAGCTTAGATATGACTACTAACTAAGCAGGTGACAGGTAATATTTAGCAAACCACTTAGCCTTTCTGAGGTTCAATTTCTTCATCTTTAAAACTGAGGGGGGTTCCCTGGTGGTCTAGTGGCTAGGTTTCGGCGCTCTCACCGCCACGGCCTGGATTCGCTTCCCAGTCAGGAAACCAACCAAAAAACAAAAACAAAAACAAAAACAAACAAAAAAACAAACTGAGATACCAATACTTTCCCCTGCCTATATCAAAGGATAGTTAGGAAGGACATATGAACTGTTCATTTTAATCAACTTGGTAAACTAAAATTCACCTAGCACACAGAATAAAATCCACAACATATAAATGATTTAAAAGATTTATGTAAATTTAAAGCCACTTTCACTTTGCTCTCAGAGAAATTTACTTTACAAAAGTAAATAATGACTTCGATTTACTAATGAGCTAGCTATTGGTGATGGCCTAAAGCATAACTTCAAGCCTCCAACTTCTCATCAACATCCAAATATGTCTTGGACTTAGTAAACTGGTTCACAAAGTAAACAGAACAAGCATAGGAATATAAACTTAAAATTATCTCCTAAACTGATGCAACCCCACAAACTAGATGCAACCCCACAGACAGTAGCAAAATTCATTCCAAGCTTTTAAAATGCCTTCCTTATTAAAAACAAAGCACTGAAAGGAAAATGGAAAGTCAAATATTAGTATTGTTGAAAAGGCTTATTCTAGTACTAAAGCCAAACACTATTTTGAAACATAATTTGAAGTTTTAAGGTATCTGTCAAGGCCTCATTAAAAAAGGGAATGAGGGGGTCCTTATTATGGGGGCCTTAGCCTGATTCCAGAGATAGGCTTCAGTGGGCCCTTTACCTGAAGGAAAAATTGTCTGTGTATGTATATGTTTCCATGGTGACAGTTTACAGCTTCAGATTCTCAGATTAGAGGTGTAATTGGTAATGCTAATACTCTCATCAAAAACAGATGACAAATTGTTACCAATTTTTATTTTACTACAATACATCCTGTTAGATTTTAAAATAAATTCATATGAAGTCCTTACCTTATTAAAACCTCTATGCATATCACACATAAAGCTATATACTATCCACATTATGTCTACTCTTTTCATGTAAACACAAAATTTTCAGATTACACATCTACTGGTGTATTCAGACAGACTTAAGTTTGATCAGTGATTGTAAATTTGAAAAGAAGTAGGTTTTAGATACTTTTTTAAAAATAATACTTTTCAACATCAACTTGAAACACACTACCAAAAAATATTCTATTTCTTCTCTTGGTTAAACTGTTAAGAGAGTTATACTGAGAGATGAATTCTGAGCACATTATTTCGGTACTTTAACTAAATTTCTAATTTAGAATAAATGCTAATCTCTGCACAACTTATAGAGGGATGCAGAGGGGGCAGACTTAATAATTATTGTGAGCCATATTACAAGATATTATAACCTACCCTCAATTCACTAAGTTTTATCAAGTTCCAAACAATCACACTCCTACCTGGATAAATGTTAGTATAATGAGATACAGTAATACCCTCTGTCCTCAAGAAATTAAGTGTCTTATGTCCGAGATACAGGAACTACACAAAGGAATAATGAAAACAATTTTTAAACAGCTGCAAAGAGTAAATAAAGCAACTTGTAATAGCCTGGTATAACCTACAAATAAAATTGCTTAAGTAATAAAAAAAAAAAAGGAAGCATCATTTGTGAGATTGTGTTTAGGAGGCAAATTTTTAAACTAAGCCTTAAAGAAAATAGTAAAAAACTTAAATGTTTTTAGAGTTTATTGGCTTATGCACAAATAGAAAAATCCTTTTTTGCTCATTAAAACAGGTTTTTTTTAGAAGGTCTGCAAGGGCAGATTTTGTGAAACTGGTTCAACTATTTCCTTAAAGGCAGTAAAAGCTAAATTCTACTTCAATTCCCCATATTTCTAACTCTCCATAACTCCACTGCATTTGGGAGTTTCTAAACCAATTTTTAGGGGGCTTCCCGATGGATCATCAGTAGAACTTTTCGTTATTATGTATCTTTTTAAAAAATTAAGATTAACAAACTTTAGTTTCTTTAGATACTATGTTTAAAATTAATTTTCAAGTTTAAAATAATTTTAAAACACCAAAATTATTAAAAGCAGTTTTTCCTTATTATTAGATAGCAAAGCTTCTCATTTTCCAATATCAGAATAGCAAAGCCACAATCACATAACTTATATCTGAGATATAAAATACAGCTTACAAGTAATAAGGACTTATGTTTATCAGCACATTACAAACCACTTACACCAAAAATAAAAGTATCTCAAAATAAATGCAAATAACCTTAAAATTCTAGGAAAATTTAGAATGGCACAAATATTGGAAAGTATACTTTAAATATGTGCAAAATCCTGCTTCCACCTGTCAGGAAATACTCAGTTGAAAATAAACCGAGTACCCTTCCACTTTTACTACTGCTTTTCATCATTAAAGTAAAATTCAAATACAAGCAACATGATACATGTAATAAATAAAATGTTTTAAAGAATCGTATTAGAAAATAGGTAGTTCGGAAGTCTTTCAAAAATATCACACTCAGAAAAAGTCCAAAACTCAGGCCGCTGTTCATAAATGAGCATTTTCTCAACAATCAAGTTTTTGTGTATTATCTAATTTACCTGGTTCGACTAGGCCTTTGAGCCCAGAAGTCGTTAACTTGCAACGTACCTTGTTTCTTAAAACTAAAATACCATCTTATAAGGGTCGAAAATAAATCAGAAGAATATGACTAGAAAAGATCAATGTACGCTCTTTAATAATCAAAAGTGTAAGAAGTAAGGCCTTTCATTCCAGGAGATAGGCCATGACTACCCCGGGATGGTTATCTGTGCAGTACTCTTAACAGAATTTACCATTAAAACAACGAATGATGAATACACTATGAACATCATTAACTAATTTTAAAAAACAGGTATGAAGGACCAAATCATCACTACCACAGTCCATTTTCAGCTATTTAAAAGCTGGCAGAAGGGTTTAATACACCCACACACCCCCAAGGGAGGGAAAAAACCACCAACCTCCTCCCAGAGAGTTTAATGAAAATTAGCAGGTAAGAGAGGCCTCCGCAGCACGTTGAAAATCAACGAGGACGGTGGGAGGGTCGAAAGGTCCAGAATGCGGAGGAAAGCCTGGTTCTAGGACCCCACACCTCCCCTCACCTTCCCGATTGGAAAAGGAAGCGAAGGTTCATTAGTGCCTTCGTTAATTGACACCTGTAATAAGGAAACTTTCCGAGTGCTGAAACCGCTCAGGCCCGGCCTAGCCGCAGCTTCACAGCGGCCCCCTCTCGGGCGCTCAGGTAACCGGGCCGGACTGGGCCCGAGGCGGCGAGGCGGCCGCGCCACCGCTCACCTTCCTAGGGAGCTAGGCCCGCACGCCGCCCGGCTCGCCGTCGCCTATTGCGGGCGGCAGCAACCCGGAAAGCAGAGCAGGGACCCCAAACCATGCACCACGACAGGCCGCCGCCGCGGCTACTTACTTTCATTTAACACCTCCACCAGGTCTGCGCAGTTCTCGCACATCGTTCGGCCGCCGCCCCCCCCTCCCCCGCTTCGGATCGCACTGACTGATCCCGACCGGCGGGGGGGAGGGGAGAGAGGCGGGGGGGCCGGCCGGCCGGCGGGGCTGGGAGGCAACGAGGGCGGGCGGCGGCGGGACGGGGCGGGGAGCAGAAGAATGGGGGAGGGGGCCGGCGGTCCCCGGAGCGGGCGGGGGAGAGGAGGGGGGCAAGGGGAGGTGCGCAGGCCGGAGGGGCGCGGAGGCGCCGGCGGCGGGGAAGGGGGGGAATGACAGGGGGAGGGGAAAGGGAGGGAGGGGCGGGTGGGGAGAGAAGCAGCAGAGTCACTTCACCGACCAGACGCTGCGGCCACCGCTGACGCCGCCGCCATTTTAATAGAGCGTTCGGGCTGCGCTCGGCTCTTTCCGTCCAAGCGAAGGAGCGGACGAGAAGCGCCTCGCGCTCTCATTCCTCCGCCTCCCGCCCTCTTTTCGCCTCCCGCCCTCCCACCTCTCCTCCGCACACACGCTGCTCGCTGCACACCCCGCCAAAGCCAGCTCGCCGCCCTCCCTTTCCTCTTCCGTCCGGCCTCCCCGCCCTCGGCCCACCCCCTCCACGCTCGCCCACCCCGCCCAGCCCGGATCTCTGTCAGCGGCCGGAAGGGAAACGCGAAGCCAGCGCGGCCGCGGGGGGAGTTCGGGTGAGTAGAAGATGGCGGAGGCACCGAGCGGGTCGCGATTGCGCGGCGTCGCCCACGGCAGCCCACTCTGCGGCTCCAAGGCCCAGCGAACGCCGGGTCACTGGCGCCGCCCTGTGCCCCCGCCCCTGCGCTTCGCCATTTTTCCTCTGAGCCCACGAGCCGGAATGGGTGCTGATTTCTCCCATTCTCCCCTCGCTCACGCTCAGGCTTTTGGGTTGGAGGAGGCTGGAGATTAATGGGGAGCCGGGCTGACGCCACAACCCAGGTCCGGGCACATGGCCCTATCACCGCGCGACTATGTGAGACTGGAGCAGCCCAGGGGCCTACTTAACCTGCAACCGTGTTTCTCGCTACCCTCAATCCTGTAAGGCTCACCCATCCTAGAGCAGTAAGACACCTTAAATGTGACTAGAAATGGCGGAGGAACTTTCTGTCTGCGCAAGAAGGCCCTTCATGAATTGATCTACATCTCTTCACCTGCAATATATTATGCGTCTCAGTGAAGAGCAATTACAAAGGCTATTTAGATGGCGAATGGAGAATGAAGAACAGGTGAAGGAAAGGGGACACTCAACTGAAGTTTGGTGTTAACTAGTTGTTAGCTTTGGGAAATTTTTCCTCATGCCTGCACTTATACCTTCCTCTCTGATTTCTATATCCAATATGTTATATAGAGATGTGATGAAAGGTAGTGTACATAATATTTTTAGAACTGTAACCAGAGCAGCTGTTTAGTAATTTTATAGGTTTTGTAGAAGCTATGCCACACCATCTTTCTCTGCCAGGACAATGGAGAAGTGGTTATCCTTTGCCTTTCTGCCTCTTTAATTTTTATGCTAGGAAGTTTCTGTCCATCCTGTTTTAAGTGACTCCATATGAGCAGGTTTAGAAGCTGTACAGCTATTCTGACATCATTTTCCCTTCCTATCTTAACTACAAAATGTGGGTTTTGCAGACTTTAAATTCTGTAGCAGACAGCCTCCATCAAGCATTTATTCCCAAACACCCACCCCCTCTTCCCTACCAAGAGGGAAACTTGCCAAATCCAAGTGTTTGTTTTTTTTGTTTGTTTGTTTTTGTTTTTCAGGTGGCAGCTGAGAGACCTTGGTCTCAGGAAGGAAAACCCGGAATATTTGTTATTGATTTTACCCATTTCCCGTTGCCCCTAGAATACTCAGTGGCAGCTCTTGGGGCTGCAGCGTTTACCCCGCGATACCTCATGGATTACAGCCCTAATCTTATCCCCAAAGTTTGGCACGAAATATCTCACTTTTATTATTTTTCCATCACTCTAATATCCTATTTACAACATTCTGTTTTTAGTAGTGGTATTTCCATTCACAAAATACAGTAATTCTTGATCACTGAGAATGTCAAATCGTAGAAAACGTAGCATTCCTACACGTAATGTTAATGTTGTTCTTGAACATTTGTTTGCCGAAGATTCATTTGATGAATCCGATTTTTCTGCAGTGGACGATTCTGATGACTTTTTGGATAGTGATTTAGAAGATGATACAGTCAGGCCTCCATCTGATTCGGAACCTGATGGAAGTAGCCCTACATCAGCTGACTCGGGTCATGCTCTGAAATGGTCAGCTTGTGTTATGAT
The DNA here is from genome assembly GCA_004026885.1 of Lyroderma lyra. NCBI lineage: Eukaryota > Metazoa > Chordata > Mammalia > Chiroptera > Megadermatidae > Lyroderma > Lyroderma lyra. The sequence goes on from PVJL010000858.1 coordinate 310,990, forward strand.
TCCACGTCAAAGGTATGACTTTACCGGTGCGCCTGGCAGAAAAGTTGATGTTGGTGATACCACTGACCCACTGCAGTATTTTGAACTGTTTTTTACTGAGGAATTAGTTTCAAAAATTACCAGTGAGACGAATGCCCAGGCTGCCTTGTTGGCTTCAAAGCCATCCAGTCCAAAAGGATTTTCACAAATGAATAAATGGAAAGACACTGACAATGATGAACTGAAAGTCTTTTTTGCAGTAATGTTACTGCAAGGTATTGTGCAAAAACCTGAGCTGGAGATGTTTTGGTTGACAAGGCCTCTTTTGGATACACCTTATCTCAGGCAAATTATGACTGCTGAAAGATTTTTATTTTTGCTTCGATGCCTTCATTTTGTCAATGATTCTTTTATATCTGCTGGTCAATCAAAGGCCCAGATTTCATTTCAGAAGATCAAACCTGTGTTCGACTTTCTTGTAAATAAGTTTTCAACTGTATATACTCCAAACAGAAACATTGCAGTAAATGAATCACTGCTGCTGTTTAAGGGGCAGTTAGCTATGAAGCAGTACATCCCGATGAAACGAGAACAGTTTGGTCTGAAGCTGTATGTACTTTGTGAAAGTCAATCTGGTTACGTGTGGAATGCGCTTATTTACACAGGGCCCAATGTGAATTTGAAAGATTCAGCTGATGGTCTGAAATCATCACGCGTTGTTCTTACCTTGGTCAATAACCTTCTTGGCCAAGGATATTGTGTCTTCCTCGATAACTTGTATACATCTCTCGTGCTTTTCCAAGAATTACATCAAAACAAGACTGATGCAGTTGGGACTGCTCGTTTGAACAGAAAACAGATGCCAAATGATCTGAAAAAAAGGATTGCAAAAGGGATGACTGTAGCTAGATTCTGTGGTGAACTTATGGCACTGAAATGGTATGGTAAAAAGGAGGTTACAATGTTATCAACATTCCACAATGATACTGTGATTGAAGTAGACAACAAAAATGGAAAGAAAACTAAGAAGCCGTGTGTCATTGTGGATTATAATGAGAACATTGGAGCAGTAGACTTAGCTGAGCAAATGCTCACTACTTATCCAACTGAGTACAAACAGCACAAAGTTTGGTATAAGAAATTCTTTCGCCATCTTCTAAACATTACGGTATTGAACTCCTACATCCTGTTCAAGAAGGACAATCCTAAGAACACAATCAGCCATGTAAACTTCAGATTGACATTGATTGAAAGAATGCTGGAAAAGTATCACAAGCCAGAGCAGCAAAATCTTCAAGGTCGTCTGGGCTGTGATGATGCCACACTTCTTCGCCTGTCTGGAAGACATTTCCCCAAAAGCATACCACCAACATCAGGGAAACAGAATCCAACTAGTCGCTGCAAAGTTTGCTGCTCTCACAGTGACAAGGATGGCAAGAAGATCCGGAGAGAAACGCGATATTATTGTGCAGAATGTGATGTTCCACTTTGTGTTGTTCCGTGCTTTGAAGTTTACCACACACAAAAAAATTATTAGTGGGGAGTTCTCTGGTGGTGTAGTGGCTTAAGGCTCCGGTGCTATCAGTGCCGTGGCCTGGGTTCGATTCCCATCCAGAGAGCTACCCACATACCAAAAAAAAGGCAAAAAAAAAAAAAAATTTAAATACTGATTATCATATATGTTTTTGTTACATTAGAATTAGAGACAAGTTTTGTTTAGAAATAACTCCAATTTTTATGTTTTATTTTCACACTAAAAACCAGTCATATTTGCTTCAGCCTCAAAGAGTGTGATTATATAAAATTAAATGAACATGACAGTGAACTGCACTTTTTTTCCTCTAAATGTGAAATAGGTTATAAACCAATTGTGGGGAGTTCCCTGGTAGTGTGTGGCTAGGCTTCGGCGCTGTCAACACTGTGGCCTGGGTTCGATTCCCAGCCAGGGAACTACCCACATAAAAAAAAGAAAATAAACCAAAATTTCTCTAGGGCTAGATATACTTAAGGAAGCATAAATATGTAGAGAGGATCTTTTGGAAAGAATTGCCCATTCCTAACAAAGACAAATTCAGTAGACCCTTAACCCTTACTTCTTTCTACCTGAAACATGCTCTTGATACAGTAATACATTATCCATTTTTATTTTGTTTTTTAACAATGAAACCACAAACAAATAAAAGCCAACCCTAAAGTTGAATAAGCTGTGGGGTGGGTTCCTCATGCAGACTTGAGCAGCTGTCTACCCCTGGACTGCTTAGTGAGAAAAATCCCTTTTTCCTTAATCCACTCTTAGATTTCCATTACTTGTAACCAGACACATTCCTAACTGATTCAGGTATTCCTTTGATAATTATTTTTATCAGTTATGCTTTTACAACCACAGAAGATCCATAACAGTTGAAAATAGAACAACTACTACTATAATATTCTGATCCTTGAATTTTTTTGACAATTAGTTGCTTCCTAGTGTTTTTTTCTTCTTTTTTTAATGTGGGTAGTTCCCTGGCTGGGAATCAAACCCACACCGCAGCGTTGACAGCGCCGAAGCCTTAGCCACTATACCACCAAGGAACTCCTTTTTTCTTTAAAGTTATATGAAAATGAAGCCTGGTTTAAAGTGCTTCGAGATTCTAGAGAATTATTGTTATAAATGATCACTGCTCTTCAGTCATCACTTCAGGGCTCAACAAACTTCCATAAAGGGCCAGATAATAAATATTTTAGGCTTTATAAATATTCCAAATCTCTTATCACAACTATTCGACTCTGTCAGCAGTAAAGCAGCCATAAAAAATACATACTGGAGTTCCCTGGTGGTATAGTGGCTTAAGGCTTTGGTGCTGGTGCTGTCAGCGCTGTGGCCTGGGTTCAATTCCTGGCCAGGGAACTACCCACATACAAAAAGAAATACATCTATGAGTATTGGTATGTTGAGTAGATAAAACTTAATAAAGATATACCATATTATTAAAAAAAAATACATACTAATAAGTGTGGCTATGTTCCAATACTAGTTTGTCTTTTCATTTTTTTCAACCATTTAAAAATGTAAAAGTTATTCTTAGCCGATAGGCTATACAAAAACATGTAGCTAGCCAGATTGGGCCTAAGGGCTATAGCTGGGGTGTCCAACCTATTGTCTTCTGTGGGCCACATTAGAAAAAGAATTGTCTTGGGCCACCCATAAAATAACACTAGTGCTAATAATAGCTGATGAGCTAAAAGAAAAAAAAAGGTCTGCATAATTTTTGTAATGTTTTAAGAAAAAGTTTACAAAGTAGTGTTGGGCTGTATTCAGAGCCATCCTGTGCTACCTGTGGCCCGTGGGCTGCAGGTTGTATAGGCTTGGGCTATAATTAACAGTTTTTCTACTTCAGCTGTTTATTAATAGATAAAGACATGGAAGCCAATAAAAAGGTTGCTGGCCTGTAAATTGAACTTCACTATCTTGTGCTAACTTTGTATGTGAAGGCTGTCCAGGAAAAAAACCCAACCATAATTGCCTCGATTTTTCATATTACATGGCTGGATACTTTCTGGACAGCCCTTATGTGTGTTAACAGAGACCTTTTAATATACTTGAAAGGTGTGCATTCTGAAAGAATGGAGCAGACTCTGATAAAATATTCTCTAAATTCTTATAAATCTGGATTTTAAAACGTATTATCAGCAATCACCATACAGAACATTGATAAGGATAACTATTTTCAATATTTTGTATACATGTCACCATCTAGTGGTAGAATTATGCTTTGAATAAAATTATTTAGTCTTACGAAATTTCAAATTCTTAAGTTTGGTATATTTGTAATATATTCCTAGGTACTTGCCTGGGACCAGCCCCACATAAACAAATTTGGAAAATTAGTATTGCCATGGAAATTATTTGTCCTTAGCATTCGTGTGTGTGTGTGCGCGTGTGTGTGTCCTTAGCATTCTAATTGGTATTATTGAACATAAGATTTTGTCTCTGGATTTTAGGGTTATAGTTTGGTGTTAATACCAGAGGCCAGAGTTATTGCAGAATTTACTCCTCTCCATTATACCCACACTCATCAGTGTTCTGTGGAACTTACTAGAAAGGCAGGTATGCTATTTTATTCTCCACAGTACTCAACAAATTATTCTTTGGTTCTTAAATTGCAGAGTAATTATTTTAAAAAATAAGTTGGATTCTATAATTTCCTTGCTTAAAACTCTTCAATATTTCCTGTTGCAGTTACAATAAACTCTACTTAGGCCTTCCCCCAACCTCTCTCCCCAGTTTTTAACATTATTCTTGTTACATTCCAACCACACTGATTTAGTTCCTAAAATAAAACTAACTCCCCTCCCTTCTAATAGTCTATCACAGTACTCTTATTTCCTTCATAGCTTTTACTATAGTCTATATTTCTACGTTAATTAGTATCAGGGACACATTGAACTGCAGGTACAAAAATTTTTTTTTCAATTAAGAATGGCTTAAAACAAATAAGGCTTATTATTCTCTTGTAACAAACAGACAGGGAGTTCCCTGGTGGTGTAGTGGCTTAAGGCTTCGGCGCTGGCGTTGTCAACGCTGTGGCCTGGGTTCGATTCCTGGCCAGGGAGCTACCCACATACCAAAAAATAAAAAAATTAAAAAACAGACAGACAGTAGAGAGTCCAGGGCTAGTACCGTGGCTCAAGGATAGAGACCCAAGTTCTTCGTTTGTTTCTATTCCACCCTCCACATACTGGCTTGTCACCTCCTAGTTGTACAATAGCCACTGCAGCACCAATTTTAGAGCACCAAAATATCTGCTTTAAAGACAGGAAGAAAGAAAGGTGATGATAGCCTGCCTTGGTTTGTTTTCTCCCCAAAACATGTCCTAAAACAGGAGTTTCCTGGTGGTATAGTGGCTAGGCTTTGGTGCTCTCAACACCATGGCCTGGGTTCTATTCCCAGCCAGGGAACTAGAAAAAAGAAAAAAAAAAAAAGCCTGAAACCAAAACACAAATGGAAATAGTTTATATCATCCCAAGAAACACTGGTAAGATAGTGGAGAGGTGAGATAGGAAATGGGAAGGAGGGTAGGTAGCCAGTAAAGAATTCATTATGAAGCCCTTTACTCTTGAAGGTAACTGGAACCTAACCCCACCAGAAAACTAGAAATCATTATAAAACATTCCTTAAAAGTATTCTATCTAAGGGACAAGAAAGGTAGACATTTACATCTACTTTTTTTAGCCATTGAGTGTTGATAGGAGGAGGAGTTGTAAGTAGCAAAGCAAGCTTCTTAAGCAGCCAGAAAAACACCTCAGGCATAGAAAAAACAAGTACTAGCAATTGGATGTCTGGCCACTGTACACTAAAGTGATATATTAGAGACAGAGCATTGTCAGTATTTTATACAACACCCTTCTCTCTTCTATCAATATCTGCCTTGGATAGCAATATAATATCTAGAGAAGCAGCGGCCATCCTGAAATTATAAGCCTACAAGAGAGGTCTGACAATTAAGTTCTTGAACTCATCCTAGAAAAAGCGCTACATACCTCATTGCTGAATAACACTATGGTCACCTTAGAAGTACTCCCCTTGGGAAGCTATGCACTGACCCCAGCACCTAGTCCTAGAACTCTTTTGAAATGCAATCAGAGCTGTCCATTGTATGACCCTTGATGTCATGAATGTCATCAAGGTGTCTTCCTTTCAACATTTCCTTTATCTTCAGGTAAAGAAAAAAGTAAAAAAAAAAAAAAAAAAAAAGTCATTGGGGGTCAAATCAGGTGAGTAGGGAGGGTGTTCCAATCTAGTTATTTGTTTGCTGGCTAAAAACTCCCTCACAGACAGTACCATGTGAGCTGGTGCATTGTTGTGATGCAAGAGCCATGACTTGGTTGCAAAAAGTTCAGGTCATTTTCGTCTAACTTTTTCATGCAGCCTTTTCAGCACTTCCAGATAGTAAACTTGGTTGACCGTTTGTCCAGTTGGTACAAATTCATAATTAACAATCTCTCTGATATCAAAAAAGGTTAGCAACATCATTTTGACTCTCAGTTTGGATTGATGGAACATTTTTGGTTATGGAGAATTGGCTAACTTCCATTGTGCACTTTGACGCATTGTGTCAGGGTCCTATTGGTACAACCATGTTTCATCACCAGTGATAACACGGCCCAAAACATCATCTTGTCTCTCCAGAAGGTCTTTGCAAACTTTAACTCTCCTTTGGTTTTTGTTTGTCAGTTCCTTTGAGACCATTTTTGCACACCCCTTCTCATGCCAAGATTTTCAGTGAATATTTTCCTATTTCTCTATCAATATTTACTTGGTCTACTATGCTTCTCAGTCAGCTGATGGTTTTGATGCACAATCTGAAAAAATTTTTGCAATATTTTCATCAGTTCTGCACATTACTGGCCAGCCTGACCTCCATCAGTGACACTTTCCCCTCGGGATAACATGTAATCCATTTGTACACTGCCGTTTTCTTCATGGCATTATCCCCATAAACTTGGATTAACATGTCCCCAGTTTCACTTCCACTCTTGCCAAATTTAACAACAAATTTAATGTTTGTTTGTTGCTCTAATTTAAGCTCCAACATTTTCAAAAGGCACACAAAAACACAACAATAATTAATGCTACTCAGCAAGACACCACACATCAACATAAACACAGCTGTAAGACACAGATACACCAAGGTTATGAAATCTTACCAGGTTGTTTGCACAATGCTGCCACCATAAGCACACAGTGGCAAGTTCACGAACTTAATTGTCAGACCTCATAAGCAAAAGCCAAGGCACTGAAGAAAGCAGAATGGAAAGAAAAAAGTTGGGTCCCTGTTGAGCAGCTGGATCAATGCTAACAACTGCCTACTTCTTGCTATATAAGATAACAAATTTGGTTATCTAACAACAACAACAAAAATCCCCTGAAATCACTATGGAGTTTTTACAGCCCAAATCAGTTATTTAAAATAGTGTGGTTGGGAGTTCCCTGGTGGTGTAGTGGCTTAAGGCTTCAGTGCTGGAACTGTCAATGCTGCAGCCTGGGTTCGATTCCCAGCCAGGGGACTACCCACATACAAAAAAAAAAAAAAAAAAAAAAAAAAAAAAAAAAAAAAATAGTGTGATAGGCAGAGTAATGCCTCCCCAATTCCCAAAGATGTCCATGTTCTAATCCCCAGAATCTGAATATGGTATCTTACATGGTAAAAAGGACTTTACCAGTAAGGTTATTGAGATGGGGAGATTTTAGATTATTTATGTGGACTCAACTAATTATTAATACATGCAGCTTTAAAATTAGAAGACCTTTCCCAGTTTTGTTCAGAGAGAGCTATGACCACACAAGAATGATCAGAAGTGCAGCATTCCTGGCTTTGAAGACAGAAAGGGGGCCATGAGCCAAGAAATGCAGGTGTTCTTCAGAAGCTGTAAAAGACAAGGGAACATTCTCCCCTTCAGCCTCCAGAAAGGAATGCAGCACTGCTGACACCTTGATTTATCCCAATGAGACCCATATTGACCTACTGATTTACATAACTGTAAAATAATGTTTGTTAAAAGAAATTTAATTTTAAGCCACTAAATTTGTGGTAATTTGTTACAGCAGCAATAGAAAACTAATGTATATAGCATGCACATATAAGGGACAGCCTATATAAAAACCTTGCAAAACAAAATTGCTGGCTGTTTCCAGGAACAGAAGTAAAGCCAGTGTAACTAGAATGTGGTTGTGGGAGAAGGTCCATCCCAACTTTGCAGAGCACCACCAATCTTGCTAAGATTTTGGACTAGATCCTGAGCAGTTTAAATGTGGAAGCAGGGAGTTTTCTGGTGATGTAGTGGCTTAAGTCTTCGGTGCTGTCAACGCTGTGGCCTGGGTTCGATTCCCAGCCAGGGAACTACCCACGTTAAAATAAAAAAAAAATAAAAAAATAAAAATGTGGAAGCAACAGATTTTAAAATAGTCTTGATTAATCTATAGAGAATGGATTGGAGGTGGAGACAACTGACAGTTATTAAAATTAATCCAGAAAGATTATGATAGTTTTGACTAGGGTAATAGGAAAGAAATGGAGAAAGAGAGTCCATTTTAAGAGGTGTAAAGACAAGACTTTGTTGATAGGTTTGGGGAAACCTATTAACAAAGAAAATGGTATGGGGCATGGGGCTGTCTCCAGATTTGTGATTTGCACAACTGGTTAAATAGTGGTGTTACTCACCACCAAAATAGGAAATTCTTAAAGGAGGATTAGAGGGAGATGGGGTTAATAATGACATACAATTTTAGAAGTGTTCAGCTTGAGGTGCCTGAGAGATAACAAGAGTTGTTTAGCTGGTAGTTGTTTTGAATCTAAAGCTCAGAAGAAAGTCCTGAACTGGAAACGTAAATATGAAAACATTCTTAGTATGCTAGTTCTTTACTTTATGGGAAGAAAGATAATTGTGTTCGGTATTAACATTTCCACACATAAAGGAGGAAAAAAACCAGTTTCCTCAACGGTCCTCACACCAGCATAACAAAAACTTTCCTGAAAAGCCCTACAGCTAACTTTAACTTTACTTTTAGTCTCATTACCCAGAACTCTGTCACACGGCCACTTTTAAGTCTCAAGGAAAGCTTGAAAATCCAGTATTTCACTTTACATAGGCATGTCCAATCTGCAACCCAAGATGCCTTTGAATGTGGCCCAACACAAATTCTTTTTTTTTTTTTGCTTTTTTTTAATGCCTGTATTTTTTATTTCTAGAATTCCTATTTGGTACTTCTTTTTTTTTTTTTTTTTGGTTTTTGGTATGTGGGTAGCTCCCTGACTGGGAATTGAACCCAGGCCGCAGCGCTGACAGTACCAACGCTGAAGCCTTAAGCCACTACACCATCAGGGAACTCCTATTGTTAGACTTATTGGGGTGACATTGGTTAGTAAGAATTACATAGGTTCCAGGTGTACAATTCTACAGTGCATCATCTATGTGCTGCATTATATTTTCATCACCTAACATGAGTTCTCTTTCCATCACTGTACATTTGGCTCCCTTCCCTCCTCTCCCACCCACTCCCTCTTCTCCCACTCTCTTCCCACTTGGTTCCAGGTAACCACTAATCTATCGATTGTGGGAGTTCCCTGGTGGTATAGTGGCTAGGCTTCAGCACTGTCAACAGCTGCAGCTTGGGTTCAATTCCCAGCCAGGGAGCTACCCACATTAAAAAAAAAAAAATTAAATTAAATTAAAAATAATAATAATAAATTTTAAAAAACTATTGATTGTGTCCATGAGGTTTTTGTTTGTTTGTTTTTTCTTTGTTGCTTTCGGTTTTATATTCCACATGTGAGTGAAATCATATGTTTGTTGTTTTTTTCTGTCTGGCTTATTGTGCTTAGCATGATGTTCTCAAGGTCCATCCATTTTGTTACAAATGGCAGTATTCCCATGACTATTTTTTAAGTACCAATTTGTACTTAATGCCTTCACCTTTTTCACTCTGTCCCAAACCCCCTCCCATCTTTAATCCCAATAAATCTAGTACCAATCGGACACCATACATAGTTATTACAATATAATGATTATACTTCTATTGCTATACCCTACATTACCATGACTACCTTGTAACAATCAATTTGTACTTCTTAATCCCGTCCTCTTTTTCACTCCCCACCAACCCCTTTCCCATCTGGCAACCATCAAAATGTTCTCTGTATCTATTAGGGTTTTTATTTGTTTGTTTACTTTGTTAGACTCCACATATAAGCAAAATCACATTACACCTGTTTTTCTCTGTCTAACATAACTCCACTCAGCACAGTACCCTCCAGGTCCATCCATGTCACTGCAGATTGCAAGAACCCAATCCCTTCTATGGCTGAGCAATAATCAATTTTATATATGTATCAACTCCTCTTTATCCATTCATCCATCGACGAACCCCCAGACTGCCTCTACATCTTGGTTATTGTAAATAATGCTACAGTGAACATATGGATGCTCATGTACCCTTAAAGTAGCATTTTGGATTTCTTCAGATAAATACCCAGAAGTGGGATTACTGAATCCTTGTCTCTTGTTATAGCCTTTGTTTTAAAGTCTATTTTGTCTGGTATAAATATTGCTACCCCAGCTTTGTGTGTGTGTGTGTGTGTGTGTGTGTGTGTGTGTGTGTGTGTCCATTTTCATGAAATAAATTTTTGCATCCCTTTACTTTCAGTCTGTGTGTGTCTTTTAATCTGAAATAAGTCTTTTTGTAGGCAGTATATGTAAGGATTTTGTTTTGTTTTTTTGTTTTGTTTTTTTAATGTGGGTATTTCCCGGGCTGGGAATCGAACCCAGACTGCAGTGTTGACAGCGCCAAAGCCTCAGCCACTACAACACCAGGGAACTCCCTGGGAATCTTTTTTATGGTTTCTATGTCCTATTTTATGTTTGCTGCCTCTTTGTTGAAGTTCTCACTAAGTTACTTAAGCATCCTTATAACCAGTGTTTTGAACTCTATCTCTGGTAGGTTGCTTGCCTCCATTCTGTTTAGTTCTTTTTCTGGAGTTTCCTTCTGTTTTTTCATCTAGGATGTATTTCTTTGTTTCTTCTTTTGGCTACCTCTTTGTGTTGTTTCTTTGAATTAGGTAGATCTGCTGTGTCTCCCAGGTGGCCTTATGTAGTAGGTGACTGGTGGGGCTCAGTGGCACAGTCTCCCTCATCACTTGCACTGGGTGCTCCAAGGATGTCACTTGTTTGGGTTGTGTGTACCCTCCTGTTACAGTTGAGTCTGGATAGCTATTGTCATGTCAGTGGGCGGGATCAACCCTCAGGCTAACTGATGGTGGGGTTTGGCCACATCCACAGGTACAGGCTGCTCTACATGGGCCTAATGACACTAAGTGAGATTCCCTGTAGCAGGCCCTGGTGCTTGTTAAGACCATCCTTTGTATGTGCCCCTGTGGGGCTAATTGAGCAGTGCTCTGCTGTGATCTGGAGCCAAACTTTAATTATCTTGGTTCTGGGACCTCTAGGGATGGGCTCTGGTGCAGACTCAGGTCAGCTACTGTCTATGACTGGCCTGGGGCTACTTGGTAGAAGCTACAAAGTGATCCATGATTAGTCACTGCCTGTGCTGGACCTGGAGGCACATGGGAGAGGCCATGCTGGAACCAAGGATGTCTGCTACCAGTACCAGTTCTAAGGTAACTTGGCAAAAAGCCAGGACACTCCAAGTCTTGCTGCCAGCTTCCAGCTCCCAGTTCCCATAAGGCTCAGCCACTGATTAGTTAAGCTTCCACTTTGAAAAACTTACGACTTTGAGCAGTCCCAAATTGCCAGTATGGCTGAGGTCCCACTCACATTTGATGTGCCATCCAAAAGAACTGTGAACATCAAAGGAATAAAGACCATGGCTGTTAAAACTAGTGGACATGAGGAAACACTTTTCATTCTTGTTCTAGCCTGTTGTGCAGATGGGACAAAGCTACCACCTATGATCATCTTTCAAAGAAAAATGTTTCCAAAAGAAAAGATTCCAAGTGAAGTTATTGTCCACATCCATGAAAAAGGATGGATGAATAAAGAAGACGTGAAAATTTGGTTTAATTAAGTCTGGCCACAAAGACCTGGTGAATTACTTTAAAAACCAGCTTTGCTTATTTTTGATCACTTCAAAGCCCATTTTACACTAAGTGCAAAAGCAATCGGAGCAGACTTGAAAACCCAACTTGCTGTGATTACCTGCTGGGCTAACAAACTAACTGCAACCTCTTGATGTATCACTAAATGATCCCTTTAAGGCCCTAATGAAGAAGGAGTGGATGTCATGGATGCAATCAGCTGGTAATGATTTAATACCTACAGGCAGAATCAAGAAAGCATCCATCGCCCAGGTTTGTGATTGGATCCTAAAATCATGGACCTGTGTCAAGAAGGAAGTAGTTGTGAAATCACTTAAAAAATGCAGTGGTCATGGAACTGAGGAGGATGAAACTTACCGGGATAAGGAAAATGACTCTTCAGAATACACTGGTAATGTAGAAATTGAAGAAGATCATATACTTCTGATATTGACTGTGATTAAGAGTTCTTGGGAGTTCCCTGATGGTGTAGTGGCTTAAGTCTTCAGTGTTGGCACTGTCAGTGCTGGGGCCTGGGTTCGATTCCCAGTCAGGGAGCTACCCACATACCAAAAAAAAAAAAAAAAAGAGTTCTTGGACTTCTATGATGAGCAAATGTTGTAAATTTGTTACCGGTGCATAAAATTTCTTTTTCTCTTTTTTTATTATAGCCACTTTGAGTGGACTTTTTTTTTTTTTTTTAATTATGTGGATAGTTCCCTGGCTGGGAATCAAACTCAGGTCGCAGCGTTGACAGTGCCAAAGCCTAGCCACTACACCACCAGGGAACTCCCTATAAAATTTCTTGTATCTTGTATCTGTTCTTGTGTTTTATAATTATTTGTTACATAAAATTCCTTGTATCATTATATGTTAAAAAACAAATGTCAAGAATCTTTCATAATACAAATAAAATAAGTACCTAAATATAAACAAATAAAAATTTGAATTAAAAAATTAAAACGTCGCGAGTTCCCTGGTGGTGTAGTGGCTTAAGGCTTCGGCACTGGCGCTGTCAATGCTGCGGCCTGGGTTCGATTCCCAGCCAGGGAACTACCCACATACAACAAAAAAAAAGTTAAAATGAAAGGTTTTTTCCCTGAAAGTTTGGGACAGAAACACAGAGCGTATTATACACAGCAAAATACAGTAATTGGCAAAGACAGTCCTCACTGTCAACTGAGTCAGTCAAATCAAACCAATAAAATGTCAGACTTCATTTTTCAAGTTAATACTTCAAAGTATATTTTATAGATTTTGATACTTGAAGGAATGTTAACAAAACCACTGAGGAATACATTTTAGAACACATCTTACAAGGTAGATTACTAATGTAATAAAGTTAAATGACAATGTCATTTTTTTTTATAAACTACATGATAAAATATTGTTTCCATTATTTGTAATAAAAGGTGTATAGGGAGCTCCCTGATGGTGTAATGGCTTAAGGCTTCGTCACTGGTGCTGTCAGCGCTGCGGCCTAGGTTCAATTCCCGGCCAGGGAACTACCCACATACAAATTAAAAAAAAAAAAAAAAAGTGTATAATATAGCCAAAATAAGTTTATCAAATGAGAAAAATTATATAGTATACCTTCAGTAAATGTATATGAGGGCTGTCCAGAAAGTATCCAGCTATGTAACATGAAAAATAGAGGCATTTATGGCTGGATTTTTTCCAGACAGTCCTTGTATGTTTGTATGTATCAAATTCTGGTATTGAGCTATGGGGACTATTAAGAATATATATAAAAATCAGAAATACATGAATTTTGTCAGATCTCATGATCAAACTGTACAAATGTATTTAATAAAACAAAAGTATATATTGCTAAAATCTACTTGGTCTGGTAGCTAGCATATAAGTTTTTTGTTAATGGAAGTAGGAAATAAAATATTTAAGAAGTTGAAATGATGAAAATTGACTATAATTTGAATAAAGATGTTATTAATACAAGACTGGAAAAATAAATTGAATTACCTTATTGATTTATGTATACCTTACCTGGAAGAAATTCCATAAAATGTTTAACCTTGATTTTATTTTTATGTATCTGATAATTTCCCCAAAATTAGAAATAGCATCACCAGCCAATATACTGCTTCTGCTATTCAAATGTGCTTTTCCTTCTAGCCAATTGCATGTCCTGGAAATAAAAAAATAGCTGGGGAAAAAATTGCTTACTTTTAAATAAGGGATGGGTGGGCCATTTTTAGGGTTTGAAGCTTTCTTTACTTTGCTCACAGGGTCACTCTAGCAAGAGCTATTCCCTCCTTGATGGTTGTTGGGAATGAGATGTCACTCTGACCAGCCCAATCTACATATTAGCCAGTGATTGATTTTTTAACAAAAAAATACCCATAACAGGGAAAAAGGAATCCTGTAAAAGTATGATGATTTAACTAATCCTACAGGAGACTTTCCCAAAACCAATAATTTGAATTTTCCCCTTGTTTCCTATCACCCCTCATTTTTACACATTGAGTTAATAATGCCTTATAGTAATAAACATGGAAGTTGAAGATCTAGAGACTGATGACTTTGAAGCCATCCATGTTTGTGTTCCTTCGAAAAGTTTCACGTAACCCAGTGTATGTACCCCACTCTGAAATCTCTGCATTGTTTCCTAGTTGAGGCATAAAGACGCTCCAGACATTCACCAGGTGTAATCCTTAATTTATAATCCTGAAATTAAAGACCAGAGGCAGGTAATTGCATCTAAAGGATTTTTTGTACAACTACCACTATGTGACTTTGACCCAAGTTACTTTATCTCTCCATGCCTCAGTTTCTTTATAAAATGAGGATTAATAACACCTCAGGGTTGTAAGGATTGAGTTAATACAGATGAAGTGTGTAGAAGAGTGCCTGACTCATAATAAGCACAGAATTAAGAATAATAATTGAGGTCAATGATGTGTTGGCATGTATTACCTGAATTTATGGCTGATGTGTAGTAACACTAGCTCTAGAATTACACTGATACTTTGAAAAAAAAAAAAAAAAGAATAATAATTGAGAGTAAAAAAAAAAAATTGCCTCAGAATCCCTGTTGTCTTATGTTAGTCTCTCAACTATCCACAGTAATTCTTTTTTCTTTTTTGGGGGGTGGGGTGGGGGTGGGGTGGGATAGTTCCCTGGCTGGGAATTGAACCCAGACCATGGCATTGAGCACGCTGAAGCCTAGCCACTACACCACCAGGGAACGCCCACAGTAATTCTTAAACTCTGATTCTCCTAAGAATAGCTTGGAGTGCCTTGTTTTCTGAAGAAAAAACAAAGCATATTCTTTACCCAGAGATTCTGATTCTGTAGGCCCATGTTGGGGCCAGAAAACAACTATGTTAATAAACACTTCAAGTAATTCTGATGCAGGTGGTCCTCATCTGACCTTATGAGAGACACAATAGTCAGGTTTAATCCCATGTGTTCAACATACTCCTTCCTATATTTGAAAGCAGGGAAGTCTGGTTTCCATTGTGTCTGACTTTTCTTTGGCCCAGAACATCCAGAGCTCATTTACCTCTTCCTTATGCTAATATGGTTTCAGGTCTATATGTGATCCTAAATGAGAAATTAAGCCTTGTCTAGAGAATAACAATGTTTTCATAAAAACAGGTCTCTAGAAATTTAATATGACAGCACAGAGTAGATAATAAAATTACTTCAAAATTAAGCCACATAATCTTTGGCCATTCTAAACTACAGTTAATTAAAATATTTAAGTCTTTTTCTCATGGCCTACTGATAAACTAAATCTTTCCCTGTATTTGAGGACTGTCCAGAAAAAATCCAGCCATAAATGCCTTTTGTTTTTTAGGGGAGAGGAGCGCAAACGCAGTCCCCCACTACCACAAATTACACAGTCGAGTTCCCCACATTTGGGGAAATCGCAGGGGTCAGCAGATCTGGACTGCAATGGATAAGCCTTGTCCTGGGAAAACCACCTTCATGATCATGGCATCTCCCCTGCCAGGTAAGTATAAATGCCTCTGTTTTTCATATTACATGGATGAATACTTTCCGGAGAACGCATGTACATTTGTGCAATTTTTTTTCACCTACTTGCAATATTTTACAACTATATCTTATTGTAACCTTTTTGTCTGGTTATAAAAGTAATATTGCTCACTGTAAAAACTACAGAAAAATATGAAGAAACTAAATATTGACAATTATTCCACACCCAATTGGAGGCACTATCATCTTAATGCATGTCTTGTCATTTTTTAATAGGCATGCAAATCTTTTTTATTAAAACAGGACTACAATGTTTAAATGAGACAAGTATTAAATATTTTTCATGGGTCCAAGTCCTTCTGATTGAGGCCCCCTCCAAAAAAATATATATTTCATGTTAACGTGTAGCATTTCATTGTATAAATTCACAATATCTAATTTCATTAAACTGGATAGTTGATGAACATTTAAATTGTCTTCAGGGGGGTTCCTTGGTGGAGTGGTGGCTAGGCTTCAGTGCCTTCACCGCCACGCCCTGGGTTTGATCCCGGCTCAGGGAACCAACCAAAAAAAAAAAAAAAAAGTGTATAAATGTTTGGAGTTTCCTGGTGGTGTGGTGGCTGGACTTTGGTGCTGTCAACGCTGCGGCCTGGGTTCGATTCCCAGCCAGGGAACTACCCACATAAAAAATTTAAAAAAATAAAAAGTTTAAAAAATATATTAAATTGTCTTCAGCTTTCCCTTTTCAAGCAATACACAATAAACACTCAACATACATCTCTGTGTACTGTTTCACTTATTCTCTTAAATAAATTCTTAGAAATGGAGTTACTTGGTATGACCATCTTTCTCTGTATATTCTTGCCCTTAATTGAAGCCTAAGTAAATATTTTTTTCATGTGAGCATAAACCAAAGTTTTCTTGTGCTTCCAGAGATATGGACAATTTCTTCTTTTTTTTCTTCCTCTTACTGTTACAAACTTAATATAGATCCCTTTAACCTACTGGTTTCAAAGGGACTAATATCCAAAAATGTTTCTCAAATGCCATCACCTGGTTTGTGTTTGCAGTGTGAGGTTGGGTATAAATGGAAGCAAAGGAGAGACAGGGAATCTTAGTCAATGAACTCTTAGCAAGACCAGGCTTCTGAAGTTTTTTTTTTTTTCTTTAGTATAAGGAGTCAAGGCAAGTTAAGTGAGAAGCAAGGCAACAGGAAAATTATAACAAAAAATCTATATAAACTTCCACATAATGGTAGAATTCTTATCAAGGGTGCTTATTGAGTCTACTGATATGTAAATGGCACAGCCAAAATTTTCCACCACAAATCTCCCTTTATTCACGAGGACATAATAAATACTAAGATGAAAAATAAAACAATAAAACAGCAGTATGTACACAGTAAAAACAAAATTATGAAGTAGAAAATCCAAAAACAACATATATAAAAGACTTTATTATAAAGATAGCTTAAGTCATATTTAGATAACTGCTTAGTCATGGGGGGTGGAAATGTTCCTTAACTCATATCATTTATCAAAAATGCAGACTTAAACTGTAGAGATACTAGAAAAAAACATAGGGGAATATTATGCAGGGTCTGGTAGAAGTAATGCCCTAAAACATCATATAGTGTGCTTAAGTGTGATATTGTTGTTACAAAATTATATGCTTGTGATTTTGTAATAAAAGATTTGGTATAGATTACTAGTTCATAAAAAAGGGGCATTAGTGGAGTTCCCTGGTGGTGTAGTGGAGTAAGGCTTCGGCGCTGGCACTGTCAACACTGTGGCCTGGGTTCGATTCCCAGCCAGGGAGCTACCCACATACCAAAAAAGAAAGAAAGGGGCATTGTTTATGCTGGACTCTGTATAATGTTGTGTTGCAGAATGCCTTTTCTCTAGGCATGACATGAAAAGTAGAATACATAAATTGATAGATTTGACCACGTTATAAAATTCTGTATATTTATCCACCATAAATTGAAAGAGAGATAAACTGAATAAGCTATTCTATCATTACAAGTACTATCTTACACATACAAATTAAATACAAAATGCAAAAAACCAAGGGGAGGCGATCCCTGGTGTTGTAATGGCTAGGTTTCCCCGTTCTCACTGCAGTGGCCTGGGTTCAATCCCCACTCAGGGAACCAGCCAAAACAAACAAACAAACAAAAACCCAAATAGGACAAAATATAGGCTGGCATAAATTGAAGGAAACAAAATTCAACCTCATTAGATATCATAAAAGGAAATTATTTATTTATTTATTTATTTTTTTGTAGTATGTGGGTAGTTCCCTGGCTGGGAATTGAACCCAGGCTGCAGCGTTGACAGCGCCAGCGCCGAAGCTTTAAGCCACTACACCACCAGGGAACTCCCATAAAAGGAAATTTTTAATAATTCCTAGCTTGGGCCAACATAGAGAGAAATTACAAATTATATTATTGGTAAGAATATAAAATCGGTTCAGCTTTTCTGAAGAGAAACTTGGCAATGTGTATTAAAATTTTTTAAATTTTATATGTGCTTAGACCTGGAAATTTCATGTTTAGTAATTTATCTCAGGACAATTAGACAGCTAAAACTTAACTAATACATATCAAAACTTCATTAAAATAGTAAAATATGAGCAACCATCTAAACGTTTAATAATAAAGGAATTATTGAGTAAGCTATAATGTGTCCATGCAATGAAATATCATGTAGTCATAATCTGGAAATATGTCGTAAGTAATGGCATGTAAGTTTTTAAAAATAGTATGTACATGGCTTAAGGCTTCGGCGCTGGCGCTGTCAACACTGAGGCCTGGGTTCAATCCCCAGCCAGGGAACCACCCACATATCCAAAAAAAAAAAAAAAATAGTACGTACTATATGGTTCCATTCCATTAAAAAAGATTGGGAAACAAAGAGTTAACAATGAGTTAACAGTTAAATTTTGATGGAGGAATTATAGTTAATATTTTTTATTTTTGCTTATCTGCATTTGGGATACATTCTACAATGAAGATATCTTTTACTATTATAATTCTAAAATAATAAAAGTTCTTGTTAATACTTAAAGTACACTAATAAAGCACATATCAAGGTTCAATTAGTGGAGCAGAACAACTATGAGCATAATGAACTAATGGATTCTCTTTTTTTTTTTTGGTGGTTCCCTGGCCAGAAATTGAACCCAGGCCATGGCGTTGAGAGAGCCGAAGCTTAGCCACTACACCACCAGGGAACCCCCTGAACTAATAGATTCTTATAGGAACAAGACCATCCATAATTGTGGGAGAGGTGGGGAAATGTTGTTGACTCTATCTGGTGGTAGAACTGGGGCCACTGTTGGTCATCAGGGCCAGCAGGTGAGAAGAACTAAAGATCAAGTTGGGGAAAACAAGGACAATTTGGAACCCCTGTCTCTCACCACCTCTAATTAAGATAGCCTTCTACCACCCAATTCTCACCAGAACTATTTTGGACAATTCCAACTGAGAACCATACATATAAGGGTGATGGGCACTTTGGGGGTAATTGATACAGTATTGTCCTTATATTTCAGAGGAATATAATTTCTAAGTACTCACTAGAAATTCTCTTATACTATACTCCAAAATGTTATCTCACAGCAAATATATTTTAAGTTTCTGTTAATATTGTAAAAATCAGGTGTGTACTGTAGGAATTCCATATAGCTCAAACACATACTCCCTGTGTGAATTGGGCCAAGTTAAAGTTATTCAATTACATAGTGTCCAAATATGTAAAATGAGGAAAATAACAGAATCTGTATCTTAGAGAACTTGTGATAATTAAGTGAGATAATACATGTAAAAACTTAAATGATAATTAGCATATTGAAAGTGCTCAATAAATGGTAGTTTGTTTGTTTGTTTGTTTTTTATGTGGGTAGTTCCCTGGCTGGGAATCAAACCCAGGCTGCAGCGTTGACAGCGCCAAAGCCTAGCCACTACACCCAAGTGGTAGTTCTTCTAAGTAATCATGATCGTATATCTAAATTTGGCATTTTCACACACACACACACACACACACACACACACACATCTTTACATTAAGTTCTTTTTTTTTTTTTTGCTTTTTGGTATGTGGGTAGCTCCCTGACTGGGAATTGAACCCAGGCCGCAGCACTGACAGCACCAGCCCCGAAGCCTTAAGCCACTACACCACCAGGGAACTCCCCCATCTTTAC
This sequence comes from Lyroderma lyra, assembly GCA_004026885.1. Classification (NCBI taxonomy): domain Eukaryota; kingdom Metazoa; phylum Chordata; class Mammalia; order Chiroptera; family Megadermatidae; genus Lyroderma; species Lyroderma lyra. Next base: position 330,705 of record PVJL010000858.1, read on the forward strand.
ATTAATATAAAGGATTTAATACAACACAAAAAGCAAAAA